>OX578133.1:195923063-196415563 GCA_951213105.1 Amaurobius ferox
TAATATAAAAGACTTTCTTCCCTTGTCTAACATAAAAATCATGATCAATTATCGATTCGTTAGAACCAACGGAAGGAAATTCTTCAACTATAACAAAATATGTCAAGACGTTGCATCAAATAAAATTGAAACTTGTAATTGTCATGAAAATATTCTTAGTGATAAATATCATAAGCACATAATATCTGGTAACTTTGACTTTATTACAGACAAAAAACTTAAAACATTCTTCAACTCGGTACAAAGTACCGTATACAAGGATTTTAAAATGTATATGACGAATTTTTTAGTGATCTCGAGTTCTTCATATATAAAATGGCGGTAAAACATAGTTTACCAGTACAAACTTGTAATAAATGGAAAGATAGTTTTTACAGAGCTTTTTGTCACTACTACCCGAAACATGGCAAAAACACAAGTGAAATTAAATTTGCATCCTCGATCACGCAATTTAAAGAAGATTTTGTCTTGACATATACCGATAAAATTGTATCGAATTATGTCTTCACATATAAGAAGTTATATGTGGATACACTGGACAAATGTTATAAGGATAGTGAAATGTATACATTAATACCCAGTAAGGCATTGATATTGACGAAAAGAATAAAGGCTCTTTACAAAAGAATAGGAATGGATATTAAAACAATAAAATTTCCATATTTGGTCTTAATTCCCAAATTACACAAAATACCAGTCAAATTTCGAACAGTGACAATGGGATGTGGATCATATTTGGAACTAGCAAGCAAAAAACTTCTGGATTTACTCAAAATAGTTATGTTTAATATTAAAAAACATAACTCACTCATGATAAAAAATGGACAAGAATTAATAAACCGGCTAAAATTTTGCAACAAGGATATCAACTTTAAAAGTTACGACTTCCGAGATTTGTTCAATAATATTGATTTAACTAATTTACAATTAATTCTGAAAGATTTACATGAAGAATACGATTTAAAAAAACATATAACCTATAGAAGATACTTGGATTTGGTGGAATTCGTATTAAAAGAAAACATACTTCATGACGGAAGAAATTTTTACAAGCAAATCAAGGGCATACCTATGGGAGGAAGTCGTTCGTCAATACTGGCGAATATCTATCTTTCAACATACGAAAGAGGTACTCGTAACTTATCGGAAATGCCCTACTTCCGTTATGTCGATGATGTGTTAATTTGTGTGTCTTTTTATACTAGTCAAAATATGGTTTTTGATCATTCCTATGTGAATCACCTCATGAAATGTGTTATAATTAATAATTACTTATTGCAAGGTAATAAATTTTATCTGCACATTCAGTATGTTCCTCAGGGTGGAACTGCTAGTTTTGCTTTTGTTATCTTTATTTTAATCCTAAATCACTATGAGTCCAAATTTAAAAGTTTTGAATTTAAGAATTCTCTCCCCTAAATTTAACTCTTCGCCCTAATGAAAGCTGTATCTCATCTAGTGTTAACCTTTTGGACTTAACTCTCACTCTTGATAACGAATTTTCATTAAAATATGTATGATAACAGGATCAGCTTCCCTTTGAAAATTCATACAATTTTCAACCTTAACTCTTGTATGAGTAATCAAGTATATAAAAACACCTTAATTAATCAATTACATAGGATTTTAAGACTTTGTGACAAATCACACATTGATAGCCATCTAAGCGATTTATTATAAAATTGTAAGGCTGACTCTTTTCCTCTTCTAAATTTGTTAATTATCACGTTAGGAACTTCAATTTAAAATAATTTTCATTTCTGCTTTAGACCAATATTTTTGTATAAATATACATCATTCTCGCTGTATTTGCGTAGTGGTCATGTTAGGGGTGTGATTGGTATCCTACATAATATTTATTTTTCGAATTCCATTAATTTATGTATTTATATTTATTCATTAATAATATGTTTTTATTTCTCAAATCCTAATTATTTACGTATTTATATTTATTTATTAATTTACAGTCTATATGGGAATTCACACTCGTATCCCATGTCTTGTTATCTTATATCACCCTCTTCAGAAGGCGCAATTATCTTTCTATTCTTCTAGAGGCACCGGCTTTAATTCTTTAGGTCAGCAACGTGGGAAGGTACATCTAGATTAATATGATTTCTCATATTATATTCTTTTCCCTTATGTTTAATTTGGTAGCAACTTTATAAAGACTTATATTATTTCCTTTCTTACATTTCTATTTATCCTGTCTTATTATTTGGTTTTATAATGTGTTGGATCTTTGTATCATGCTTCAACCACGTGTGTTTCTTTATACTGCGAAACACATTCTGAGAGTTTATTCATACTGATCCCTGAAGAGTGACAGTTATGTCCAATTCGGTCTATTGTTTACTTCTTTTACTTCTTTTAATCATTTTATTATTTGAAATTTTAATTTTCTCTTTGGCTTCTTAAAATTTCATTATTTATTTAGTGTTTCGTGTTTAGGTGTATCTATGTAAAAACCTTTCCTTATTATTCGTGTAATCCATTATTTAATTCTCCTTATGCAGTACCTAGCTTTCTTTTTCTACTCAATTTTAAGCTATTTAGTAATCAGTATTTATTATTATCTTCTATCATAGTTGTTCTATTATAGATATTATTTTTTATAGTTTTAAATCCTCTTTGTCGATTATTTTTATATGGTAATAAACTTAGGATGCAAGTTATTAATGTATAGATCTATTAGCTTCCATATATATATATATATATATATATATATATATATATATATATATATATATATTTGTCGCACTTATTCTCCTGTAGGGATGAGGCAATCCCGTTGATTCGATCGGTCATAGTCACTTTACCATAGATGGACCTAACATGTAAACTCACGGACCTTTCGTTACAAAGTTTCTTTACAAAGTGGACCTTTCTTTACTTGGGACACATACGGACTTTCTTAGGAATCCTGTATAGATTGTATTAATTTTATCGTATTTACAGCAATAATTTAAAAACCTATTGTAATTCAAATTTTTGTACTAATAAAAACAGACTATCAAGAAGTGCAAAGAGAGTGCATTCTCATAAGCAGTGGTTATATTCATTTTGTTTATTCAAATCGCCATTATAACACATCTACGAGATTATAATATTTTTCAATAATTATAATATAAATCTATACAATTATTATACAAATTTAAATGGAAGAGATATCTGTTTATTAGTCCACACTCATTTATTTTTAAATTTTACATGACATCATTCTAGAGACAAAAATTTGAAAAAATAAAGTAAAATGAAAATTAGTTTCTCTCGCTTCAACCTCATTTACGAAAACTTTTAATGGGAAAGTAAAAATTAATTTTATGAACTAATGAAACTAATTTCATTGTTCTTTCTTTAGCTTTAGTTTGTTTTGTTTTTCTTGTAAAACATACAAAGGTTGAATTCGTTATTAAAAATTAATCTGCATGAAATTTCTAACGCTGCGTCGTCTTATGGAATGTAGTACTTATGTTTATCTGCGGTTCCTATATATTTTGAACAATAAATGAGGAAATATGTTTTGCATTTAATTTTGTATTAATGCTATAGTTTTTAGTACTACCTTAGAGTTATTTTTTGCCTGAAATCTTCGGAATAGAGATCTGCAACTCGTTGCATGCGAATACCCTAGTGTCCACAACCCAAATTTAGTTCTCTGGCAGTAGTGGCTAATCCACAGCAGGCGGCATTTATTATACGGTGACATAATAAATTTTGAGTCATATTAGTTTCATTTTAAAAGAGTAGTATAGCTTGTACATGGTTTCAAACGTATAATGCATCTGACATGAACTAACGAGTTCAAAATTAAGGGTAGCGTTGTACATGGTGTACGGTCGTTCCTACTGATTTTGTGCGGAGTGGATAAAGACTGCCTTTTTCCAATATTAGTGTATTTTATATCATCTCAATGGCCTAAACTTTTGCTTTATGTTAATGAATTTTCGCAAAAAAAAATTATTGCAATTCGCTCGAATACAAGAACAAGTCAAATATCTAAAAATATCTCAATGAGGTGCAAAAAGTAAATATATGTTTTTCGCAATTCCTTTTACAGCAAGATTTTGTATCTTCGAGGAAGAACTTCTTACGTCTCCTCTTTTAATTGATGGAGTTTTAAATCACTATCCTCCACACATACAGATAAAAATTATTGACATTCAGCATAATGTTATATTTAAAGACAAATACAATAAAATTATTTTCATATCATTCAATCCAAATCATTTTGAATTTTGGAAATTTCTTCAGTTTCTGATTCTCCGACTTTACACGAAGTAGCACTGTTTTTTGCTTAACCTACACACATCGCTCAGTGAATCAAAAACCCAAGTTCAAAAGTATTAACAATCATTAAATGCTAAAATATGCATATATGCTGCAATATTTCTGTTTAATTTGATATGCAGAAGTTAATATTATAGTATACAGCACGAAAACATGCGTCTTTCTTGATATATTGCATGGTTTTAATTATTATCCATAGTCATGTTTCATAGTACCCCAATTGAATATTTCTTGGAAATTTTTATTTTTTCATAATTTTTTATACTGTTTTGGTATCATTTCCATAGTAAATATTCATTAACCATCTATCATTAGTGTTGATGCTTACCGATAGTTATAACTGAAATCACTAAAATATTATTATTACTATTACTATTTTGTTGTTATTATTATTATTATCATTATTATAACTATCTACAGTCATGCTTTATAGTACCCTGATTGAGTAGTTCATGGAAAGTTTTATTTCTTAAATATATTTTTGGTATGATACTTATATAGAAGATATTCACTAACCGTCTATCTTTAGTGTTGATGCCTACCGATAATAACTATAACTAAAATCACTAAAATAGTTATAAAGGAGCCTTCCTTGTCATGATAGAACAGTCCCTACAGCAAAGGCAGGTAAATCTTCATCAAACGAAAATTCTATTTGATATAAATTACTGTACCTTTGTTGCAGCCTTCGACACATTTTGATGCACTTAATTGTTTTACTTATATACTGTTACTTATAATGATGTTTATAAACTGTTATTTATATGCTGTTACTTATATTTCTATTTATATACTGTCATATATATGTCATTTATATGATATTTATATGTCAATTATATGCTGCTACGTTTTTTTATTTTGAGAACATTTGAGTTTGTTTATAATAATATTAAGTACATAGAATAAAGTTTTTGTATTAATGCATGTATTAACAAGAGCCCATAATTTAATTTTATGGAGATTATATGATATTTATATACTGTCATTTATATGATATTTATACGTCAATTATATGCTGTTGTGTTTTTTTTATTTTGAGAACATTTGAGTTTGTTTATAATAATACTACATAGAATAAAGTTTTTGCATTAATGCATGTATTAACAAGAGCCCATAATTTAATTTTATGGAGCTTAAATTTTGTTTGATTTAAACAATTCAAAATACATAACATTTCACAAATGTTATTAGTGGAAAACCACCAACCATAAAAGATTTGCAAATTTGGGATGTAGCCAAATGGGACATCTTGCACAAGAAACTAGTTAGAAATTTATTTAATACTTTAACACATCGTCTTCAATTTAAACATTCGCTATCCTTGTTTTCATATATTTGATGACAAGGACGCTTCAGACTCATCCATGACCATGTACAAGTGAAATTTTATTTAAATATTTCAAAAAATAAGTAACTTAAGTTTGGGTGAAATACATCAGGAAGGTGAAGCTAGGAAACATTTTGGTTCGTCTATCCTAAGTCGACTGCGATATTAAAGGGCGATATTAGTACACATAAGTACATTGTTGTCCCATAGTTAAGTATAGTGACTATGCCTGTGTATATTACACGAACCAAAAATCGGAATGAGACAAAACTTGGTATGTGGATGTAATAAGGAAATGCAAGTAAAACAACAGGAAGAACAGGGATATATATTTTTCTCAGAAATTATGCATTTTAAACAAAGATGTCTAAACTTTACTTTTGATTTTCGTAGAAAATATTGTTACAATGCTAATAAATGAACATTAATAAGGAGTGTATGAACTTCTTGCAGCCACGCATGCCTGTCAGAGATTTTTAAGCTTTCTATGAGTTTGTCCATGAGTTAGTTGTAAGGACAACCTCCTACTCCTGAAATAGAGATGTTTTCAGCTGCAGAATGGTCCTTGGTGGGACCTGAAGGGATGTAATTCCCGTCCCTAGTGAATCCCACGCATGCTCAGTAGAATTCAGCACCAGAGACTTCAATCACTATTACATTCCTTGGATATCACTTCGAAGAAAATCATCGACCAGCCTGTATGGGCTAACATTATCGTCCATGAATATGAATTGTGAACTTCAGAAAACCAAACATGAGGTTCCAGTATGTCGTCTTTGTCCCTCTTACTAGTAACAGAACCTCTGTCGAAGGTTTGGAGTTCTTTGCGCCCTTTCAGAATAATGCCTGCCAAGAAGACTCCACCATGCCAAGAAGACTCCACCACCTTCAAAGTAATGTATTTTCATGCTGTTAAAGGGGTGTTAATGTGTTGTACCCCGTGCTCTTCATATAATTGTGTGACAAAAATCACGCTGAAAACTGGAGCTGGACTCACCAGTAAGGAGTATATTGAGCCACTGTTTCAGAGTTCCTTACTCCACTATAAACGCTCATGCCTTTTAGCAGAAGTGAGTAAAAGACAACTGTTGGAATCTGGGATATAGACCATGTTCTCTTAGACTCCAGTACATATTTTCTCAGGAAACAGTTACTCCTATGTCTGCTGCCAGCTCTCCAGAGAGCTGCCTTGTAGGCATCGTCCTGTGACGTCGTGCATTTAATACCAATTACTGGTCTTGTCGAAGGTTTGTTAGGTAGAAAGGATACACTAGCTCTGCCTCAATAGGCGCAGCTGCTGTATGCTGCTGAGGCCGTCATCCTTTTGGAGTTTATTGGTCTTTAAACGATGACATCATCTGCTCTTCAAAAAGTACTCGACTTTTAACCGTTGACTCCTGCAGTATGTAAACTGTGTGAATGGATTCTTTAAACAGTGCTTAAAGTTTGTCCTCTACTGTATAAACAGTCTTAATCTGGCTCATTAACCTTTGAATGGTGACATAATAGATCTTTAGGACTTATAACGAGTGACTGAGTTTTACAATTTTATTTCTCTAAAAATCTAACGAAGAGTGATGCTTTCTAATGGTTATTTCCGGAACTAGAGCATATTTTCAATCAGTAAGGGGTTTTAATTTCAGATTTTTTCAACTTTAAAGCTAAATTAGCAAATGACAGGGGAAGGGGGGTCATCTTTGATGCAAAGCCCAAATAGCTTTTGAAACAAGATGGGAACTTTTGTTCGTTTGAAACAAAGGACATGTCGTCTGTATCAAAGATGGAAAGTGTAAGGTATTTGAAATCATAATGTCAAATTCTAATAAATTCTCAGAGTCCATAAGATGTGATGATGATTAATCCATGCAACACTTTCTTTTGACTAGACATTTTAATATAGAAAAATAAGACCAACCCAACTACTAGTAAAATCAAGGCATGATATGACATTCATTAAACTCCAATTTTACAGGAAACCATGGTCCACGAGTAGTGGCAATGAACGATACGTGCAACACTCTCCTTATTTTACGACTATACTTATTTTTTTCAGTCAGACCAACCCAACTACCAAAGGCATAACATGGTGTTCTTTAAACCACGCTTTTACACGTAATCAGTAATCATAGTTCACGGATGGTAATAAACGATCTGTGTGACATTTTATTTCTTTACGTTAAAACTAGGCGTATTTTTTTTAATCTGGAAAAGGCAGGATGACTTAGATATTTTACGAAACTGCCGACGTGGTTGTCGAGTGGTCAAGGCAAGCGTTTCCGTAGCAATCGCTCGACCGCCACGTTGTGGGTTCGAGCCCCACGTAAGGCATGGATGTTTGTGATGTGGGCGCAATGTGATCCGCCCCCCTCAGGTGCGCCTGGGGCAACGTCAATGGACGGCTAAATAGTTCACACTCTGGCCGCTGTAATAAAGGCGAATGACGAAGGTCAAAGTGCCTGGGCATTTGAAAAAAAAAATATTTTACAAAACTTAGTAACTTTTATAGGAAGTCCAATTAGTGTTTTTTTTTTCGGGAACTAGGAGGAACTTTGAGTTTTTAAGCTGTTTTAAACCAAGAAGAAAGTTTTGGTATGGATCTTGACATTAACTATTTGCTGATTTTTCTCGATCTCTAATTGATGGTGGTGTCATATAGGGAGAATTTAGTGAACTAGAATACATTTTCAGTTTTTAAAGTTTTTATACCCTCCTTCCTTTTTCATTGGTGTTGACGACTTGGACGTTTTACAAAACTTATTGATTTTTATAGAAGGCAGCGCATCCTTGTGTCTATTTCTGGAACTAGAGTACTTTTATTTTATTTTATAGATATTATTAGTCCGTTCACTCTTATTTGCTATGGATAACGACTTCCAGGTTTTCTAAAATTCAATCAGTTATATGGAAAGTAACGCTCAGGGGTGTACTTCAGGAACTAAGAGGAATAACTCTCTTAATACGAAAATAAAAGGCATGCCAAGCATACATTCATTCTAAATACACAAATATGCAAATGTGCATTTCTTTGACATATGAACTCGAAACTGAAAATGTTCTACATTGCTTCAAGGTTTTAAAAAATTGAAACTATATTGTTCAAAGCAGCTTCATGCAAGGGTACATTAAGGACTGTACAGCTAAGTACACATTGAAACAAATAAAGAATTGTGAAATTGTTCATAGTTTTTACTGCAAACTTCCTATTTAGTAGCTTTTACTGAACATTTTCTATTCCAACACAGCTTTCTCTCTGCATTCTTCCACTATTTCGGATCTGGTTCGATTTGAAGCAATGTTATTATATTATTTGAAAACAAAACTTGATATGCAGGAAAAAGGCTACAATTCGGATTCATTTTGAATACTGAAAAGTAGGAATTTATGGGAGGTCAAAGATTTAACTTTTATATGAAACGAAGAAAAGTAATATCATGCTAAATAGAAGTAATTAAAATTATTGCTCATGCGGCTGAATATATGGTAATTGCCATTTTGTTTTCCATCAGCTTTAAAAATATAAAAATAAATATAGACATCTTCTGCAGTATTTTTCAAATACATATTGTTTGGTGTATTTTTCAACAAAAAGAATTTTTCAATTATGTTAAATATGGTTTTCACTTTATAAAAATGGTTTTGACCTCATAAAAGTTTGCCATTTCTGTCACTGTCCCCCAGTGATAAATGGAGTTTGGATCTCATAATTACATCAGTAAGAAACAAAAATAATGGGAATAAATGGATGCAGCTTAAGAAATTCCGATTTTAGCTTGTAAAAATGTATTATTTGTAAATATTTTAAAGACATTATTTTGTAAAGTTTCTCATACACGCCTGTCCCGGTAAATCTGTGGCACTATGATATAATCTGAAAAGCTATGATATAATCCTTCTCCATCCCCAAGATGGCCAAACGTTTAGTTATTTAGTATCATGCATTGAAATTTAAAAATTCAATGTCCACTCTTGTGCATAAAAGCGAGTTATGCATAGTGTATACTTTGGTTTTCATAGTTAATTTTGAATCCCATGCAAAACAAAAGCAAACCCATAATTTCATTTTTTACAGGGCCATTTCTGTCACATGAATGAAAAAAATATTCATTAAAATTCCATTAATCATGTTAAATGGCTCTACCATCCATTAGAAAGCTTAAAAGATATTCCTAAGAACTTATTTCCAGCAAAAGTTTCTAGAAACTTAAAAGGACATTTTTTTTATCCTAAAAATTGACAATTATTTGATATTCAGCCATATATCGTTGTAACTTTTCTTAAGATTAATCTAAATGTAATTATAAATACAAAGATCCATAAGTAATTTGTTGCTTTAATTTTCACTGTAAATTGAGTAATAACTACATTTAAACATAATCATAAGTATTCAGTATGTATAATGAAATGTGGCTCTGACTTTCCTGTTCAAAGGTGTCCCACCGCATGCAATTTAGCACTATCAACAACTAATATATTAGTTTTAAATCTATAATAATAACTAAAGATGTCTGTTCGCTCGATCGTGTCGTATAGGGCGAAAAATCTCAGAGACGTACGGCCATGAAATTTGGTACACAAGTACTTCAGAACACGGGAAAGAGCATCTCGATATTACTTTCTTTTAAATACGAATTATATTTTTAGTTATTTTCTTTTTTAGTACGATTTTTACACAATCGTATTCTTTAGGGAATGAAAATATTCTTTCAGAGTTTTCATCTTAACACTATGCCGACCCGGTGTTTAAGGGGTCTAAGACAAGCATTTCCTCGTGGTCTCTCGGCTACCAGATTGAGGATTGGAATCCCACCAGTGTTGGGGTGTCCTTTAAAGGCGTAGTGTAATCCTTCCCCTCTGGTGCGCCGGGACAACGTCATGTGCCGGCAAAATGGTTTACCATCTGGCCTCCAAAAATATGCGAAGGATTGGACAATCGAGCGCCTGGCCATTGAAAAACGAAAACAAAATCTTAACCCTAATGGCAAGACCGAGAAGTTATCTTTCAAACAAACTTTGAACGGAAACCATACGATTAATTATCGAGTTTTCGAAAATATATATACTTTTCTTGTGTTTAAACCGTTTTCGATATGGCGATATAAAAAAATAATTGACTGACACGTCCATTTTCCTAATTTGCCAGAAGTTTCTTCGAATATTACAGACTGCTCCAATCTACAAAATATGTTTCTGCTGCATAATTTTTATTAATTATGAATTTTTATGTAAAACCTTATAAATTTTCAAATGAATTCTAGCCACGCATACGGATAAAGTGATAAAACATGTTTTCCCCACCCTTGCGATACATTGCCAAGAGTTGTATTCGTGAAGCCGAAACTGCCGACATCTGCCTAGGGATTTATTTCAATTGCGATCTCATGTGGGCAACACACGAATTTCCTTATATAATGCAATAGATTTACTAATTTTACAATGAAAAAAGAATGTATAAGATCCACGGCGCTGGGTTTTTATCGTTGAATTGTGGATTTTCAGAATGACAACATGTAAAACTATTTCGAAATACTCAATTAACTTATACTTCGCGCAACTCTAAGCAATCATCAATATTGAAAGCATGCGCAATAAGCGATAGTCCATATATTAAAATAATTTAATAATTACTTCACCTAGTCGTCATTTTCAATGATTTAGCTTTATTTTTATCAATTTGGCGGCATTTAAAAAGAAGCCGACATCCCACCAAAATCTCGCCAAGCGTTATGAACGGAGAAATCAGTTTTTCTTGTAGCAGATAACTGACTATTGGCGTCCAAATATAAAAGTATTACTTAAGGGGGCATAGGACCTTTAAACCTTCAAAAAATCAATTTTTCAATTTTATTTTATTTTGAATGTTTGAACATTTCTGAACACTGTGCAAAAAACCGCATTCTAAAATTCGCATTATTTCTAAAGTTATGAGCTTTTATGCAACATACAATTTTAAAAAATTTCTCATGTCAGACATCGCCACCATTTTTAAAGGGACGTCACTATTTGTTTACGTTTGCAGTTAGCTGTTTTGTCATGTAAATCTAATATTTCTTTCACCACCATGTCTTAATTATTTATTTAATTATTTCTGCAGCAGTAGGAACGCAACTACTCACCTCTACTGAACTGCTCAGCCCAGTTTATTTATATTCTAGAGCCGTTAACTTGTTTATAACATGGAGAATTTCTTCTGAGTTTCTCAATTTCTTTTCATTATATTTTCTTACTTTTTACGATTGATTTGCTGCATTTATGTTGTTTAAGCATAACTTTGAACTAAAATACAGTTAATCTATTTTATAATTACACATTACAAACTTCTTCACGTTTGCATATTTATTTGTGTAAACTTCAACGTACAAGACTGTTTGGTGCAATTTTTTAATATAAACTTTTTGCTTTCTAATAATGGATACACCGGCAACTAAATCTCGTTCTGATAAAAGAACGAAAAGAAGACGTTTTCAATGAAATATGTATGTAATTAAAAACAAAAACAATCCGAAAGTGTTCGAATGACAAAATGTTGATTCTACGCCTAAGCTAAGTGCTTCAAGTAAAAAAACTGTTCAGCTCAAAAGATGAACTTTCACTTGATAAGTCACATATTTCATCTGAAGAACATTAATATAGAATGGTTGATATATCAGTACTTTTCAAGAAGCTTGCAAATGTTTTGTGCTGCAAAATATGTCATGGATTAATAAATATACGTGAAAAATCTTCAATGGGTTTAGCATCAACATTTCTTGTATATTGTGATAGCTGTGATGAACTAAAGTCTGTGAAAAATACAAAAATGCTTGGTGTTAAGAAAAATATTCCAGAAATAAACAGAAGAGCTGTATTTTCTATGCGATGTATAGGGCAGGGTTTATCGGCTTTATCTACTTTTTGTTCTACGATGGGTCTTCCAGCGCCTGTTTCTCAGAAATCATATAATAAAATTAATCGCAGGATTTTAAATGCCACATCTGTTGTAGCTAAATCTTCAATGAAAACTGCTGTCCAGGACGAAAGAGAATTATCAAATGGATCGAAAGATATTACTGTAAGTGGAGATGGTAGTTGGAAAACCAGGGGGTATTCGCCACTTGTAGGTGTGTGTGTACACTAATCGGAGCAGAAAGCAGGAAAGTTATTGAAATCGAAGTAATGTCTTCTTTTTGTAAAGGCTGCAACAGCTTCAGAAGTAAGAAAAGTGGCCCTCGGTATGAAAAGTGGAAAAATAATCATAAAACAGTGTGTTCAAAAAACCATTCGGGTAGTGCCGGAAAAATGGAATGTGATGGAATTTCGAGCCTCTAGCACTATATATGAAGTTCGAAAAGCTCGTAAAAGGCAGAAAACATTTGATTTTCAAAGACAAGAGGAAGAGGAAGGAATTACTTATGGATCAGGTGCATTTTGATGCTAAATTAGATATAAAATAACACAGGATGTATAATAAACTACAGCCAAATATTAATTAGGCGAACTGAAATAACTCAAAATTTTCCATGTGCGAAAGTCATATTTGTTATATATTTTTGTAATTTTAAGCAATTTCAATACGTCAAATTTTCTGTAACTCATTCTTTTCTTTTCACTAGAGTTTCAGTTTATCAAAGTACCACTGCAGCTGTTTTTCTCAGGTATGTGATTTTGCAACTTCCGCACAGCATATTTTAAAATATATTGTACCAATCACTTTCAAGTTTTTGCTCTTACTTGTTTCATCTATATATACAATTTATACAAAAGAAATTCCTCCTAAATAAGTAAAAATTTAGTAAATGTTCTTCATCTGACTGACAAGAAACTTCTACACGAAGCTGATGTTCGAGCTTCCGAAACAACATATAGAGCTCAAATACCCCTTAAAAGGCAGAAAAATTTTGATTTTTCAAACACAACAGAAATAGGAAGGTGCTATTTATGCACTGGAGGCATTCTAAGGTCAAAATACTATAATAAGTAACACTGAATATATTTTTAATCTTAAAAGCGGGTTTCTCAGATATGTGATTTTAGCCCTTGTGCGCAATATATTTTAAAATATATGTAGCCAATCACTTTCAAATTTTTTGCTCCTACTTGTTTCATCTGTATACATAATTTATAGATAAAAATTCCTCATAAATAAGTAAAAATTTAGTAAACGTTCTTCATCTGACTAACATGAAACGACTGCACGAAACATCTGTTCGAGTTTACGAAGCAACATATTCAGCTCAAGTAGCCCCTAAAAGGCAGAAAATTTTTGATTTTTCTTACAGAACAGACATAAGAAGGTGTTAATTATGAACCAAAGGCATTTTAAGGTA
Source organism: Amaurobius ferox (assembly GCA_951213105.1). Classification (NCBI taxonomy): domain Eukaryota; kingdom Metazoa; phylum Arthropoda; class Arachnida; order Araneae; family Amaurobiidae; genus Amaurobius; species Amaurobius ferox. The sequence continues at coordinate 195,936,984 of OX578133.1, forward strand.
CAAAATAAGATAATAAGTAACATTGAAGCATTTTTAAATTTTAAAGCTGTTTTTCTCAGATATGTGATTTTAACACTTGCGCGCAATATATTTTAAAATATATGTAACCAATCACTTTCAAGTTTTTTGCTCTTACTTGTTTCATCTATATACATAATTTATAGATAAAAATTCCTCATAAATAAGTAAAAATTTAGTAAACGTTCTTCATCTGACTAACAACAAACGACTGTTCGAGTTTCCGAAACAACATATAGAGCTCAAGTAGCCCCTAAAAGGCAGAAAATTTTTTATTTTTCTTACATAACAGACATAGGAAGGAGCTAATTATGAACTAAAGGTATTTTAAGGTACAAATTAAGATAATAAGTTACATTGAAGCATTTTTAAATTTTAAAGCTGTTTTTCTCAGATATGTGATTTTAACACTTGCGCGCAATATATTTTTAACACTTTACAACAAAGTTGAAAAGTGTTTCTGACTTTGTTCATTCTGTCTGTCTGTCTGTCTGTCCGTTAGCACGATAACTGCCGTAAAAATGACTTAATCAAAATGAAATTTTAGTATGTTGTTCAGACGGTCTGTAGGACCTATGGGAATATAAATGAATAATATCACACAATTAGTTTTGGATTGAACCCGGGTTGAAAAAATGAAATACATTGAGCCCTATAGGACCTAATTTTTCTAACATTTTTTAAGCGGATTTAAAATTCACAAATTGCTTCGAAAATTTTAGGTAATAGTCAAATTGTTCCATAAAATATATAAAAAAAAAATTCAGCTAATTATATTCAGTAGTTTCTTAAATAAAAATTAAAATAATAATTACACATCTTATATGAAACGATCACGTGACCATGATATGAAACGATCACATGACCCACTTCAAAATGATATATGGCATCCATCTTGTTTCAAATTCGTGATTTTTTAAAGTTCTTTTTAATTCATATTGTGTGTTGTATCCATCCTAAAACTACTTTATTTCTGCTTAAATTCTGTGCATCTACATACTAAAACAACACAATGACAATATATTTGAGTTTAAATTCTCATTCAAATTTGATTATTTCTGCAACTAAGCCTATTTTTCACCTATGTAAAATGTAAACAGCAAAATATGTAGAATGAGTTGTATTAGAATTACTGTATTTCTTTAACACAAAATAATTCAGGCCATGGAGTCTGCATGGCTGATATGAATGAAATATTAATTGATTTTATAAACAGAAGGACGATTTTTTTCGATGAAGTTTTAAGCATAAAGTTTATGAATTGTAGCTCCATGGTCTTAATTTTTAAATAAAATAAATTATTATAGTATTGTGATGGATGAAATGGAGAAAGTTATGAATGAAATCCTGCTTTTATAGAGAGATTCAGGCGTGTTATATTTTCTATGACGTCATTTGAATTAATTTCAGTTGTTTTCGATGAAGTTTTCAAATATAATAAATTATCGTAGTATTATGATAGATTTAAAAATATTACCGTGGAATGTATTGCATTTTAGAGATATTTAAACCGCGCAATTTATATTTCACTGCCGTGATTTGAATGAAGTTCATTTGTTTCAATGAAGGTTTAAGTTTTCAAATATAATAAATCAATGTAGTATTGTGATAAGTTTTAAAATATTACCGAGGAATGTATTGCATTTTCGACTTTTTTAAATAAAATTGCATTGAAGTTGGAAAGTGTTTCATAATCAATGCTTTAAGCATGATTGATCTTTCTTGTATAATTTTAAAGCTGTTTTTCTCAGATATGTGATTTTAACACTTGCGCGCAATATATTTAAAAATATATGTAACCAATCACTTTCAAATTTTTTGCTCTTACTTGTTTTATCTACATACATAAGTTATAGATAAAAATTCCTCATAAATAAGTAAAAATTTAGTAAACGTGCTTCATCTGACTAACAAGAATCTACTGAGCAAAACGTCTGTTCGAGTTTTCGAAGCAACATATAGAGCTCAAGTAGCCCCTAAAAGGCAGAAGATTTTTGATTTTTCTTACATAACAGACATAGGAAGGTTCTATTTATGATCCAAAGGCATTTTAAGGTGTAAAATAAGAAAATAAGTAACACTGAATGTATTTTTAAACTTTAAAGCTGTTTTTCTCGGATATGTGATTTTAGCCCTTGCGCGCAACATATCTTAAAATATATTTAACCAATCACTTTCAAATTTTTTGGACTTACTCGTTTCATCCATATATATAATTTGTACTTCAAAAATTCACCATAAACAATAAAAAAAGAATTGTAAAGAGGTTTATTTCATGTTTTTTAACACGGAAAATGAAAATTTCATTTTGCTTAAATTTTAAAAATATTAAATTTATTTCAAAATTTTAAAAAGTGTTTACAAATTAAAGATGTAATAGTTATAAATATATTATTATCAAATTGAAGCCTATAAGTATAATATTATTTGAAATATCCTGCGCGCGGCTGCTACATACACAGTTATATCTGTCAAAATTGTATAAATTTTAAAAAACAATATAAAATGTACATATAATTATATGACTTCAGTAAAATTTGTGTAGTAAGAAAGGTTTTCTATATGTTTAGAGAAAAAAAATTGAACATCTGGGATACACCTGGTTAAAATTAAAAAAATGTAAAGATTTTTTCAATGAATTTCGACTGTTTAAAGGTCCTATGCCCCCTTAAAGCATCTTTTCTCATGAATGAAACGAGCTAGATCCACGAAAATGATGTCACCCAATTTATCGCATGATATTACTTATGAAAATTAAACATATTTCACAATAGGTTATATTTTAATTTATATTATATTTGAATTTTTTTTTAAAATGTACACTATCTCGAGAACGGTTCGTGCTAGCGTTCTAAGACTTATTTCCATCGTTTTCTACTGAAATCTAATGAAAAATTACATAAGAAATGACTATCTACGTAACTTTATTAAAGGTTTTAATTTTTTGATGATTTTTTCAAAATTTTTCTCGAAAATTTAGGGGGGGGGATTGGACATTCGATTACGTATAAAAACAATAGGCTTCCAGTATTCATGGATTGCAATTTTTGTACTAAATTTCGTTCGGATCGGTTCATTCGTTCGTCAGTTATCGTCTACACAGACTCACTGACACACACACACACACACACACACACACACATACAGACATCATCTCAAAAACGTCTGATTCATGTACAGAGATGCTTGAAACGTGCTCTCCCGTCGAAAACTCCAATTCGAATTTTTGACCCCGTCACAATAATTTCCTTACACATTATGCGTATATAAGGAAACTAATATCAGAGTTTGCAAGAATTTTCATTTAGTAAAACATGTTGATTTTAATCGAATGAACTTATGTGGTGAATCGTAAGAGCTTGTATAGTGTGTCGTATCGACATTTTATCGACAGTTTATAAATATTTAATATCAAGCTAATATGAACTTATTTAATTTCATATGACAAATACAGAATTAAGTCCTCAAGTCTGAGAAAGAAGAATTTTGACTTGAAATTTATTTGCAATAATTTTACTTTACTCGAGTTCCTGTATACACTTATTTTATTTTGACTGCTAGTTCCCTTTTTACACAAATTTAGTTAGTCATTGTTAGGCCAACAAGTCTAACGCTGCATTATTTTCAATTTTCGGGTTCTGCCAAGTGTACACAAACAAATACAGTTTTCATGTGCCTTTAAGAAGTTTCTAATGTCAACAAATTAATTTCCCGGTCTACATGACCGCGATTATATCCTGAATCGACTACTGTTTTTTTTCCACAAAGAACAGATAGGAAGCCGAACCAGTGGGAAAATTGAGTTCTGGTGAAGATGAAGGGAATGCTGCCGACAGCTCACTGTGTCGAACTGTTCCTTTTTTAATTACGATTTGATTTTTATTACCGGGAGACGCGGTTCAGTGATTGGTTTCGTCTATGTGGGCCCTGCCCGCCGGTAATATTTTTTTTACACTCCCTTTTTATATTGGTAACCCGACTAGAGCCCCGTTGTCATTGTGTCTTTGGATAGGCTATAATAATATTTCACATAACTGACTCAGAAATCTCTCTCTCTCTCTCAGTACTCATTATACAAACACATTATTGTGATATAAGAAGTTATATCATTGAAAAACAAATTAAAAGTTTTGAATTTAAGTATATTTAAAGTTTGAAACTACGGAAGTGTGTTCGAGTTCAACTGGACTCATTGTTTATTTTGAAATTTCATTATTGAATCATAATTTAAAGTCATACCATATACTTTATTATTTACAATATCAATATAATTTTTATTTTCGTGTCATCATGCAGAATTCACTTACTATATTGAAAGTGAATATTATTTACATAAGAATTTAATTGCGTAGACCAACATTTGTGTGTATAATAATAATTTCATTGCAACTTAGATTACTTACAATTTCATTTAATTTCTTGCAATGAAAATATTGAATATTTGTGTCAAGCAAAGCTGGACTTGACATTATCATGATATCATACATATATTAGTGTCTTAAATGTTTGTACAGCTGTCCTCATCGGTTTAACTTCATCTTGTGTTTTCATCATTGCTTTATAAATGTCTTACTATATTGCATATATAATCTTTATGTTTTGTAAAGGATCCTTTCAGATGTTTGGACATAATTGCCACCTTTTTGGCTTCTTTTGGACTTTAGCCTGTGTGTGATGAGTGCACTGCCTGTGCATTTGGATCGACAGGGTTGGTGGTGTGGTTTCAATCACACTACCTCCTTCTAAATTACATTAAATTGCGGATGCCAGTAACCATGGTTCTTGGTTTTTCTGCATTACACTTAAAGGTTCCTAGTATATCCTTGTACATATATTTGTATTGTATCTGTGTGAGAGAAAAAATTTTCTCTCGTTGTTCGAAACATTTTTTGCCCCAAGGGGAGGGGGGTGTCATATCGACATTTTATTTGCGCGGCTCAAAAAGTTCATTTCTCGGGCCATTTTTCAGTTTTTCGGCTTATCCTCATAGAGAAACATGGGTTTTTAGAGTTTTGCTCAGCGAGCATTCAGATTTCTTATTTTGGTTCATTTTCCTGGTGCTTTTGGTGTCTGAATATGCCGTGTGAGTTCCGTATGAGGCAAAACGTCAGAAACGCGGAGATTGATTGATCGATGAGATTAGATCTTGAGGAGGAATATTAGCGATTGTAATGGTAGATGCGCAGCTTTTACTGAAAGATTGGAGAGCGAAGAGGAAGCCGGCGGAGTGGTCAAGAAAATGGACGAACAAAGAATTTGGCGGAAAGCCTAAAGCTGCCTGAATTTATTTTTGATTCGATGATATAAATGCCATGGATCTAATCCAGAGGATGCTTCCTGATTCATAAAATTATCGGTTCTATTATTAAAGCTTTTCATTTTTATTTCAGGGGAAATTCTGTTGAGACCGAAATTATCTCGGGCGTTGCTCCATCGACGGTAACCTGAATGTTTGGTCGGACTAACTTTTGATTAACGCTTAATGCCCCGCTTAATTAACGGACGCCGGATTTGAATTACCCAAATTTATAAAAGCAGCTGGAATAATATTACATAAGCATACAAATGGTGTACTGGAAGAGAAGTAACTTATCAGATAAATGAATAGAACTTTCGTCCAAATTCTTATATGATTAAAAATAAACAGCCTGTTTGTGAAATATTAATAATCATATTCAAAGAAATTATATATATATATATATATATATATATATATATATATATTGTGTCTGAAAGTAATGGTAAAAATATGGAAATGTATATTTGAGTTTATTGATTAATTACTATTATGTCAATTGAAATATTTGTTGAAGGCTCAGAAATTATTGTTTTGATGAATAATTACAATTAAGTTGTCTTTCTTATATCATGTTAATAGAGAATAAAAATAGTATTTTAAGATATTTAAACATATCATATTTTCCACAAGATGTGTTTGAATGTGTTCCATTTTATATCCCACAGCATCCTGTGTTTCACAGGACAGGGAAGTATTACCTGAGTTAACTAAACTTATCACATGTGGAGGTAAGAGTTTGTTGGTAGAAACCTAATTTCATATTGTCATAAATTCCACTTTACTGATCATTGGCATTTGCATATTAATTTCATGGCATAAAATAAAATACTTATTGTTGAGATCGTATTAACTCCATAGTGGTAGAATGACCTTTATTACATTGATTTACTTAACATGATTTACATACAAAAATGTGTGGTTGACAAGTTTGTATCAAATGAGCATATTTAAAGCGTATTACGCCCAAGCAGAAAGTGAAAGGCAGTATTTGAGGAGAATCGAAGGAGCTTATTTATAGCGTATCAAAAAAGGCTTTTTTTAAGGCGTATCAAAAGAGTTTATTTAGGGTATATCAAAAAAGCTTATTAAGACTGATCAATCTAGTTTATTTAGTGAGTATAAAAACAGCTTATTTCGGGCTTATGAAAAGAGCTTATACACCCGCACAGAGGACGGAAGGCTATTTAAAGCACAATAAGCAGTCTTGGTAGGGCATAGCATTCAAAGTTTGCATTATTAAGTCATATTACATATACGAGTAGCAGTCTGAGGTATATTTAGCTGCTATTTAGGGCGAGCATGTGCTCGCGTGTGTTTTGTAATTTAAGTGTGGACTTGCACAGCGGGCAAATAAACCTTTGGAAAAACTTAATGAATGAATTCAATGAATTCCTGCTTTAAATCCCGCGCAACACTGGGTATAGTATTTAAAGAATAGAAATCTGATTCCAAATCTTTAGTTAAATACGATGATTAAAATACTATACTTATAACAATAAACTTGTGAGGCCAGGAGGCATCATATGCAGTTTTGATGTTTACGAGGAAACAAAGCGCACACTCTTAGTCACCGTTTTATGGCAGTCTTGGCCTGGAAAATCATTAACACAATAAATTTATGATACACAAATTTAAGGTGTGGTTTGGGCAAGGTACCCTGGGGCTAAGACTTAAAGCAAGCTTCATTGGAAACTGAAAGAGCCAATGATGCAAAGATGCGACGTCGCATTGAGGTGCACCCAATGATAGCAAGGACTGCGTATCTGGACCTCAGGCAAAATGATGTGTCGTCAAGGAGAAAAGTCAACGAATATAATAGCAATTATTATTCAAAAGCGAGAGAGAGAGAGAGAGAGAGGTCGTGATTCAGAAAGATTATCCAAAAGTTGAGAGACATAGGTCGTTATGATTCGAGCAATGTTGTTGAGAAAGTGATTCGTTTTTTTGTGTATTGAAAATGCTTAAGAAAAATACGAAGTCCGACTCCAAATATCTATTTAAATGTCTATGCAAATGTCTATTTCATTTAATGTTTGTAGCAGACCCTAAATACAGAGGTATGTGTCAGTCATCGTGAATTTTAGATCAATTGTTGATTTTTGTAATAAGATTCAAAAGATATGGTCTCACATTTTGCTTTTTCTCCTCCTTAAGCATTTGTTAAAATTCATGTAATTTTAATCATAATAATGTAAAGAAATGAATAAATGATAATTTATTTTATAGGTTAAAATGTGGATTTTAATGTGCAGTGTTTTGATTTAATGATTATGTTAAGGGACTCGTCCAAAGAAGTAATGATGGGTTTTGCAGCCACGATAGCAATGTACGAAGTTATGATTCATGGCCAAGTTACTCCTGGATGATTCCAAATTTCCAAATTATGCGGGATATCAGCGTTTCTTTAATGAATCACTTTTTACTTTTTTTGCGAAATTTAGGTGTAACATAGAAAAACATGAGTACTCGACTCAGACAACAGAATCCACGGAAATGGTGGACGTTGTCCACTTTGTGACATTAAAGGAATAGAAATGTGTTGTCGTTTATATGTAAACAACAATATTATTTTCAGTGAACAAAGTTAAGATGTTCAAACGTTCCCCCTCCCTCTGTAGGAAAGTTAGTGTGTGTGTGTGTGTGGATGCGATATCACACAAACGAATAAAGCGTTTGAAAAATAATTTGGTATTATTATTATAATCAGTGAATACCCCATTGATTTTAAGCGCGGTTGAATGATTGGAACTCCTAATTTTCAAATGAAGTTTTAAAAAGCAAATAAGCATCAAAAGCTTCAGTAATGATAAAAAAATAACCATTTCATACATAATTTTTCATTAGAAATGGAATTACACAAACTTTAGAACGTTAGCATGAACCGTTCTCAAGATATTGCACGTTTTTAACACTTGAACGTCATTAACACATTTCAACAATGTTGAAAAGTGTTCATGACTTAGTTCACTCTGTCTGTCTGTCCATCTGTCCGTTCACACGATAACTGCCGTAGAAATGACTGTCAAAATGAAATTTTAGTATGTTATTCAGACGGTCTGTGGGACCTATGGGTATATAAATGAATAATATCACCCAAATAGCTTCGGATTGAACCCGGGTTGAAAAAATGAAATACATTGAACCCTACGGAATCTAATTTTTCAAACATTTTTTAAGCGAATTTAAAATTCACAAACTGCTTCGAAAGTTTTAGAAAATATTCAAATTGTCCCATAAAAATATAAAGAAATTTCAGCAAAATATATTCAGTAGTTTTTAAATAAAAATTAAAATAATAATTACACCCATATCATATGTGGGCCAACGGCCGTACCGTGCTGAAAACACCGGTTCTCGTTAGATCACCGAAGTCAAGCAGCATCGGGCGCGGTTAGTACTTGGTGGGTGACCACCTCGGAACACCGCGTGCTGTTGGCCATCTCGGGTGCGGTATCCCCGTGGTTTGCGCGCTAGATTTGCACGCTACCACAAATGCCGCCGTGTTCATGCGGAGTACGATCACGTTAAACATGTGGGTCCGTAAGTCCTTCCGAGAGGTTGGTGGTAGGGGAAGGAGGGTACGGTCCCTGTGGATGCCTCCCCCACTGGGTTCCGGTCTAAATTGGGTGGCACTTCCCGGCCGTCCATACAATTACCTTACACCTTTCTGGTAGGTCGGACGGTCTGGGTCTCAACAACCCATATCATATGCCGGCCGTCCAGATGGATGCTCTATGGCTTCGGATGAGTCGGACGGTCTGGGTTTTCAACCCATATCATATGAAGAGATCACGTGACCCACTTCAAAATAAAGTTAGATGAGTTGTTTAAAAATTGCTGAAATTCTTTAGCGCAAAATTATTTAGTTCTGGAGTCTGCAATATAGTTGATATGAATGAAACATTCATTGATTTTATATAGAGAAGCAGCCGATTTTATAGCAGACATTTGCGATGAAGTTTTAAGCATAGAGTTAAATTACTTTTACTTCAATGGTTTTAAGTTTTTAAGTAAAATAATTTATTATAGTATTGTGGTGAATGAAAGGAATAGAATAAAAGTGTATAAATGAAATATTTACAGTTCCTTCATAGAGAGCCAGGCGATTTATATTTCAATGACGTCATTTTTTTCGATGTTATTTTTTTTCGATGAAGTTTTAAGTTCTCAAATATAATAAATTATTGTAGTATTGCGATAATTTTTAAAATATTACCGCTGAATGTATCGCATTTTAGATATGTTTAAATAAAATTGCATTGCAGTTGGAAAGTATTTCATAATCAATACCTTATGTATGCTTGTTTTAAATAATTTTATAAAAAATTACAAAATTTAAAAAAAGTAGTAAATATTATCAAATATGTTCACTTCCCATATGAAATATTGTTTTTATCATTATCGTGTCTAGTTCGTTCCATTCACAAGAAAAGATATTTTTGGAAAAATTTTGTATTTTGATGCCAAATAATTTGCCCATAGTCATTTATTTTAAAAGATATGTATTAAATGTCTATTTCTTTTTTATGAGGATGTTTCATATGAATATAAATAAGTGTCATTAAGTTTGGACTCATAAGTACTCAAAAGCGCTGAAATTAAGCTTATGTGGTGCTAATTTAGGGACAAAAATATTATGTCGTGGATCTTGTATACCGTTATTTGGATGCAAAAGTAAAGATGTCAGCGAATCATGCTTCCAACATCTGATTTTTCTATATGGAAATTATGCGGAAATTGTTTAAAACACATTTTATAAAAAAGTAAAAAATTAAAACAAGTGTGATATATTTATATAATATATGCAAGTGAACAAAAAGTAAAGTAAAAGAAATACAAGTGGTATAGAAAAATTTATGTCAAACTAATTTTGAGTGATCTGGAATGAAATGTGCTACTTTCAACTAAATATTAAAAGCGCATAAGCTTTAATTAATGTGTTAACGCAGTCTATCCGCCAAGACAACCACAACATAGAATACATCTCATTTATTACCTCCAATAGGATAGGTTGAAAGGTTGCCAACTAGAGCAATAACAAAAATACAAGTAGTAGCAAATGATAAAAGCTACACTTTAGGAACCCGAGGAACTTATATCCAAATTTAGAGCGGACTTCCGAGATCTTAGAAGAGAAGGAAATAAATAAAATCTGACAAAAGAAATATCAATTCTGTAATAGAAATGTCATCCACGACTAAATATGTCTGGAACAATTTAAAAACAGCACATCCCTTTCTTTCCTTATATTATGCAATGAATTTACATTCAAAAAAGAATGTCGAAGATCCACGATATATTGTTTTGACCGTTGAATTGTACATTTGTGGATTTTCGGGATGACAACATGTAAAACTATTTCAAAGTACCCAATTAACCTATATTTCGCGCAATTATAAATACACAAATATATTAAAATATTTTTATAATTAATACATCCATTAGGCGTCATTTTCATTAATTTAGCAATGTTTTTGCAATTTTGACGATATTTTTGTCAATCTGGGGACGAAATATCGCTAAGTTGCCGATATTATTTTCTTATATGCTAAAAGGTTTGCCAGTCATATGACGGTAATCAGGATTTGAGAAACATTTGGAGTCATTTGTATCCATTTGGCGAAATTTTCATCACTTTGGCAACATTTAAAAAAGTCGTCAAGTGGGGGACATTCCGCCAAAATCTCGCCAAGCGTCATGGACGGAGAGATAAGTTATTCTTATAGCAGATAAATGACTATTGGCGTCCAAATACAAAAGTATAACCCAAAGTATATTTTCTCATAAATGGAACGAGCTAGATCCACGAGAATGATGTCACCCAATTTATAGCATGATATTACTTATGAAAAGTGAACATATTTCACGGTAGTTAATATTTTTATATGATTTTTTGATAATTTTGTTTTCGAAAAATGTTCAATATCTCGAGAACGGTTCATGCTAGCGTTCTACAGTCTGTGTCATTCGTTTTCTAATAGAAAAATTACATCATAAATTACCATTTACGTGATTTTATCAGAGGTTTTGATTTTTTAATGATTTTTTTCAAAATTTTACACGAAAATTTAGGATTCGTACCACACTCTAATCAGCACCAGGGTCAGCCACAATAGACTTACCTAGTAAATTTTACGAAATTCGGTCAATAATTTTTTTAGTTAGAGTGGATACAATATCTGCACTGACAGACAGACAGACACGCACATACAGATGTTACCCTAAATATAGTGTTTTCCTGTTATAGAAGTCTCAAAATGTGTAGATCCGTCGAAAATTCCAGTTGCGATTTTCGACACGATTCCAATACTCTCCCTATAGATTACCATGTAATACAGGGAAACTCAAAAACTGATGTGGGCAGCACATGACTCCAATTCATTTTCTCTTTATTTCATTAGTAATTCATTAAATTGAGTTTAATGGCAATAATAAAATGCATAATTAATTGAAATGACACTTTTAATCCAGCTTTCATTTTGATTTGGTAACTGGACTTATTCTCAAAAGCGGGGTAGCAAAAATGCGAAAAAAATTAAATATCTCAAGAATGGCTAACCTGAGAGTCTTTTCATCGTCAAAAATGACATATAAAACAAGTATTTAATTCACGCAGTCTTTTATTTCAGATTTTAACGATTCCTGTGGACTATTTCGCAATAAAAAATCAACTTCTGTCTTCCGAATCGTACCAAAATCTAATCAGCCCCTGGGTGATTTACAAATAAAATATTAAAAAATTCAGTCGATTAGTTTGAGTTAGAGTGCACAGACAGACGTCTCGCAAAATTGGTTTTTCGTGTTCTAGAAGTCTGAAAACGTGTAGATATATCGCAAATCTTTCCCTATACATTACCATGTATTTGCAGGGAAAGTAAAAATCTGATGTGAGCAGCACATGACTTTCGCTGAGGACTCATATTCATGTTCCCTTTATTTCTTCAATAATTCATTATATTGAGTTTAATGGCACAAAATAACAGCCATAATTGTTTTAAATGACACTGAATTTGTACTTTAAATTCAATTTTCGTTTTCATTTGGTAATTAGACTTATTTTCAAATGTGGCGTAGCGAAAATGAGAAAAAACTAAAATATCTCGAGAACTGTTAGTCCTAGAGTAATGGGGTTGGTCTTATTCTTTTCGTCGTCAAAAATTACGTCTAAAATTAATATGTAATTGATCTATTTGAGCATGCATAGTGTTTTATTTTTAGATTTAATTTAAAAAGTAAAAATCTGATGTGAGCAAGTAGCACATGACTTTCCTTGTAGACTCAAATTCATTTTTTCTTTGTTTTATTAATAATTCAGAAAACTGAGTTTAAATGCACTAAAAAACACGCATAATTAATGGAAATTACACATTTAATTCAACTTTTATTTTAATTTGGTAACTGGACTTATTCTCAAAACCGGGGTAGCAAAAATGCAGAAAAACTGAAATATCTCGAGAACAGCTAGCTCTAGAGTAATGGAGTTGGTTTTATTCTTTTCATCGTCAAAATTTAAGTATAAAACAAGCATTTAATTGATATACTTCAATGTACGTTGTCTTTTATTTTAGATTTTGGCGATTTTTGTGGGCCATTTCGTAAAAAAAGACAGGTTCTTCTTTTCCAAATTGTGTTAAAGTCTATTCAGCACCAGGGTATCCCAAATGTGACCACCAAATTTTGTGACATTTGATCAATTAGTATTTCAGCTAGAGTGACACTATTGCGGGTCATTTTTAACATTTTATTGCGGGTCATTTCTAACATGACACTATTGCTGGTCATTTTTCAAAGAATAGCGGATTCTTTATCCCCGAATCGTACCAAAAACTAATCAACACCAGGGTCACACCCAAGTGACTTACCTACCAATTTTTTTTTAAAGTCGGTCCATTAGTTTTTGAGTTAGAGTGGATGCATACATTGTACAGACAGACAGAGACACACAGAGACGTCACGCTAAAATGGTTTTTTCGTATTCTAGAAATCCCAAAATGTGTAGCTCCGTCGAAAACTGGAGTTGCGATTTTCGGCATGATTCCAATACTTTCCCTATACATTACCATGTATTGCAGGGAGAGTAAAAAGATTGTACGAAAGATCCAAACAAGCATTCCATCAATAATGTTAGCAGTTTTCTCGATTAAAAAATGTTAAGTAATCTGCGACTTGGTTGAGAACATTATTTTTTATTCTACAATAGTCTGTAATATATTTAGGAACATAAACTTTGGATTGCATGTCAGTTTTTTAAATCGGAATATAAAATTGAAGAGTTATAAAACGCAATATATATTCTTTAAAAATGCGTCTATTAATCGTATAGATTGTGTTCAAAATTTATCTGAAAGATAATTTTTCTATCTTCCCTATGGTGCCAAGATGGAAACTCTGTAATAATATTTCTGGTCTCTGCGAAATCGATATGTGTGAATATGCCCCAAATCGTTGTAAATCGAGCTAAATCATAGAATATCTCAAAATCAATTCGAAAATGTTATAAATCACGCCAATGTGCTCCTATCAGGTCCTGAAATACCTATGTACCAAATTTCATGGTCGTACGATGATTTGATTTTCCGCTACATACCGGAGAGAGAGACATACAGAGAAACATCTTCTTTTATTAAGCATAGAGTAGAAACTGTACCCGGCATTGGACAGGATTAAAAGCAGTGATTAATTGAATTTATTCATTAAGATTTTCAAAAGACTTATTCCTCCCTCATCCCTGCGCTAGCACACCTGAGCACATACTCACCCTAAATGATGAGCACCTACCTTAGGGCTTAGATCGCTACTCAGATATATAATATTAAATTTTATTTCAGACTTTTTCTTTTAATTTTATGAGCATCTTTATTTTGTGCTTAAACTTTTGAGACGGACTGTATTAATGAAAAATAATGGTAGGTCAAGTAATGCTTATGAGCAGAATTTACAATCGAAAGGAAATATTGATGTAAAATGCTATGACATATATGATTGATAATGTTGATTTGGCACGTGCATACATTATGTATTTTGGAGCCAAAAAATGTAACATTGTGTATTAGGAGGGTGGTATGGTAAAGATTAGAAGAGTTGTTATTGTTTTGGTAGTTTTCGGTCAACACGGCAGCGGTTAGGATGGCGTATTTACTGGAAGCGAAGAAAATCGACCTTTTAAGGCCCTGTGAGGAAATATGCGGGACTGTGGATTTTGTGTGTGAGAAAGTGGAATTGAAAAATATAATTTGTGGGAGTGGGGTTTACGAGGAAGGGATGATAAAAAGTGTGTTGTATTCTATTACGGAACAGAGATAGGAGAATGAAGAAAAAATGGTGGGAGAGAGAACCACGGAAAGGTCATGAAGAGTGGAAGAGGAATAAAAGAATGGGAGAGAAAGAAAAAAGAGAGGGAAGGCAAGATCAAAAGGTTAATGGAGAAACTGGGAGTGTACCAGAATAAGAAATAGTGAGACCCACATTGCTCGGGATACTACTCGCAGGGGTGGCTCGTGTATAGGCACTGCGGCACTGAATGAGCGACAGTGCTCTCTCTCCCTCGCAGCCTCGCGTGCAGCTTCCTATGTGCGCATGCTCACAACAGTCAAACACGATGCTCCACAGTTCCAGCGGCGTGGTGTTTGACTGTTTTGTGCGCATGCGCACATAGGAAGCTGCACGCGAGACTGCGAAGGAGAGAGAGCACTGTCGCTCCCGCTTTACTAATTTAACCGCTCTACTAATTCGGCCGCTATCATAGCGGCCAAATTAGTAGAGCGGTGAAAATGTACATAAGAACACAGTGTTGTGCTTCGCATCTGAAAAGTTAGGGCACTATAGGTATGAATGTCCAGAGGTAATTAGTGCTCTTAACAATAAAAGGCTTAATTCGGAAAGTCGCGGAAAGCTCAATTTGGAATATTGGAAGACAGTTGGAAAAATTAGAATTGTTAAGGGGGCATAGGACCTTTAAACAGTCGAAATTCATTGAAAATAGAGCTATCTTTACAATTTTTTAATTTCAACCAGGTGTATCCCAGATGTTCAAATTTTTTCTCTAAACATATAGAAAACCTTTCTTACTACACAAATTTTACTGAAGTCATATAATTATATGTACATTTTATATTGTTTTTTAAAATTTATACAATTTTGACAGACATAATGGTGTATGTAGCAGCCGCGCGCAGGATATTTCAAATAATATTATACTTATGGACTTCAATTTGATAATAATATATTTATAACTATTACATCTTTAATTTGTACACACTTTTTAAAATTTTGAAATAAATTTAATATTTTTAAAATTTAAACAAAATGAAATTTTCATTTTCAGTGTTAAAAAACATGAAATAAACCTCTTCACAATTCTTTTTTTACTATTTATGGTGAATTTTTGAAGTACAAATTATATATATGGATGAAACAAGTAAGTCCAAAAAATTTGAAAGTGATTGGTTAAATATATTTTAAGATATGTTGCGCGCAAGGGCTAAAATCACATATCTGAGAAAAACAGCTTTAAAGTTTAAAAATACATTCAGTGTTACTTATTATCTTATTTTACACCTTAAAATGCCTTTAGTTCATAAATAGCACCTTCCTATGTCTGTTATGTAAGAAAAATCAAAAATTTTCTGCCTTTTAGGGGCTACTTGAGCTCTATATGTTGCTTCGGAAACTCGAACGGACGTTTCGTGCAGTAGTTTCATGTTAGTCAGATGAAGCACGTTTACTAAATTTTTACTTATTTATGAGGAATTTTTATCTATAAATTATGTATATAGATGAAACAAGTAAGAGCAAAAAATTTGAAAGTGATTGGTTACATATATTTTAAAATATATTGCGCGCAAGTGTTAAAATCACATATCTGAGAAAAACAGCTTTATAATTTAAAAATGCTTCAATGTTACTTATTATCTTATTTTGTACCAAAATGCCTTTAGTTCATAATTAGCACCTTCCTATGTGTGTTATGTAAGAAAAATCAAAAATTTTCTTCCTTTTAGGGGCTACTTGAGCTCTGTTGCTTCGGAAAATCGAACAGACATTTCGCGCAGTCGTTTCTTGTTAGTCAGATGAAGAACGTTTACTAAATTTTTACATATTTATGAGGAATTTTTATCTATAAATTATGTATATAGATGAAACAAGTAAGAGCAAAAAATTTGAAAGTGATTGGTTACATATATTTTAAAATATATTGCGCGCAATTGTTAAAATCACATATCTGAGAAAAACAGTTTTAAAATTTAAAAATACTTCAATGTTACTTATTATCTTACTTTGTACCTTAAAATGCCTTTGGTTCATAATTAGCACCTTCCTATGTCTATTATGTAAGAAAAATCAAAAATGTTCTTCCTTTTAGGGGCTACTTGAGCTCTATATGTTGCTTCGGAAACTCGAACAGACGTTTCGTGCAGTCGTTTCTTGTCAGTCAGATGAAGAACGTTTACTAAATTTTTACTTATTTATGAGGATTTTTTATCTATAAATTATGTATATAGATGAAACAAGTAAGAGCAAAAAATTTGAAAGTGATTGGTTACATATATTTTAAAATATATTGCGCGCAAGAGTTAAAATCACATATCTGAGAAACCCGCTTTTAAGTTTAAAAATCTGATGTGGGCAGCACATGACTTTCCCTGCAGACTTATATTAACGTTCTCCTTATTTTAATTAAATTTATTTCACTTTTAATTCAATTTTCGTTCTCATTCGATAACCGGATTTATTTTCAACTGTGGCGTAGGGAAAGTACGAAAAACTAAAATATCTCGAGAACGGCTAGTCCTAGTGTAATGGGGTTGGTCTTATTCTTTTCGTCGTTAAAAATTACGTATTAAATCGGCATTTAATTGATATATTTGAGTATACCCAGTTTTTATTTTAGATTTTGGCAATTTTTGCGGGCCATTTTGCAAAAAAAGGCAGGTTATTTTTTTCTGAATCGTACCAAAATCTAATCAGCACCAGGGTGACCTATACGTGACTCATGTACCGAATTTTGTGAAATTCGGTTGATTAGTTTTTCAGTTAGAGTGGATACAAGCTTTTGCGGGCCATTTCGCAAAAAAAGGCGGGTTCTTTTATTCCGAATCGTACCCAAAAGTAATCAGCACTAGCCCCGCCCACAAGTGACTTACCTACCAAATTTTGTGAAATTCGGTCCATTAGTTTTTTAGTTACAGTGGATACAAAATCTGCACAGACAGACAGACACACAGACAGACAGACACACAGACAGACACACGCACAGACGTCACGCTAAAAATGGTTTTTTCGTATTCTAGAGGTCTCGAAACGTGTAGATCCGTCGAAAACTCGAGTTGTGATTTTTGGTATGATTCCAATACTTTCCCTATACATTACCATGTATTGCAGGGAAAGTAATACATTACCATGTATTGCAGGGAAAGTAAAAATATATTCACAGTTATATTCAGAGTTATCGCAGTTCGGCTAATTCATGTTTGGCTGTAGTTTATAATACATCCTGCGTTATATCTAATGTAGCATCAAAATGCACCAGACGCATAAGTAATTCCTTCCTCTTCCTCTTGTCGTTGAAAATCAAATGTTTTCTGCCTTTTACGAGCTTTTCGAACTTCATATGTACTGCTAGAGGCTCGAAAATCTGCTTCGTGTATCTTTTTTTTATCACTCTGGGTTTTCAGCTTTCTCAAACGAGTTCCCATTCTTTTTTAAATGTGACCTGTGCATTCAAGTTTTTCAACCGCTATTTCATTTCCATATGGTTTGCTATTCGATATTTGTGAAAATGTTTTCGTATCACCATCACCAATATAAAATTTGTACCGAACACCATGGTCTTCAATTGATCTGTTGAATATGCGTAACATTCCATTTTTCCGGCACTACGCGAATGGTTTTTTGAACACACTATTTTGTGATTCTTTTTCCACTTTTCCGATAAACCCTGTCCTATACATCGCATAGAAAACACAGCTCTTCTGTTTATTTCTGGAATATTTTTCTTAACACCAAGCATTTTTGTATTTTTCACAGACTTTAGTTCATCACAGCTATCACAATATACAAGAAATGTGGATGCTAAACCCATTGAAGATTTTTCAAGTATATTTATTGTTCCATGACATATTTTACAGCACAAAACATTTGTAAGCTCCTTGAAAAGTACTGATATATTAACCATTCTATATTCATGTTCTTCAGATGAAATATACGACTTATCAACTGAAAGTTCATCTTTTGAGCTGAACAGTTTTTTACTTGAAGCACTTAGCTTAGGCATAGAATCAACATTTTGCCGTTCGAACACTTTCGGATTGTTTTTGTTTTTAATTACATACATATTTCCTTGAAAACGCCTTCTTTTCATTCTTTTAACAGAACGAGATTTAGTTGCCGGTGTATCCATTATTAGAAAGCAAAAAGTTTATATTAAAAAATTGCACCAAACAGTCTTGTACGTTGAAGTTTACACAAATAAATATGCAAACGTGAAGAAATTTGTAATGTATACTTATAAAATAGATTAACTGTATTTTAGTTCAAAGTTCTTATGCTTAAACAACATAAATGCAGAAAATCGATCGTAAAAAGTAAGAAAATATAATGAAAAGAAATTGCGAAACTCAGAAGAAATTATCCACGTTGTAAACAAGTTAACAGCGCTAGAATATAAACAAACTGGGCTGAGCAGTTCAGTAGAGGTGAGTAGTTGCCTTCCTACTGCTGTAGAATTAATTAAATAAATAATTAAGACATGGTGGTGGAAAAAGTATGAGATTTACGTGACACATCAGCAAACTGCAAACATAAACAAACAGTGATGTCCCTTTAAAAATGGCGGCGATGGCTGACATGAAAAAATTTTCAAAAGTGTATGTTGCATAAAAGCTCATAACTTTCGAAATAATGCGAATTTTTGAATGCGGTTTTTTGCACAGTGTTCAGAAATGTTCAAATATTCAGAATAAAATAAAATTGAAAAATCGATTTTTTGAAGGTTTAAAGGTCCTATGCCCCCTTAAGCCTGGATATTCAGCTTAAGAAGAAAAGCGTTGCTGGTGAAATTAAGCTGCCGTTTCGGATTTCGGATCTCCGGGTATCAGAATGGAATGCGAGAATTCCGTTATGGAAAAAGGGGATGGAATGTTTCAGAGAAGTAAGAAGCGGTTCCCCTCGAACCCAGAGTTTCGAAGAGATCGGGAAAAGATGTATGATTTCGCGTGTGGACTCAGCGTTGACGTAGAAAAAGTCGGAGGAGTCGAGCGTTTCATGATCATATGTGGATGTCCCTGACGGGAAGGGGTCAATCAAGCAGGTGACCTCAAGTTCCGATTCCGATATTGCGCGATGTATTAGAGACTGTAAGGAAGGAAAGAGAAAGGTCATCCTGGGGTTCCAATATCTGGGAGAACAATTATCACTGAAAAGTAAATTTTAGCTGGTGGTTCTAAGACACTGGAGATCTTGGAGAATTCGAAAGGAGTGGATAAGAATCGAATTCCGGAGTGTGAGGGAAAGGAGATATGGAACTAAAGATGTGGAACTGGAGATTCAGTGGAAACCAAACTTGGGACACAACACGAACGGAAGAGAATGGAGTGTGCTCAGTTCAAGGTCATGAGGAAATAAGGAATCGATGTTAGTCAAAGAGGCAACAATATTGGAAGGGAAATGTGAAGGAACGGGGATTATGGAAGTAGTTATGGGTTCGGTCAGTGAGAAGAGACAAATGGCTGGTGGGTGTAGAAGGTTTGCTTTCCTGTGAGGCCAATGCTATGGAGAGAATGGGTCAAGCGAGAGAAGGTGCAGTTATTTACTAGTGGAAATGAAGTTATTAGGGGGGAAACTTAGGAGATCTGGAAGGAAATAAAAAATGAAGGTGAAATATGAGGGAGAAAGAAGAAAGTCTGCTTCCTTGCGAGACCAATGTTATGGAGGGAATGGGTTAAGAGAGAGGTGCAGATATTCACGAGTGGAAATGAAGTTATTAGTCGGGAAATTTGGGAGATTTGGAAGGAAACCGAAGATGAAGATGAAATATGAGGGAAAAATTACATTTTCAGTGGAAAGAATAAAAGAGTGAGTTTAGATTTGTGGGATCAGAAGGTGGATACTGGATGATTAAAAGAAGTTGAATTTGAATCTGTGTGGATTAGTAGAATGAACTCCCAAGCAAGTGAAATGACGAAGAGGGTTACTGACTCTACAATGGTATATTGTGTGTTCTTTGAATAAAGCTTCGAGCCAGTAACCAAAAATTTGGAAATACTGTAAAACGTATGTGAATTATAGTGTGTTTAATATATTAAAGATATTTCTACATGGTAGTAGTATTGTAATGTGGTCAGAAATGTAAATTGATAAAACTAGTGTATTAAGAATATTTTTGTTTTATAATGATTTTGTTATGAGTGCTAAATAGTAGAAGTGGAAAATTGGTAAATTACTGTTTTAAGAATAATTTTTGCTTATATTATGGTTATGGTATTTATAGTTTATGGTATATTGGTATTTATGGTTTGCTTATATTATGCTTATATTATGGTTTTAATTAGTGTTATATACTTTTGTGTGTTAAAATATAATTTTTTATAATTATTGTGTGTAATGGTTCAATCCTGTCACTAGCTCATAGATGAATTCTTGGCGGAGAGAGCATGATCTGTGTGGGAATTTCTCGTATGGGGAGGAGGTGCAGGATATGGACTTTCCAGTCATCGCTTGTCAACGGATGGACTGAAAACTGGGGGAGGTGTCTCTGTCCATACAAAGAAGGGGTAAAAAATATGTTCTTTTCGATCCGCCATCTTGCCTTTTCAATACACAGCTGGCTCAGTAATTTGATACTGTGGTGTCACGCTGTCGGACGGGTAGCGATAGAAGAAGGAACGAGGCGAAAGAACGACCACTTGTTTTCTTAACGTTGTGTAAATATTTATCTATAATAAATGTTGTCTTGGGATTATATGAAAGTGTGCTTAATAATCTCGAAGGAAAGAACCCCTGTCTTAGTCGGTAAGTATTTAAAATAGAGACCAACTCGTGACAAGTTCAATACATTTGATTCAGATAAGTTAAGAAGTCAGTGAAAATTTCCAGGGAAAAATTGAATTTAAAAAAATAACAAAATAAAATTAATTTTATTCATATACTTTAAAGATTTGCCAGGCGTTTCCCAGGTCCTAAATAAGCTTCCAGCAACAAATAATATAAACACTGAAACCCATTTTGATCTCTCAAGCACGAAGAAAAAGCAACGTGCATGATACAAAATCACATCCAACGGTACACCTAGTCTAAACCTCAGCAAGAATTGCACAAAAAAGAATAGACAGGCTGTAATGCCAGAAATCAAAATATATTAAGTGATTAATCAAACACGAGGATAGTTGAATCGCGCAGATAAGAAGTCTGCATTCCTACCCAAAAGCCAGATTATGAAGAGGATTATGGATCGAGTGGAGACAAGAAGTCTGCGTTCCAGAGAGGAATGGCACGCGGACTGTCTGGAGCAGGAAAAGTATATATATATATATATATATATATAACCATGGTAAGGGACGAAAAAGAATATATATTGATAGTGGTGGAGATGAGAGAGGTTTAAGAGCAAGCAACAGTTTGTATTTCAGTTGGATTTTATATGAGTGCCTTGCACGGTGAACTGCTTGGAGGAGAACTTCAAAATTACATATTTTTATCGAGATGTGGAAATAAGTATGGAGATTCTTTATGCGTTTGACTCGGAATGTGTGAAAAGACCTCATCAGGTACTTAATGACTATGTGAGGATAGTATAATTAATCCGAAATTTACAAATAATGGTTAAATTGTCCCACCAAGTGTTCCAACCAATTATTACAAAGTCTGGCATTACTCCTCGCTAATTACTTTTAATATATGTCAGAAGAAGAATAACAGTCTTTATAGTGTTATATATAATGATGTAAATTGATATTGTATAATTGAATAAAATTAAAGACATTTCTATTTACCTTTCTACTTTCTATTTGTAAGATTATTACAATAATTAATTATCCCGATATGCTGATATTAGGTGGGTTTTGCGGCCACCGAGCAATGTACTAAACCAAACTACAAATGGCTGTAGTTTATAAGTTAAATGCACGTTAGAGCATTTTAAGATTAAGAGTTGTTAATCAAATAAATAATTAAATAAATTAATTAAGAAAATAAATATCAGCACAATAAAAAACTTTTGGAACATTTGTAGTTTTGTTTAGTATCCTAGTCACGGCACCAAATGTGCCGATAGTTTTTTATTGTGCCGATATTTATTTACTTAATTAATTGATTTAATTATTTATTTGATTAACAACACTTAATCTTAAAATGCTCTAACTTGCATTTAACGTATAAATTACAGCTATTTGTAGTTTGGTTTAGTACATTGCTTTAGTGGCCGAAAAGCCCACCTAATATCAGGATATCCGGATAGTTAATTATTGTAATAATCTTACAAAAATCCAAAGTTAGATCTAAAGGTAAATAGAAAGGTCTTCAATTTTATTCAATTACACAATATCAATTCACATCATTATATCTAACAATATATAGACTATTATTCTTCTTCTGACACATATTAAAAGTAACTAGCGAGACGTAATGCCAGTCTTTGTAATAATTGGTTGGAACACTGGGTGGAACAATTTAACCATTATTTGTAAATTTCGGATTAATTATACTATCCTCACATAGTCATTAAGAGTACAGTACCTGATGAGGTCTTTTCACACATGCCGAGTTAAACGCATAAAGAATCTCCATACATATTTCCACATCTGGATCATCGGATGTAATTTTGAAGTTCTCCTCCAAGCAGTTCACCGTACAAGGCACTCATACAAAATCCAACTGAAAATCAAACTACTACTTGCTGTTAAACCTCATCTCCATCACTATCAATATATATTCTCTTTCGACCATTACCGTAGTTATATATATACTTTTCCTCCTCCAGACAGTCCACATGTCACTCCTCTCTGGAACGTAGACTTCTCATCTCCACTCGATCCGTAATCCTCTTCATAATCCGGCTTTAGGCTAGGAATGCAGACTTGGTGTCTGTGCGATTCGACTATCCTCCGTGTTTGATTTATCACTTAATATTTTTTGACTTCTGGCATTACACAGGCTTTCACGAAAACCCTTATATACGTGGGGATTGGCTTCATTAAATACAACAGCTCTGGAAAGAGCAGGGTCCCGTCCTTCGCGTGAGGAATCCATTTGCCTGCTAGCAGTCTGATAAAATCAAAGGCTTGGGGGGGGGGGGGAATTAGAATTAATCAACAGATAGGTTTATGAATTTCTTTTCTGGAATAATTTGTGATATTGTACGCGAGTGCTGACAAAACATGAAAGATAAGAATTTATTTGTGTGAATCTCGGCCAAAATCATTGTAAATCGAGCTAAAGCGTAAAATAACTGAAAATCTAATACGAAACTTTAGAAATAACGCCAAGGGGCACCTTTTCGAGTTCTGAAGTACATGTGTACCAGATTTCAAGGCAGTATGACACATGAAATTCCCGCTACAGACCGACATATTCCTTTATCAAGATATGCGAGATAATAAAAGCGAGATTGGCATTAATTTTCTAAATGAAAGAATAAATTCACTTATGACATTCGCTTTTCTTTTATTGATTTCCTGTTGCCTCTTTTATTTCACACTTAATTTATTGATGTATTTTGCTTTTTATGCAAATATTTCTTCAGGAAGGTTTTGTGGTATTCAATTAACGTAGGTTGTCACTGAAGTGGGGAAAAGAAGAAAAAGTCTGATGGATCCAACACATGACTTTTCCAAGAGATTCAAAATTTTTGATAGAGTAATAAAACAACTTTATCCGGTTTAAAAGCAATAGGTTACCTTTAAAGATTTCATGTCATTCGCTTAATCGAGAATCTCTAAAGGAAACTTTGACAAATATAATATTTTTAGTTACAAACAGCGAAGTATTGGTGCTATTGTGTGCAGTACATAAAATACCCACATTTAAAATTTTCCACTAGAGGTAGTATATTTGTTCTATATTTTTATTTTGTCGAGATTTCCATATTTGAAAGTAGCTACATTTACGATTCTTTAAGATTAACTACATGAAAGATTTGAAAAAAAAACTGTACACCAAATATTGAAAAGATCGTTCCCGATATGAACAAAGCAGCACATTACTCTTTATTTCGTATTTTAAAATTTTGTTATCGCTTAATATTCAGCATTATTTCTGTTCCATTTTCTCCTTAAAAAAAACAGCTTGCATATATTAATTTTTGTTGTCTGACTTATTTATTTTTCGTTATTTCCTTCGAAAATAAATGTACAATTTATTCAAGTTTAATTAAGATTACAAGATATATATATATATATATTTATTTATATATGTATATATATTTATATATATATATATATATATATATATATATATATATATATATATATATATATATATATATATATATATATATATATATATATATATATATATATATAATAATAGTAGTTTGAAAATCCAATCAACAAAAAGTAAGAAGCTGCAACACGATAAACCTAACTTTCAAAAACACCCACAGAATAAAATATAAAACAGCAAATCATCTTTCAAATGGAAAAAAAATACAAAACACGAGTTATCAAGTTATAGAAAATCAACAAAATTCAATGGTATGGAAACGAATAAAGAAAAACTTAAAAAATTACGCAATATCGCTATACACGTGGAAAAAGTGCTAAGCCTAAAAACATGGAAATGTTCACTTCGTAAAATTCGTTTTCAAGTCCAAGTATTTTGACGAAGCAAACAAAAAATATGTATGTTTCTGAAGAAATAGATAGATTATATCTATAAACTATTTCTACTTGGATGACATACATAAAGAAGGAATAAAAAAGAAAGCATGAATACCTGGAAAATGCACAGCATGTGTACAAACGAGTCGAAACCGGGAACTCTGAATGAAAAGACCAGTGTTGCCATTCGCAAAGAAAAAATAAAAAATGATCTAATGTTGCCATTCGTAAGAATTGAAAAACAGTAAAGCGAAAGGGTAAGAAAAGAAATAATATGCAAAAAGAGCTATTAAAGGTGGGGCTAATAATAGTACGGCTGACGTTGAAGAGGATGTAAACATAAAAGTATTCATAATACAAGATAATGGAGATGTCTGGCTAATATAAGATACTATAAATGGAATTATAAGATACTATGAAAAGAATTATAAAAATCCAGCTATTCTAAATTTTTTAACAATACCATTTACTAAATAAGAGGGATATTTATATAAATTGCTGGTAAATTTGAGATTATTTATATGCATAGCATGAAATTTTTTATCAGATAATCTACAAATTCTAAAAAGCTGATTAAGTATAGTATTTCTAAACAATTTGATCGAGTTACAGGAATTAAATGGTAAGATTTTATTAATATTAAAATTATAATAGTATTTTTTATCATATAAATTTGTAACAATTCTATTAGAAGGATCAATAAAAAAAAATACAAAAAAGTAACATTATTACTAATAGTAGCTTCATTAGGAATTAATTACAAATTGTCCGGATAGAAATCTATATCGATGAGATAATCTTCTGCATGTACTAAGCAAATCAGATCATCAACATATCTGTAAAAAGTATAATCTATTGAAGTAAAAGACTTTTCATAATGATAAATGTATAAATTAGCTAACATACTGCTACTGCAGCCACCCTGTGGAACTCCTGAGACTTGTAAGTATAATTTATTTCCTTGAAAAATATACTTATTGAAAATAACAAAGTGAAGAAGTTTAGGAAAATTTATAAAATTAATTTGATTTGAAAGATTAGTAATATAAGCATTATATAGAGTTAAAATGACATCATATTGATCAGATATCTTAATATTATTAAAAAGATTTTTAAAATCAAATGTTTGAAATCGTATTATTTTTCTAAGAGATGTTAATTTATTCTTTAATTCTTTACTATTATTTAGAATAAGGTAATTATTGCTAGTCTGGCATAAACTATTATTTATTAGATATAAAGAATTTAGTAATAATTTACTCGCAGTAGTAGAGTAAGTATTATGGCCACTAGTGACTGTTCTAAATTTAATAAGATTTTTATGAAATTTTGGAATAAGCACTATATAAGGAAATTTAAGATATTTATATTTAATATTTAAATCACTATACATATTGATAATTTTCAATTTAATACTATTGATGGAATGTAAATCATGTTTAAAAAGACTATTATTTTTTAAATAATCTAACGGAAGTTGAATATAAAATTTTTTACAGATAATAGCATAATTATTAGATACTTTATCAACATAGGTGATAACAAAAGATCTTTGTAAATCATTAATGGAATGTTTGATATTATCAAAATTATATAAAGGTCTAGACAATTTAATATCTCTAATTGCATTTTTAATAGATTCTTATAAAGTAAATTTCCACATGTTAAATGCCTCTAAAGGCAGAGAGTCTAATTTATATATATATTTATCAAGATCACGATTCATAAATTTCAAAACTTTAAAAGAATTATTACAAGAAGGTATCCTAAATTTAATGCCAAATGACATAACGGTTCTTAACACATTGTCACTAACAATGTCTAAATCTCCTGTAACTATATGCCCCAAGTCTGAATTTAGAAATTTAGCAAATTTGTTTAATTTACAAATACATTCACTATCTACAATTGACTGAGAATCATGATCTATAGAGAGAGATTGTGAAACTTCATTATAATTAAATATAGATCTACCAATAGGCTTGTTGTATTTAAAAGTCTTTGAAACACACAAATCTCCAATAGGCAATAAATGTTTCAACTTGTTAAACAGATGACCAAAATTTAGAGAATTATAAATAGGATGTTTGAAAGAGATTACACAATAATAATTAGTAGTTGTATTATTATTATAAAATTGATTCAGTTTTAAATTTAAATACTGTGATCTTGTAATAAGCAAATCAAAGAAAATATGATTAAAATGCTCATTAGCAAGATTTAGTTTTAAAAAATGGCATAAACTTTATTTAAATGTTTTTTCTTTACCGCAAAAATCCAGGATTTTATGAACTTCCATTGAAAAGTTCTATTAAATTCTATTAAATGTAGACTTATAATCTCAGATTTATGATCATTTTGTAAGGAATGTCCCTTTCCACGTTTAAATATTTTGAATTTGACTGATTCACTATCATTTAAATGGGGTTTCAAAAAAAGGTGATTATAAATGGAATATTTATTACCTACAAAATTGTTTTTACAACATTACCATTTAGATACAGATTTAATCCATATGGAAAAAAAGTACACTTTGATTTAATATAGTAGTTTTCAAAATAAATCCTATCTGCTGATTTTGTTTTTATATCTAAAATATGTATAGTAATATTTTCAAAACCGTGTTTGGCAAAGTGTTTATATTCAATTTTATTGGAAGTAGGAAGAAAATTATTATTGAAGATACATTTTTGAAGTGATCTCTGTGTACATTCATACGTAGATGAATGGGATTACTTGTTT
Source organism: Amaurobius ferox (assembly GCA_951213105.1). NCBI lineage: Eukaryota > Metazoa > Arthropoda > Arachnida > Araneae > Amaurobiidae > Amaurobius > Amaurobius ferox. The sequence continues at coordinate 195,964,854 of OX578133.1, forward strand.
GTCCTATATATGATAGATTGCATATGTTGCAAGATAAACGGTAGATGCAATTGAAAATTTTATAGAAAGGCAGAAGACTATCTTGGTTATTTATATATATATATATATATATATATATATATATATATACATATATATTTATATATATATGTATATATATATATATATATATATATATATATATATATATATATATATATATATATATATATTTATATATATATGTATATATATATGTATATATGTATATATATGTATATATATATATATATATATATCATATAAAAGCCAGTAAACAAATTCAAATAGAATTCCTATGCATATCCACAAAAATCAAAAGCACTATATACAGGCCTATATACAGGGCCTTTTTCTTGGATTATATATATATATATATATATTTATGTATATATATGTATATATATATATATATATATGTATATATTTATATATATATATGTATATATATATATATATGTATATATATATATATATATATATATATATATATATATATATATATATATATATATATATATATATACACGGTACCACCGTGAAACAAGGTGACAGTGGAATCGAAATCAAGTTACCTTGAAACCTGAATACGATTAAGGCATATTTTAAACCCATAAAAGATAAAAGAGCGGAGATTAAAAAAAATCGTAATTAATGAAGACAGATATAATAATGCTACGAAAGATCCTTTTTTCCCTTTGACAACCAATTCCGTTGATCATTTACATTCCATGCGTAATATGAAACAATATAGATTCAATATATGCACGTCTCGACGTTGCAAACTATGTCCAACTGCAAATAAAGTACAGATTAAAGGTACAAACCCTGGATACAGAATTTTTTGTAAGGTTACCAATGCATATATGGTATTACTTACTTAGCCAAACCTGCAATCCCCTCAACATACGTATCAACTTGCACCGAAGTCAGGTCAAGCGCGCATGTGAAAATCCCTCCAGGCTCAAAAATTTTGAATTACAACATTTTTCAAAACATGATTTTGAAAATATATCCATTCTCGACATCGTTCCTGAAATAAACGAACGTTTATGGTGGGAAAACACACATATCATGCAATATGGCACTCTTTTCCCATTTGGATTGAATTCCATTAACTTTGATAACATACCTAATTTGGAGTTCTACACAAAGCTGAACATTGAACCACTTGGTTATACTAATAATAGAAAAACTACAAGATGGAAAAGAGGAGGACGCAGTAAAAAAATAAAAATAACCATAAAGACAGAAGTTATAAGAAAACTTTACTGAAATTGAACACCTTCGTTGAAGAAATCAAGGAGTATAATCAGGTCAAAACGGCATGGATAAAAAATAGAATTTACGGTATAAAGAAAATTCATATCCAACGTCAATGGAGGGAATGGCACGATCGCCCTATAATACCAAATCAAATTTGTTATACAGCATGTACCAATATTGCCAGTATTTTATAATTTTCTAAAATTACGTGCACAAAAATTGAACGTCGTATTGAACGAAGGCCCTACTGTATCTAATAAACGGTAATTTATGACTACTACTTTTTAGAATAAAAACTATAACGCTATACCTTTTAACGATATTTTAAGACAGGGTGACGCATTACTGCCCATAAGCAATATTACCATTAAGACTGCTTACAGATATCTTAAGACTAACGGAAGAAAATATTTCAATTATAATGATATCGGCAGAAAATTAAACGATTACTCAGATTTGGAGTGTAGCTGTGATGGGGAGATCAACAATAATAAAGATATTGATGCCACCCACGGACACGTTATAACTAGAAAATTGGAAATGATTGATAATAATGATGCCAAGCTACTGTTAAAACAAGGAACAAAATTCCGTACTCAAATGAATTACAGAAGTGCTTTTATTTTTGCTAAAGTCGTGGATGGTTTTATATACAAAATGGCGGTGAAATACAGTTACCTCATTAAGACTTTCAACGAATGGAGAAACGCAGTAATAAAGGATTTCGAAATGCACTATCATCCAGATTCACATAGCACATTTCAAGACAACAAGGTAAGGTACAAGCAATGGAGACTTTGAGGGAAAATTTTGCAATAACTTACATGGATAAAGTGCCATAGAATTACGTATTTGTCTGTAAAAAATACTACGTAGACACTTTACGCAAAAGTTATGAAAATGAAAGTATGTATCAAAAAATCAAAACAATGGAAAACCGTATCAAGGCACTTCATAAAATAATAGGACATTATTTAAAAAAAGTAAGATTACCTTATCTTGTACTAATTCCAAAAATGCACAAAAAACTGACCAATTCAGACCTGTAACAGTGGGATGCGGATCTTACCTTACAATGGCTAATACCAAGTTGCTTAATTTCTGACTTACATTTTAAAGGAAATTAAAAAAGAAGGGACTTGCATGGTGTCAAATTTTTATGAATTAATTGATAAATTAAGTAGAATACAGGAGAAAATATTTTTTAGATGCTTCGATTTTATAGACCTCTTTCATCACGTAAACTTAAAAGATTTATTTGACATTCTAATGGAACTTCACGAACATTACAATCTACACTCTACGATCTCAGTTAACAAATATAAAAAGCTGATAAATATTGTTTTGTTTGAAAATATTCTGCACAACGGAGAGGTTTTGTTATCGCCAAATACAGGGTATATCCATGGGTGGGGGATGCTCCTCCATTCTTGCGGATATTTACTTGAACAAGTACGAACAAGGTACTTATTTGGTTAATGAATTACCATTCTACCGCTATGTTGACGATGTGATAATTGGACAAACAGATCAACATAACCATATTGAATTTGGGCTTTACCCTAAATGCCTGGAACTTATAGAAACTCCATATACAAATATGGGAATAGTTAACTTCTTAGATATAAGTATTTACTATAATGAAAATAACAAAATATGTTTTAAACTTTACGACAAACGAGACAACTTTGATTTCGATGTTAATTTTATAATAGACTGGAAATCCAATGTAAGTAGTGGTATATTCAGAAATGTAATTATTAATCATTTCAATCGATATAAACGTCTCAATACAGAAAAGAAGAACTGCAACACTGTATTCATATATTACTCCAAGAAGCAGCAAGATGCCATTATTCACTTCGATATCTAAGGCATTATGTACGCTTGGTCTTAAAGAAGGAAAGAAACGGTATTGCATGATGATTGTATATCGGTGCAGTATCTTTACAAGACGTTTCTCGTGGTCTTCGAGCATTTTGCTGTAGGGACAGATTTAGTTTATTTTCATATCTTGCGCCCTTTTGTGTTTCTTGGTCTTTTTACTTCGGGATGTTTCATTGATTTCATCGAACCGAGGGATGCTTCGGGAAGACAGAGGCACCGGGAGTAATTCCTGGGAATAAAAGCGCTTTAACCGGGAACGGGGGGTCACACTCCCCCCGGCCTTTTTCTGTCGTTCCTGTAAACACCCTCCCTTCTTTTCACCCTTTTCCCTCTTACTTTCTGCGCCCCCCCTTTTTAAATCTGTTTTTGTATTTACTATAATATATCTGCTTAACATGAAAGTGCGGCATTGCGCCTTAATATTTCGCAGTATTTAGAAATGTTATGATAATGTATTTTATGTATGGTATTTTTCAGATATTTTCTAATATATATATATATATATATGAGGTCTTGTTTGCACAAATTCTAGTGTTGTGTTTGGCTTCAAGGATCATGGTCTTTTCGTTTCCAAATAGATCTTCTTAGGTATAATGGCCTAGATGCGGAATGGTACCGGCATCCGGGAGAGTGGCCATGGCGTAAAGCATGCTGAACCGGGGTGAGGGGGTCACAACCCCCCCTCTGCCAATTTTTGGTACTTTTCTTTTTCTTATTTCTTGTATCATATTTGATTTTCAGATTTGGATATTTCCTTTTGGATATATATATATATATATATATATATATATATATAGCAATTGTGTAAATATATATATATACAAATATCAATTGTGTGAAATCGAAAATAGGAATACAAAAGACCAAGCATTAAAGCTTGCACGTGGAAAAGCTCTAGCCTTAAGAATTGTTTATTTCGAAAAAATTATTTTTCAAGTCCAAATATTTAATCGAAATGAACACAAAAAAGCCTGTTTCTGAAATATGTGATAGATTTCATCTATAAACTCGTGTTATCTGGACGACAAGCATAAAGATTGAAGAAAGGATAGGAAACGTAAATAAATACCTCGGAAGGAAAATACACCTCGAATGTACAACCATGACGATTATTTAATGACAAGACCAATGTTGCCATTCGATAAAGTTAAAGTTAAAAGTAGAGATCTACTGTTGCCAATTTTGAGTAATAAATAACAGTACTGCGTAAAGTCTGTAAAACGTGATATTCTACAGTAAAAGCTGCAAAATAAAAGGATGAAAATATATTGCAATGTATATTCATATCATATATATATATATATATATATATATATATATATATATATACATATGTATGTATATATAGTGTCCCCTCAAAACCGTATAAACTCTGCAGAGCGAGAATCCTCTCTCAACATAAGAAATGACTCAACAACATACTTCTACGACCCATAGTTTTCGAGAAAAATGCGAAAGAAAAGTATGACGTCAGATCCGGTGTACGGAAAATAAGCTTTAGTGGAAACATGTGAAACTGCACAACAGGTGAGAATAAAACATTTAAAAAGTAAAAATAAAAATTTTACCTCCCCCACTAATTATGCTTGCGAAAGGGGGAAAGTGACATTATAAGAGACTAACGATATGTGCATGTCTGTTATGCAAATGAACAGCCGTCGTTTGGTCATATAAAAGGCGGCATCTGGAAGCTACTGGTATTCTTCGCATGCTGATAATGTATATTGTGACATGTATTTTATATTTGGTCAATGTAATGGAAATTCCTTACGAACTGCAAGGGAGTAATCCTGTCGTTATCCACTACGCAATCCTCCCGATGCCAATAGCATTCGCAGGTTGGATTACACTGATAAATACTGGAAGCGGTCACCCAACAGAAACTCTCAGCGATGTTGGTGGAATAACCCACGGCTGAATCTATCACGGGAAGGTGCAATACTGCGTCGGGTTGAAGCAAATCCAGAGTTGAGCACACCTGCATTAGCTAGGCAGTTTAATGCCAGTAGAATTACTGTGCATTAGATATTATGGGCAGAGAGGCTATACCCATTTCACTACAGAACCGTGCAACAGTAGCATCCTGATGACGTGCATCGACATTTGTGAATGGCTATTTCCACAACATAAGCCGACAATGTTTTCATTTCACATATCTTGTGGGCGGATGACGCCTGTTACACACGTGACGGGGTCTGAAATGGTCACAACAGCCATGTGTGGTCAGAGGCCAATCCTCATGCAATCTGCCCGCAGAGACATCAGGTCCGCTGGTCTGTAAATGTGTGGGCCGGCATACTCGTCAGTCGCATTATTGGACCCTATCTATACTGACTGAACGGCTCACGGGATATTCATACTTAGTATTTCTCCTTGATGTACTAACTAATTTTCTTGATAACATACCCTTATCGGCAATACATGGCCTATGGTTCAGGCATGATGGACCACCGGCGCATTTCAGCTCTCCTGTACGTAAGTGGCTGGATATGGAATACCCAGGTCGCTCAATTGAACGTGAGAGTCTGCTGACGCCTTTGGATTGGGCCATCTGAAGGAATTGGTATACTAGAGAACGTGGCTTGATGCTCCGTTCACTTTTGTGGACAACACGATGCTGGATCGTTGGCAGTTAGCGATTTGGAGCATTTTCTTATGGAAACATAATGTCGCATGCAAGTATCGATGTTCAGGTTTCCAATAAAGCTGATTTGCAAATGATGTGACGTCATACTTTTTCTTTCACATTTTTCTCGAAAACTATGGGTAGTAATGTCTTAGCGGGACACCCTTTATACCTTTTTTTCTCCAGCCCACATAGCAATACCTTAATGCAATTCAATAAGTTGGAGAATAACTGCAACTCATAGTCAAATTGCTGAACGACTCGTGATAACTAGTAATAGACAACAGTGGATTTGTGAGTCTATCTTGCTTTGTTGCCGAGTACGTTAATCTAACTTTTAAAATGGTCTGTTGGGGCGAAGCAATAACTTTTATTCGATCACATAACTCACCGTGGCTACCTTTATTGGGTTACGCCACTACAAGGGAGGGAAGCAAACCACCAAGAAAGACCACAACCAGGGGGCGAGGTCAGCGGCACCATTCACCGGACGGATCCAGAAGTTGGTCCCTCCGAGTCACGACCACATTCACCGACGGATCTGAAAATAGGCCATAAAGACACAGTTCTTCTTCGCCACCTGGAAGAGTCTGCTTCATGATTACCGAGACTCGGCCAGGTCAATTCGCAGATTAGTGCACTACTTAGGTGAGGTATATCGGAGGCTTTAGAAGTCAGTGCCCTTCCGATATACGGTCTCACCGTCTAGTGGGGATTTATTCGATTGGGCATGGTCACTTTACTGCAGAAAAGTGTACAGATTAATTTCCACTGACAGAGGCGACCATAATCCACCAGGAAGATTAATGTGTACAGTCATGGACTTTTCTTTCCAAGGTTATTAGGGCGCTTAAGAGCTTTCCTAGGAACTCTATATATCAGGAGCAATACCTGATTTTCGACAAATATATCATAAAAAATATGTTGTAATAAGTTGAGAGCCTTCCCTTAGTCTATCCATCCCGAAAAGCAATAATAATCTATGACATACATCGATTGGAATAATAGTATCGATTTGTTCGAGAAATTTCTTTCAGAGAGACATACATATAGACACACGTTAAATAAATAGTTTATTTGTATTTAGGGATACTCAAAGCATCTGAATCCATCCAAATACATTCCTTTCTGAACGCCATACATTGTGTGAAAAAGAAGTTATTTCCTATTTCTGAACTACTGCAACTCTTAAATGAGTGCATTTTATCCATCATTTAGATAAGTTAATTTATTGAGTGCAAGTTAATTTATTGAGTGCTATGTTTATAAAGCATTAATTAAGACATGAGAGATTATCCACGTGGGACGAATCGTTAAAGCGTGCATTGACTCAAGTGCTGAGAGAGCATTTTCAATTGTTCTCTTTTCAGTTATGTAAAACTCACTAGATATTCGCATGAAAATATACGAATTACTACTAAATATTCTGATCTTATTAAAACTGTTCATTTTCACGATAAATATATGTTTATATTTCTTCAAATATATATAAACTTACTTATATATCAAAGACAGAGAAACTAACACTTTGAAAAATATATATTTGCCGTTCTATTTTGTTTACCAATATATGGCGCTTTTCGTCGAAAATAGTAGGATTGATCGAAAATTGACTCATTTAGGTTTTGTCCCATATTTGATGCTGTGTCCCATACTTGAAGTCGCAAAAGTACCTTCAATTGCAAGGTAATTTCTAATGGCTAGTATTTATTTTATTAAGTTTTACTTCCTTCACTAAATGGAGTAAATGATCTTACCCCTGAGCCCTCTTTGAAATGTTCATTATTTATGCTCATTAATGGCGTGTTTGGACGCTGTATGGCGCCGATTTAGATGCCGATGATGTCAACATCGAAACTCTGTCGCTATGGGATCGATTGATGTGAATATCGCCCAACACCGTTGTAAATCATAAAATAACTACATAAAAAAAACTCCGATGTGCACCTTGTCTCCCGTGTCTTGAAGAACCTATTTCGGGGCCGTACTGCGCTTACATTTCCCGCTGCAAGTAGAAATGCACACATGCAATTTCTTATATTATGTAGGATGTTTTTATTTATTGTACTTCTTTTTTGCGATTATTTGACTTTCTTTATACATTATACTATGAAGGAAAAGGAAAAGATTTTTAAAATGTATTCTTAAATGAACTTGAAAGAAAGTGGAGGCCATGTATGCTTCTACATAAATGCAAAAAAATAATTTACCAGCAGGGAACTCTTTTAAAAATAAAAATAAAAGTTTCACGTCCACCATTATATATGTTAAGTGATTATTTTTTGCAGGGTTCTTTACTGCCCGAAATGCTTCGATTTTTTCCTGTCCGGGAAATAATTAGAATTACAAGGTTTACTTGTTTCTTAAAAAAAAGTTTATGCGTCGGAAAAAGATTATTTTTATTTGTTGCTCTGTGTTTCCATTTTCAATAATAAGACCTCCAGCGAAATCTTACACGGAATTGCGAATTAATCCTTTTTACAAAATGGCAATTTATTTTTACTTTTCGTATATGCATATTATAATGTATAAAGAAAGTATTGAGACCGGGTTGAAAATTCGAATTCGAGTTTTCGACGGGAGAGCACGTTTCAAACATCCCTGAACACGAATCAGACGTTTTTGAGGTGATGTGTATGTGTGTGTGTCAGTGAGTCTGTGGAGACGATATCTCACGAACGAATGAAGTGATTCGAACGAAATTTGGTACAAAAATTATAATCAGTGAATAGTCGAAGACTATTGCTTTTAAACAAAATCATCAAATAATCAAAACCTTCAATACAGTTAAGTAAATGATCATTTCTTATGTACTTATTCATTAGAAAACGATTGCCGTAACCTTTAGAGCGCTAATTTGAACCGTTCTCGAGATATTGCACATTTTTCGAATAAATTTGTCAAAAAGCCATATAAAATTAAAAATAAAGTATTAATTATTGTGAAATATATTCACTTTTCATACGTAATATTATGCGATAAATCTGTTAGCATCATCCTCAAGGATCTAGCTCGTTCTATTCACGAGAGAAGATCCTTTGGGTAATAGCTTTGTATTTGGACGCCGTTAGTCGTTTATCTACTATAAGAATAACCTATTCCTCCGTCCATAACGCTTGGCGAAATTTCGGCGTCAAAATTGTCAGAATATCGCTAACTTGACGAGTTTTTTAAATGTTGCCAAATTTCCGAAAATGTCTCCAAATTGTTAAAAATGTTGTCAAACTGATAAAATTGACGCTAAAACAATAAAAATAACGACTAATTGATGAATATTCAATATCTTGGAAATAATTTAATAATCAACTATAATAATAACCTTTAATGTGCCCCTGGAGCAAGAGAATTATGTCAAAGAAGCACTAAACCAGCAAGCTAAAGTAAGCGCAAATGAAATACAAGTTCAAATATCGTTAAAAACAGGAAGGCCTAGACAGCACTGGATCATAGATGTCCCAGGCAGAGTAGCGGCAGAGTTGATAAAAATGACGGATTATTATTGGCTTCAATGCCTGTACAATCAGAAAATACGTAACTTTACAAAGATGCTTCCGCTGTCAGGCATTCGGCCACATAGCAAAGGAGTGTAGAGCGAAAAGAGATTTCTGCGCAAAATGTGCAGATAATCATGGAACAGAGGTATGCACAAATACGACCAAAGAGTGTATAAACTGCTGGTAAAACAATAAGAAAAGTAGCACAAATTTTGAACTTGACCGCAAAACCTCTGCAAGGGAGTGCCAATCATATGAAACGAGAATACGAGAACAATTAGATGCAGAGTACAGTATAACAAAGCAAGAAAAGGAAAAACGAAAGCAACATGAATAAAATGGACAGGAACAGAATTGGTTGGTATCACAACAGCAACTGGATAAAAGACAAATAGCAGAAGACAGGAGTTGCAACAAGGACAGAAAACCACAGTGTCTACAACAGAATTAAATAAGTCACAAGAATGCTAAATACATCACAGACAGAAGACCGAGAACAACAACAGATTCGTATGCAAGAAGATCCACAGACGTAGTTGGAAACGACGAAACAAGTTTGTCAAGGATTACCATGTCTCCAGCTGCTACACATCAATCTAAAAAACAACAGAGCAACCACAGCTCAGGCTGCTCAGTATATTCAGCAAGAGAAAGTAGAAATTGCCTTGCTGCAAGCCGCTTATGTGGTAGAAAGTAAACTGTATAGGTTTCCGATGTCATGGGGAGTTTTTCCATCGGAAAACGAAAGAGCCTGGCTAGTGATTACAGACACAAGCCTCATTTACTCGAAGAAGCTAAGCACGGTATCAGCATCAAGTATCACACTAACAACAGCTTTAGGAGACACGGTGATCACGACGCTTTACGTGCCACCTTCCTGGGATATGCCAATAGCGTTGGAAGAGTTATGTACAGTGGTGAGCAGCATCCAAGACATCCCGCATATTATTGGTGGAGATTTCAATGCGAAGTCATCAACTTAGGGCTACAGAGTAGAGGATGAAAGGGATGAGCAGGTTATTAACTTTTGCAGTCAACATAATCACTTGCTCGCAAATACAAACGACGGACCACCAACATTCGAGACACATAGAGCGAAAATCTGACCCGACCTTACGTTGTTAAACGCACCAGCCTTAGTGCAACATCAGGATTGGACAGTAGAAGACACGCGGAATACAAGTGACCACAATTACATACGTCTGAAATTCAGCACGTCTCTTCAACATAAAATGCCAAGAAGATATAAAACCATGTTATCAACACACAAAAAGTTTCACCACCATTTTAGAAACACTAAAGACAAGTTAAAATAACACTTACAGGATGCAACAACAACAGTAAAACTAGAAGATTTAAAACTAACTTAATTAAACAATTGCAAGATATCAGTGAAAAATCATATAAACTAAGAGAAACAAAGATAGAAACAAAATTAACATGGTGGACAAAAACTTTGCAACACATAGAAACAGAATAAGAGTCTTGAAGAGACGTTGCCAAAGAATTGACAAAAATTCTCAAGAACACCGAGAAATGTTTATAAAACTTAAGAAGGAGAGAGTCCAATATAAAAAGAAGATAATAAAGAAAGAGAAGAATGCCAGAGATTCTGAAATAACAAAACCAAAAAATAGGGAAGGTGCTTCAAAATGGCCAATGGCAAATTTTCAAGCCACATGGAATTCAAATACAATGGACAGACAGAAGTCGCTGGAACAAAGAGGAATCGCATGTGAGACTAGCAGAAAAACTTTTGGGGGGCACACAATAACAGACAGAGGACACACATAGCACACATCTCTACACAATCCCTTTAGATAAGCAATTCACAAGCACTGAAATTGAACTGAAGCACTGAACATGACACTCTTTAACTTAAACCCTAAAAAAGCACGGGGACCGGATAACCTTGACTTCTTCATCATTAGACAGGTACATAAGCAAGCACCAGGACTCCTGAAGGACTGGCTTAAAAGGTGTCTCTCACTTGAATATTTCCCAGAATGCCTTAGGATAGGCGAAGTTGTTTTTTTCAGAAACAAGGGAAAGATGCTAAAAATCCGAGAGCTTACAGGCCCATCTGTCTACTACTGGGTAAATTGCGTGAGAAGCTGATAGGAAAAAGACTGATAGCGTACCTAGAGAAGGGTGGATGGATCAGCAAACACCAACATGGTTTTAGAGACAGGCACTCGACTAAGTCAGCTATCCAGGAGCTCCTGGAAGCGATACAGGAAAGCAAAGAAAGAGCTAAACACATAGTTCTTGTCTCACTCGATATAAAGGGAGCATTTGACTCTCTTCAGTAGGCGACGATAAGAAGAAGAATGGAAGAAACAAGAGGCCCTGGCAGCATTGCCAGGATATTGTCCACGTACCTCAGTAAGAGAAAGGTTTTGGTCAACTGGGGTTCAGGAAATAAAAAAATTGAAGTCTTCAAGGATCTTGTCTAGACCCGCTGCTCTGGACCTTGGTTGCCGATGAGGTACTTCAGACGATGAATAGCAGTGTTGCAAAACTAATTACTTACGCTGATGATTTCATCATGATAATGTCAGGTAGTACTAGGAGAGAACTAGAGTGGAGTAGCCAGGCTGCGGTCGATCACTTTATAGGCTGGTGTGATAAAGTAGGACTCACAGTATCCCCCGAGAAATATGTGCAGATATATTATATATGTGCATGGAAAGAAAAGCCCATGGAAAGATCGCCGACAATAAAGGTCAGGAATTCAAACGAAAGGTCCGAGGAATTCAAACGAAAAGCACGTTGAATTGTCTTGGGGTGACATTAGACCAGACTCAGTCATGGATGCCTCACATTGAGACCTTAAAATCCAAAGTTTTACAGATGCACAGGCACCTAGTGAGGTACGCTCCCAGGACATGGGGTATTCGACCGAAGATACTCAAATTGTGGTACTTGACAGTGGTTGAGAGGGTCCTCTGTTATGCAGCGGGTATTTGGGGGCACCAATCTGAAGGGATATCATGGACGGAAACTGTCATCCGCACAAAGGCCTTTCTTGCTCCTGATAACAAGGGCCTATTGCTCAAACCAAAGTCAGCAAACTCAGGGTGGCCCACGAGGAGAGGGGTATGAACCTTGTTCCGGAGGATTATGTACAAATGATACCAATCTGGACCACACATCCAACCGCGGACAGTGTTAGCAAATATATGACAGAATATCCAACAAAGAGTAACGTAACAATATACACAGATGGCTCAAAGACACGCTTGTGTACGGCAGCTTGCGTATACACAGACAATATACTAACACATACGCAGACACAGAGACTTCAAAATAAAAACTCAATCTTCCAGGCAGAAATGTATGCGATTTTAGAGGCTCTAACATGGTTGATACAACACGGGTCGCAACCGGCGGTAATTGCCACAGATAGCCTGTCAAGCCTTGAAGCCTTAAAGAAGCACCAAACGACATCGGTGTAGGTTAGGGATGTCCAGAATCTAATTAGAAACATGGGTTGTAGAGTACAGATAACTTGGGTTCCAGCACATACAGGAATAGAGGGTAATGAGTGTGCGGACGAGGCAGCAAAAACGCAACGCTAGTATTTAACAAAGTATCAGTTATTACAAATAGTTTTCTGTCACCTCGGATTTGCAATACTTTTTAATATTAAGCGTTTCGGTTATAGCGAAAACTTATATACCAATACATCGGATATTGCAAAATTTCTAATGGGAGGATAGATAAAGAAAAACAGAGTTTAGGAACTGTGTGGAGTAAAGATAAAATTCCAGGAACAGCAATAAGATTGGCAACAAAGATGTTGGGCCGAAACACTTCACTAGATACGTTGAGATAGCTTAAACACTTAAAGATTGCTTGCGAATTTTTAGATGATGTTTGACATTCATAAAATATATTAATACTTAGAACACATATATATAAAAAAATATATGTATATGTACTTTTTTATGTGTTTCTATATTTATTTTTGAAATTCGCAAAACTCTTAATTTTTATTGCATGTGGTATTTGAGATTCTATGCTATATTTATGGATTTTATATTTGGAGGGTCGGAGTCAAAATAGCAGTAACTTCAAACTTTATTTACATTTCAAGAAACCAAATAATCGAATTCTAAGAGATACTTGATACGTGCTCTTCCATCGAAAACTCGAATTCTAATATTTGATTCCGTCACAAAGCGTTATAGCGCGGAGTACGATCACGTTAAACATGTAGGGCCGTACGTCTTTCCGAGTGGTTAGTGGTAGGGGAAGGAGGGTACAGTCCTTGTGGATGCCTCCCCCACTGGGTTCCGGTCTAAATTGGGTGGCTCTTCTCGGCCGTCCAAATAATTACCTTACACCTTTCTGGTAAGTCGGACGGTCTGGGTCTCAACAACAACAATACGTTATACTATATACGTAGGGACAGCAAAAATGATTTATTCGTATTCGAAGATATTCAAAACGTGTAGATCTATATCTAAGTGTATATCCATCTACATTTTGACTCCATCACATTTCCTTTTTATATATACTATGTATTGTAGGGAAAGTAACTAGAGTCCATTTAGTTGGTTAATTTTAATTGCAAATTATCCAAAAGCATAACGAGGTGAAAACTAAAAGCAAGCCTATAAGTTACTCCAGTTGCAAAAAAGCTTCATTAATTTGTCTAAACGAGGAAAAGAAAATTTAAATAAGAAAAAAAGTCAACGAATGTTGAGTACTTAAATTCCTTGCAACACATTTACTTTGTCATTAAGGAGTCTGCTGTTCATAAATTATTGGACTTTTCGCCATTTCTTATTTTCTTAAATAGGTATTCTTAAAAAAGTTCTCTTTCATATTGCTCTAATAAAAATGAAAGAAGTTTGTTTCATGCTTTTTTTTTCAATATTAAAAACGCGCAGTTTGAAAATAAAAAATGTAGTCATGGCAACAATTAATTTATGTGGAATAAGTTAAAAACTTTTCAAAATGTTTTAAGTTGTGTTAATTATTTAGTTCCATCAATAGGACACTTAAAGAATTCCTATATATAAACGAAGGTTATCAATTTCCAAAAAAATACCAAATCCAAATCTGCCTATAGCTGAAGTTCGTTATTGTGCTTATCTAAACAAAAAAAGCAATATATATATATATATATATATATATATATATATATATATATATATATATATATATATATATATATATATACATTTATATATATATATATATATATATATATATATATATATATATATATATATATATATATATATATATATATATACAGAGTATCCCCAAAACATTGACCTCAGCGTTTATTCCTTAAATATTGATCTTAGACATATATAATAAATTACAAAGTTGCGTAAAAAGTGGTACAGAATTTTATGAAATCAATTAAAATTTTTAAGGGATTTAAATTTTAAAAAATGCAGAATTTAAATGTTTATACGGCCCCCGTACAAAAACATTTCCAATCAGTAAAATGTGCCCCATACACTAATAAGGTGATATAATTTCAAAATTTCAAAATTTTATCATAAGAAGTTCCAGAGATACGTTTAAAAAAATTGCTGAGGGATTAATCACAAATTAAAATGTAAATGTTTACAGCAAGGGTGCAAATGACGCAAAGCAGAAATGCAGCATAGGCAAATATTATCTGCCTCTTATCTTTAATGGATTTTTGGCATGGAGGGAAAACATTTTGAACAAGCTTTGTAATCTTTGTGTAACCTTACATGGAACTCATCCCTACCAGAAGGTATCCAGAAAAGAAAATTCCATCGTTGCGGTAGTGCACCAAAGGCAATTCGCACACAAGCCCCTCGAGCCACTAGAATCGCAAAGCGACCCGGCGGAATGACTACAGCACTCACGGAAAACCGCTCACTACTAACAACGAAACGTTCAGCCCTGTTTTGGGGACACACTGCTGGCCATTAAAATTGCTACACCAGGAAAAAAGCAAATAGAAGAATCTTATTCATTGTATATATACAGTATAATGGGAGGAAGACATGATTCAATTTGCAGGTGGTTTGGGGTACACAGCATGCAGAATTCAGTACACAGAGCTGCCACCTCTGGCAGCAACAACGGCTGTAATCCGGCTAGGCATCGAGTCGAATTGAGTTTGGGTGACAGATACGGGTACGTCATTTCATGCGGCTTCAACTTTATGTAGGTGGCTGGCGAGTGGTGGCGTGCCAGTTTCTCGGCAACCCATGACCAGATGTTCTCAATGGGTGACAGATCTGGAGAACGTGCTGCCCATGGTAACAGTGGAACACCCTCTGTATCGAGGAAGGTCAGGAGAGCACGGGCAAAATGCGGTCGTGCATAATCTTGTTGAAAGATGGCGTCACGCTGGCCTCGAAAATAGAGCACAGCCACGGGCCTTAGCACGTCAGAAATGTAACTCCGGCTATCCACATTACCGGCTATGCGAACAAGAGGTGACCAGGAAGTGTACCCAAAGGCAACCCATATCATCACGCCAGATGCTGGGCCTGTATGACGATGACGAATGCAAGCTGGCAACGTTCGTTCTCCTCGGTGCCTCCACACAGAATACGTCCATCATGATGCTGTACGGCCGCAGAACCGGGATTCGTCTGAAAAGCCGACGTGGTGCCACTCATGTGTCCAATGTCGCCGTTCGTCGCACCACAGTAGGAGCGTCTGCCTCTGCTGCAGCGTCAAGGGAACCCGCAACAATGGTCGCCTTGCTTACAGTCCGTTGTGCTGCAGATGTCATCGCACTATCCGTGCGGACACTTGTCGTTCTGAAAACGAGCCACGTTCCTGACTCAGGGTACGTGACATAGCTGTGTGATGCCGCAAGGCCGAAAGGACAACATATCTGTCCTCTCGGGTGTTAGTGGCCCGGGCCGCTGAGATCCTGCATGGCGTTCAGTATGGCCCTCCTGGACCCATCGATTCCATATTCGCGTAGCAGTCAAAAGATCCCAACCAACGCGACAGCAATATCACGGAACGATAAATCGATCTCCCGATAGGCCTCGATCCTGCCGCGGTAAAATTTCGACATGTGCTGGGAGTAGTTTCTTCTTCTTGCACAAGGCATAATACGACCTTCACACAAACAACCCACGTTCAAATGCGACTTCCGAATGAGAAACACGCTGTACAATCTTCCCTTTTATACAGAATGTAGATGGCGTTACTCATACCTGCTTTGTGTGCATGCGCTGCAATGCTAATCATTTACATATCCCAGCATGTAGTACCTTTCATGCAAATTTGACGTTTTTTGCATGCCGCCTTCTTGGTGTAGCAATTCTAATGGCCAGCAGTGTATATATATATATATATATATATATATATATATATATATATATATATATAACATTAAGAACAACAAGTGAGATTCAAGTTCGAAATTATCACTTACGCAAAATTTGTAAAAATACAACGGCATATAGAACAGCAGAATGCAAATGTCATGATAGTATTCATAAAGATCCTTTTCATAACCATATTATTACAGGCGATCTAGCAGTGATCAAGGATAATAAACTAAAACAAATTTTTCGCCTCGGTACGAAATTTCGGACACAAGTTTTTAAAGATGCTTTAGAGGATTTTAACAACGATCTAGAAGCTTTCACTTACAGATTGGCAATAAAGTATAGTTTACCTATCCAAGCTTTTAAAGAATGGAAATGTCACTTTTACAACGCATTCCGTCTGCACTACCTACAGCAACATCATAATACCAAGGGGCCTTCCATTTCAACTTCCATTCATTGTGTTAAAGACAATTTTGTTTCGACCTATACAACAACACTTGTCTCCTGAAATGGAAAACACCTTGGAAAACGGGTTTCCGTAGGTGACAGACAGCAACGAGTGTTGGCTCATCTGCCGTTTCTATCCCTTTTATCCCGAGATCTAATCACGTGACCTGCTTGCATTTCAGATCATTTACATACATCATCTAGCTGCGTTTGTTTCGCAATTTGTATAATTATACGGCCAAAGCTTCATGGTATTGCATTTTTCTATGTCAGGTAGTGTATATTATAATCTTCTCCATCATTATCTTCAATGCGTAAACCAAGTTCAGCAAAAGTGTTGAAGCGCCTGCATAGAACATTTCAAGGGGAAATACTTTAATTTCTCGTTCAGGAAACAAGCGTGCGATGAAGGTTCTTAGTCTCAGCAAATTCCACTATTTTGTCCTTTCTAGATTTCGCAATGTTTTCCCTATTATAATTTAAAATCACACTTTAAGATCAACAGCATTGTTCAAGCGCCTGCATAAAGCCTTGCCAGGAGAAATATCTTAGACGTCTTGTTCAGAATACAAAGGCACTGCGAAGGTTCTTAGTCCCAGCGACATAAGCGAAGGTCCTTAGATCTCGCCATCTGAGAGTGTCAATTAGAAATCAGAATGAAAAATATACCAGGCAATCCAAACCAGAGAACTGAAACGAAAGATTGAACTGTCTCCAAACATAACAGCAATGTTCCAATAAGACGAGACTACAAAACGTACCAACAAGACAACAAATATAAAAATAAATGACACACAAAAGTTCCAAAACCTTAATATAGATGGCAAAAATAGATCAATAATATAGAAAAAAGGATAGCATTATAAGGTACCCAGTCAAATCATGAAAAAAATGTTCTGTACAAGTCTTTAAGCGACCACCTGGGAACACCGCGTGCTGTTGGCACATTTCGGGCGCAGTAGCCCGGTGGTTTGCGCGCTGGATTTGCACGCTGCCACAACGTGTTCATGCGGAGTACGATCACATTAAACATATGGGTCTGAAA
The DNA here is from genome assembly GCA_951213105.1 of Amaurobius ferox. Lineage (NCBI taxonomy): Eukaryota > Metazoa > Arthropoda > Arachnida > Araneae > Amaurobiidae > Amaurobius > Amaurobius ferox. The sequence goes on from OX578133.1 coordinate 195,982,935, forward strand.
GTCCTTCCGAGAGATTGGTAGTAGGGGAAGGAGGGTACTGTCCCTGTGGATGCCTCCCCCACTGGGTTCCGGTCTAAATTGGGTGGCACTTCCCGGCCGTCCAAACAGTTACCTTACACCTTTCTGGTAGGTCGGACGGTCTGGGTCTCAACAATAACAAGTCTTTAAGCAAATTGCTTCGATTTTTTCTGCATATTAAAGACTTTAAAATAGTCAAGATTACAAACGCGCTACGAAGGTTCTTAGTCCCAGCGACTGGCTCGACGTACATTTTTATATATTCCTTGCAGAAGAAAATGCAAAATTAGGGTCAAAATTTAAACAATGTTGAGCAATTGAAGATTAAATTAATCTCGTTTTTTACTTCGTTTTCATGTTCTTTAATACGATATTTTAGAGCACGTTTAATTTGGCTAATACACTGACTTCCAAAAATTAAGCACGCAATGCAAATTTTCATTTTTCCAAAGCGTATTTGAATTTGAGCGGTTGAAAATCGCTGCGGATGAAGATGGCAGTATGCAAATATCGTATGTTACAGCCAATCACGATTAACTGTCCGGATATATGCTAATTAGGCATTCGTTGAAAACGCCAGCATTCTGAAGGGTTTGAGTTCTGAAGGGAGGTGCATTTAAATTCTAATACGAAGTGTTTATAACTTTTGTAGGATTATTTTTGATGATATTCGTATTTCTGTGGCTAAAAGAAGAAGAATGACACATAGTGAGCGCGAAGGGGCCAACGGCCGTACCGTACTGAAAACACCGGTTCTCGTTAGATCACCGAAGTCAAGCAGCATCGGGCGCGGTTAGTACTTGGTGGGTGACCACCTCGGAACACCGCGTGCTGTTGGCCATCTCGGGTGCGGTATCCCCGTGGTTTGCGCGCTAGATTTGCACGCTACCACAAATGCCGCCGTGTTCATGCGGAGTACGATCACGTTAAACATGTGGGTCCGAAAGTCCTTCCGAGAGGTTGGTGGTAGGGGAAGGAGGGTACGGTCCCTGTGGATGCCTCCCCCACTGGGTTCCGGTCTAAATTAGGTGGCACTTCCCGGCCGTCCATACAGTTACCTTACACCTTTCTGGTAGGTCGGACGGTCTGGGTCTCAACGACAACAACATAGTGAGCGCGAGGGCGCGGTAGCCCATTGGTTAGTGCGCTGGAGTTGCACTCGGTAGGCCCGGGTTCGATTCCAGCTGCTGCCAAAACTGCCGCCGTGTTCATGCGGAGTACGATCACGTTAAACATGTGGGTCCGAAAGTCCTTCCGAGAGGTTGGTGGTAGGGGAAGGAGGGTACGGTCCCTGTGGATGCCTCCCCCACTGGGTTCCGGTCTAAATTGGGTGGCACTTCCCGACCGTCCAAACTGTTACCTTACATCTTTCTGGTAGGTCGGACGGTCTGGGTTTCAACAACAACAACATAGTGAGCGCGCTGTCGCGCTATCGGACGCATTGAAGCAGGACAGTCAATCGAAGATGTCACTATTTTCTATGACGTTGATTATTCGGTAATTTCTCGATTATGCAAACAAATCCAAACGAGTCAAACAGTTGTCCGGACACCTGTTCCCGGTCGTCCAAGGATTACCATCCCCTCTGGTGATCGGTATATTGCTATAGCATCCAAGCGGAATCGACGAGCGACCTCCACACCTGTTATATCCATGGTTGCAACGACACTTGGTAAGACAATATTTTCCAGTACTGTGCGCCGAAGGCTCCACGTGAAGGGACTGTACGTCAGAGTTTTGTGTTCCACTAACCGTCCAAGCCAGAGGGGCAAGATTTAAGTGGTGTCGTCAACATGTCAATTGGACTGTCTCAGATTTGCCCTGTAAAAAGATGATAAGCGTGTAAGGGTCTGGAAAGAACGAGGCACACGCAATCAGGCCAAGGACATCATCGAACATCACGCATTCAGAGGTGACAGCATCATGGTGTGGGCTGGAATTTGAATGGGATGTTTTACAGAGCTGCACAACCTTAAAGGCGGTTCTGTGACGGTTGCGCGGATCGGGCGTGAAGTGATAGACTCCAATGCCAGACTCTACACTGCAGCAGTTGGTCCTGATTTCCTCCTTATGGACGATAATGCCTGTCCCCATCGAGCTATCATCGTTGACGAATACCTGGAAAGTGAGGGCATTTATCGTATGAAGTGGCCGGCGTTTTTCCTCGACCTTAATCCCATTGAGAACCTTTGAGATGCCTTCGGGCGTGCTGTCTGTGCACCTTTACCTCCTCTAGCCAGTCTCAGAGAGTCGGAAACTGCCCTATTTTAGAATGGCCGTTGCTCGCATCTACGATGGTTGATCAACTCATTGAAAGCATGAAAAATCGTTGTAAAGTTTGTGTGAAGGTCCGAGGTGGTCACATACCATATTAATGTAAGTTTTGTTTGGTTTGTTTGCCTTGAAACATCATTTTGTCAATGACCCAAATGTGGTGTCATCATATAACTTATGAAAAGTAAATATTTTTTTCATCTTTGTACATAATTATTATTTTCTTTAAAGCATAAAAACAATTGCTACCTTCGTGTACAATTTTGAGTTAATCAAAACTTTACTTTTCCATTTTTGTTGATTTTAACCGTCCGTGCTTAACGTTTGGAAGCCTGTGGAGAAGAAAGACCACACTGGCAAAAAATACGGTAAATGCCCCAAATATTTTAAATTTCTATAGTCTCTTTAAGATTGGATAACCCAAGCTGGTGTAAACAATTTATTAATCCTATTAATTCGTTAAATTTACAAGATTCTATTTAAAAGATTTTAACAATTTGCTGACTGACTTTTGGAAAAAATAGTAAAATTATAATAATATTGAAATCTGTTTTTGCGTAACGCGCGCACGTACCGGGTAATATTTCTGAATTTATGATTTCATTGGTTCAATTTGAGTAGTCCTACGATTTTTTTCACAGTCACTTTAGTGTGTATTCTAAGAACCGTTTTTCAAATTTTTAAAACCTTTAATTAGCTGCTTTTAAAAAAATAGTATAGCATTAAATTATTTGTTTTGTTTTTTAATTTCACCAACTTCATGAATGAATCTATGATTCATGATCTTAGAAAATCCATGGTCATTTTTTCTATGCATCTACTGCGTTCAAATAAGATATACAAGATTCCTAGTAAAGTCCTTAAATGCCCTAATAGTAGCATGTATGTGCTAAGGTGTACATTCATGAACATGTCTATCTACAGCAAATTGACCATGTCCGATCGAATAAAAGGGAACGCAATGCTCCTATGGGAGGCTTTCAAACATTAGGACATCTAACCCTGTAAGAAAGCGAGATAGACTAAAAAGGCCAATGACGAAGTTGTAGAGCGTCGTCTAATGAATACAAGGAACAAACGAAACGTTATAGCTGTCAAAAAGTTGTATCATTGAGATATTTAACACGATGACACCTCAAATGCTTGTCAAAGTAATGTTCTCTCTGGAATTGAAATGTGCGTTGTCCATTTTAGAAATGCTTTCCATTCGATTTCAGTTCATATAAGTGTTGTTTATTGTGAATAGGATAACCATTCGCCAATAACCTGATTGTGTCAAATAATTGCCTTTAATAACAATTCTATGGTACTTTTAGAAGCTTTTTCACTTCATTCTAGATCTAAGGTGTATCTTTCCTTACAAAGTTATTGGGACTTGGGAACCATGGTCCTGGGAACCATGTATAGAAATGGGTTTTCACTGAACATATTTTCATTTTGTGCGTAAAATCAGAAATCACAATGGAAGAAATACATCATTTTTATTCCCCTGCACTCCTTACATGTGTCTCCACAATTGCAGGAATGCATTATGTTTCTTTCATTTTCATATAGTATACTATATTGCTAAAAAAATATCTGAAATTGCTAAAGTTATGTCAGCTTCTGATTCCGAGGATGGTTTGGTGATCGATGTAATCCATCAAATAGAGTCGTCAGTGCTGAATTCCAAAATAATGTAAGGAACAGACGTTACCACATTCTAAATGTCATAGTTGTAAATTTGCAAAATTGGCGAGATTTGAAGAAAATAGATATTTATATTAATAGCTCTACTTTGTTAGCAATTTCATGTGAAATAATCTGTCCAAAATGTAGTGGAAGAAAGCGTATCGTTCATACTTTAACATTGCGTTGCCAATACAGATGAGAGAAGTTATGAACAGGTTTCCCTTTTAGCTCTTAGTACCGCAAGGAAAGCTTTTAAAATAGTATTTTGTGAATCGGCTCATCCGAACTTTGAAACGTTCCTAATAGGCGGATTCATGATGCAGCCTTTAAATCTATAAAGGAATACATTTTGATTTACTTGAATTAGCCAATATTATAGAGTTTTTAAAATCAATCAACACAATGATACCATCTAGAATGGTTGCATGCTACAATGCTTACAATAGCTGAAAAAACAATATTCCATGTTGTAATATCTATGTTATCGAAAGACGAGAACCTAAAACATTACCTCAATAAATTTAAAGGGATATATCTAAAATTCCTTAATATAGTAAATTTTGTACAGAATCCCATCATTCGAAGTTCAATAAATCAGGTTTTTTTTCCCTTCGGCATGTTTTATTTTTAGTAAAAATAGTTTTTCCAAAGAAAAAATCACTCTTAATTATTTTACCTGGAAACTTATTAAGCATTTTATAAATAACATTTGTATTTTAAATAAAATAACATAACACCTATTCTCTGCCCATATATGATAAAATTTTGCAAATTGAGTAAGCGGTTCAGCAGTTATATTAAGGGGGCATAGGACCTTTAAACAGTCGAAATTTATTGAAAATAGAGCTATCTTTACAATTTTTTAATTTTAACCAGGTGTATCCCAGATGTTCAAATTTTTTTCTCTAAACATATAGAAAACCTTTCTTACTACACAAATTTTACTGAAGTCATATAATTATATGTACATTTTATATTGTTTTTTAAAATTTATACAATTTTGACAGACATAATGGTGTATGTAGCAGCCGCGCGCAGGATATTTCAAATAATATTATACTTATGGACTTCAATTTGATAATAATATATTTATAACTATTACATCTTTAATTTGTACACACTTTTTAAAATTTTGAAATAAATTTAATATTTTTAAAATCTAAACAAAATGAAATTTTCATTTTCAGTGTTAAAAAACATGAAATAAACCTCTTCACAATTCTTTTTTTACTATTTATGGTGAATTTTTTAAGTACAAATTATATATATGGATGAAACAAGTAAGTCCAAAAAATTTGAAAGTGATTGGTTAAATATATTTTAAGATATGTTGCGCGCAAGGGCTAAAATCACATATCTGAGAAAAACAGCTTTAAAGTTTAAAAATACATTCAGTGTTACTTATTATCTTATTTTACACCTTAAAATGCCTTTAGTTCATAAATAGCACCTTCCTATGTCTGTTATGTAAGAAGAATCAAAAATTTTCTGCCTTTTAGGGGCTACTTGAGCTCTATATGTTGCTTCGGAAACTCGAACAGACGTTTCGCGCAGTAGTTTCTTGTTAGTCAGATGAAGCACGTTTACTAAATTTTTACTTATTTATGAGGAATTTTTATCTATAAATTATGTATATAGATGAAACAAGTAAGAGCAAAAAATTTGAAAGTGATTGGTTACATATATTTTAAAATATATTGCGCGCAAGTGTTAAAATCACATATCTGAGAAAAACAGCTTTAAAATTTAAAAATGCTTCAATGTTACTTATAATCTTATTTTGTACCTTAAAATACCTTTAGTTCATAATTAGCTCCTTCCTATGTCTGTTATGTAAGAAAAATCAAAAATTTTCTGCCTTTTAGGGGCTACTTGAGCTTTATATGTTGCTTCGGAAACTCAAACAGACGTTTCACACAGTCGTTTCTTGTTAGTCAGATGAAGAACGTTTACTAAATTTTTACTTATTTATGAGGAATTTTTATCTATAAATTATGTATATAGATGAGACAAGTAAGAGCAAAAAATTTGAAAGTGATCGGTTACATATATTTTAAAATATATTGCGCGCAAGTGTTAAAATCACATATCTGAGAAAAACAGCTTTATAATTTAAAAATGCTTCAATGCTACTTATTATCTTATTTTGTACCTTAAAATGCCTTTGGTTCATAATTAGCACCTTCCTATGTTTGTTATGTAAGAAAAATCAAAAATTTTCTTCCTTTTAGGAGCTATTTGAGCTCTATATATTGCTTCGGAAACTCGAACAGACGTTTCGCGCAGTCGTTTCTTGTTAGTCAGATGAAGAACGTTTACTAAATTTTTACGTATTTATGAGGAATTTTTATCTATAAATTATGTATATAGATGAAACAAGTAAAAGCAAAAAATTTGAAAGTGATTGGCTACATATATTTTAAAATATATTGCGCACAAGGGCTAAAATCACATATCTGAGATACCCGCTTTTAAGTTTAAAAATATATTCAGTGTTACTTATTATAGTATTTTGACCTTAGAATGCTTCCAGTGCATAAATAGCACCTTCCTAATTCTGTTATGTTTGAAAAATCAAAATTTTTCTGCCTTTTAAGGAGTATTTGAGCTCTATATGTTGCTTCGGAAGCTCGAACATCAGCTTCGTGAAGAAGTTTCTTGTCAGTCAGATGAAAAACATTTACTAAATTTTTACTTATTTAGGAGGAATCTCTTTTGTATAAATTGTATATATAGATGAAACAAGTAAGAGCAAAAACTTGAAAGTGATTGGTACAATATATTTTAAAATATGCTGTGCGCAAGTTGTAAAATCACCTACCTGAGAAAAACAGCTGCAGTGGTACTTTGATAAACTGAAACCCTAGTGACAAGAAAAGAATGAGTTACAGAAAATTTGACGTATTGAAATTGCTTAAAATTACAAAAATATATAACAAATATGACTTTCGCACATGGAAAATTTTGAGTTATCGCAGTTCGGCTAATTAATGTTTGGCTGTAGTTTATTATACATCCTGTGTTATTTTATATCTAATTTAGCATCAAAATGCACCTGATGCATAAGTAATTCCTTCCTCTTCCTCTTGTCTTTGAAAATCAAATGTTTTCTGCCTTTTACGAGCTTTTCAAACTTCATATGTAGTGCTAGAGACTCGAAATTCCATCCCATTCCATTTTTCCCGCACTACCCGAATGGTTTTTCGAACACACTATTTTATGATTATTTTTCCACTTTTCATACCGAGGGCCACTTTTCTTACTTCTGTAGCTGTTGCAGCCTTTACAAGAAGAAGACATTACTTCGGTGTCAATAACCTTCCCGCTTTCTGCTCAGATTAGTGTACACACACCTACACGTGGCGAATACCCCCTATTTTTCCAACTACCATCTCCACTTACAGTAATATCTTTCGATCCATTTGATAATTCTCTTTCGTCCTGGACAGCAGTTTTCATTAAAGATTTAGCTACAACAGATGTGGCATTTAAAGTCCTGCGATTAATTTTATTATATGATTTCTGAGAAACAGGCGCTGGAAGATCCATCGTAGAACAAAAAGTAGATAAAGCCGATAAGCCCTGCTTTATACATCGCATAGAAAATATAGCTCTTCTGTTTATTTCTGGAATATTTTTCTTAACACCAAGCAGTTTTGAATTTTTCACAGACTTTAGTTCATCACAGCTATCACAATATACAAGAAATGTTGATGCTAAACCCATTGAAGATTTTTCACGTATATTTATTGTTCCATGACATATTTTGCAGCACAAAACATTTGCAAGCTTCTTGAAAAGTACTGATATATGAACTATTCTATATTAATGTTCTTCAGATGAAATATATGACTTATCAAGTGAAAGTTCATCTTTTGAGCTGAACAGTTTTTTTACTTGAAGCACTTAGCTTAGGCGTAGAATCAACATTTTTCATTCGAACACTTTCGGATTGTTTTTGTTTTTAATTACATACATATTTCATTGAAAACGTCTTCTTTTCCCAGAACGAGATTTAGTTGCCGGTGTATCCATTATTAGAATGCAAAAAGCAAAAAGTTTATATTAAAAAATTGCACCAAACAGTCTTGTACGTTGAAGTTTACACAAATAAATATGCAAACGTGAAGAAGTTTGTAATGCATAATTATAAAATAGATTAACTGTATTTTAGTTCAAAGTTCTTATGCTTAAACAACATAAATGCCGCAAATCAATCGTAAAAAGTAAGAAAATATAATGAAAAGAAATTGCAAAACTCAGAAGAAATTCTCCACGTTATAAACAAGTTAACAGCTCTAGAATATAAACAAACTGGGCTGAGCAGTTCAGTAGAAGTGAGTAGTTGCCTTCCTGCTGCTGCAGAAATAATTAAATAAATAATTAAGACATGGTGGTGGAAAAAGTATTAGATTTACATGACAAAACAGCAAACTGCAAACGTAAACAAATAGTGACGTCCCTTTAAAAATGGCGGCGATGGCTGACATGAGAAAATTTTCAAAAGTGTATGTTGCATAAAAGCTCATAACTTTAGAAATAATGCGAATTTTAGAATGCGGTTTTTTGCACAGTGTTCAGAAATGTTCAAACATTCAGAATAAAATAAAATTGAAAAATTGATTTTTTGAAGGTTTAAAGGTCCTATGCCCCCTTAAAAAACTAACCATGTTTAAAATTTATAATTGTGTTTAAAAAATAAAATTTTAAATTCTTCGAAAAAATTTATATGCAAAGGGATCTTTATATAGAAGCATATTTCCGGAAAAAAGCATTACAAAATGCCCATGTGATAAAATCTGTATGATCCCCTTTAGAAATTTATGAACTTTGAATTTCAAAAATTGTGGCATATTGCGAGTGTTCTCTATACCATTGCAGATATCAGCTATTCCATGCTGATGAGCAAAAGTTATAAACAAATGCTATTTACAGCGAGAGCGCAATTCCAACCATGGAAGTGCCCCCTATTGGCGGATTTTCTGTGTGTAGATGTAAATTGCAGAAAGATAACACAATGTGCCTCACGCACCTGAATTAGATACCACAAATTATTACAAAAAATATTATTTATGAACCACATGTCTTTCCTTACATAATGCAAAGACTGCACTTTTATCGCAACAATCTAATGCTGTACAATATCCATGACACAATATTTCAACGTTAAATTGTACTTCAACATCTGGAGCTTTCTGAAAGGCAATGTATTGTTATAGCGAATTATCTGTATGTAGATGTAAATTGCAGAAAGACAAACAATGTGCCTCAGTCACCTGACTTAGATAGCACAAATTATTACAAAAAATATTATGTGTGCACCACATGTCTTTTCCTACATAATGCAAGATCTGCACTTTTATCGCAACAATCTAATGCTGTACAATATCCATGACACAATGTTTTAACGTTAAATTGTACTTCAAAGTCTGGAGCTTTCTGAAAGACAATGTATTGTTACAGCGGATTTTCTGTGTGTAGATGTAAATTGCAGAAATGCAAACAATGTGCTTCACGCACCTGAATTAGATAGCACAAATTATTACAAAAAATATTATGTGTGCACCACATGTCTTTCCCTATATAATACAAAGTCTGCACTTTTATCGCAACAAAGTAATGTTGCACAATATCCATGACACAATGTTTTAATGTTAAATTGTTATTCAACATCTGGAGCTTTTTGAAAGACAATGTATCGTTACAGCGGATTCTCTGTATCAAAAGCCCAGACCACACGACTGACCCGAAGGCTTACAGTAGCTATTTGTGTAGCTGACGGATTCTCTGTGTGTAGATGTAAATTGCAGAAATACAAACAATGTGCCTCACGCACCTGAATAAGATAGCACAAATTATTACAAAAAACATTATGTGTGCATCACCTGTCTTTCCCTACATAATGCAAAGTCTGCACTCTTATTGCAACAAACTAATGCTGTACAATGTCCATGACACCCTGTTTAAACAATGTGTTGTTGCAGCAGATTCTCTGTGTGTAGAGGTAAATTGCAGAAAGACAAACAATGTGCCTCATGCACCTGAATAAGATAGCACAAATTATCACAAAAAACATTATGTGTGCACCCCATACGCAAAAAAACACACAACCAAAATACCCCACCAAAACACATATGTGCACCACATGTCTTTCCCTACATAATGCAAAGTTTGCACCTTTATCGCAACAAACTAATGCTGTACAATATCCATGACACCATGTTTTAACGTTAAATTGTACTTCAACGTCTGGAGCTTTTGAAAGACAATCTATTGTTACAGCGTATCCTCTCAAATTAAGGGTGTACTCTCAGGATACAAAACTGAATCCGAAATTCTAGATAAATAACGCTGTTATTTAAAAGCACCCATGAACGTAAACAATAATAATATACAGAGAATAGCTCGATACTATCTTACAATATCACTAAATAACTGTCAGGTCACTACAATTAAATGCCCCACTAATTCACAAAATAGTAGATTTTGTCCTCAACACACAGACGTATTTCCCAATTCACTTTGATTAGTATCGTGTCGTCTATGCCAAAGTGACGGACGACTTTCTTATATACTCTCGACAGAAATTTCGAGAAAGTGCTGGTATCTCCGAAACAAATGGAAATACCTAGAAAGTTGTTCCACCTGACTCGGAAACTCTCCAAAAGTTACCTCTAGTTCGGCAAATCAGGTATCCATGTCACGGAATTGCCACCAAGTTTCGACATCCCTCTTTTCGTGTAATAGCAATGGTTGTCTATGAAAGTGTTTTTTCCTTGTGCCGAGTCAAGGAAAGGTGGAGTATTTCAAGTCAGATCCGCAATTGATCGTTAGCGTCCACCTATATATTGCTCGGTGTGATGTCAAACTGCTAAAATCCGTATTGCTCTTTTTCATAAGCAATCGTTCAATAAAATACCATAAGCCCGTCCTTTTTATTTCTAACTTAGGTTCTAGTCCGCCTTACTTATCGTCATTCAAGATTTTAATCGATTTTATCAGGCCTTGAATCATCGTTGTGTCTTCTCAACGCTAGGCTAATTGGTCTAACAATAATAATTAGTAGTAGTGCAGAATTATTAATGTAAACCTCTTAAGCCCAAAAATGACCTCAGAGTAATGAAATAGTCCAAGCATCACTATATATATATTATTTGACGTGTCTAACGTGTTTTTGTCTTTCCAGACCCTACAGAATCTCCTCCGATGACCTAGAAGACCGAATCTTTGCACATTTATAGTATTGACAATCGGACAGAACTTAACTCCCTCAAGTCGTATTTACTACTTACTCCCCTGAGGGCGGTGAAAGTGATTTTTAAGTCTTTTCAAACCCTTCAGATGACTCCCCGGATAGCATAGAGGGCTGAATCGTTGTACATGTATGGTATCGACTATCGGCCAGAAAGTTAGCATAGTCTGATTCTCGACTCCCCTTCCCCTTGGTACGAAGAGTAGGGTGTTTTTCGTCTCTCCAGACCCTCAAAAAAGCCTCCTGTGGTTTAAGGCCGCACACTATATAGTATCCTAACGGAGAAGGATTTGAATTTTTCTTCGGGAAGGGACAAAATAGGTACAGTCTCAAAGAGTCCAGCAGAGAGCATTGCTGAAACTCGAGGACATTGATGAAACTCGACCACAGGGCAAAAGCTAACTTGTCAATATTTATTTGAGATAACTCTTTTTGACGATATTGTTAAAGAAAAGAAAATTTATTAAAATAATTGCAGTTTCATTTTTTAAGCGTTAGTTTCCCTGGAGACCGATATTTTCAAGAATATTTGAAATCAACATACATGAATAAATTAAAACAATGCATTTATTCTATATTTTATGCTTATATTCTGTACAATACTTATTAAATAAAATTATTATATCCCCTTTCAAGGCGAAAAATGCGGAAACATATTCCTCAACGTCAGTAAGAATCTAATACATTCTTAAAACTGATAAAGCTTTCAGTTGTTTATGAATATTTAAAATGAACGGAAAAACAGCTTAAGAATCGATAACTGCAGCATGGAACTTTAAGTAACTTTGACACTTTGACAGAAATACCTTCAATGCATGGGTGTATACCGTATGGAGTGCAGTAATGTTTATGAGGATATGTATTGACAAAAATTGACTTGTACGAAAATTCTAGATAATCTGATTAACTAAAAATATCCAAATAATGAAACAGTCCATCAGTTCATAAAATCATGTGGATTGCAGTTTTATTTGTCTCAATATGTAGTTATATAATATTATTTTTATGATTATTTTCGAACTCATTTTCTTCCAGTTCATATCATTCCTTTGTAAATGGTTTGAGAATTTTTAATGTGGTAATTATTTATACGCGAGCAAAGTGATAAATGCACATAGTGGCATAAAACGTCCTATTTAGTTTTATTATCTAACTAGAAAATTTACCAGACCTATGATTATAATTACAGCGTAACAATTCTTGAAACTCAACAACACTTTCACGATAAATACGCCACTGATTCCTATAGCAACGGATACAGGTTATGAAGTCACCAACGAACCGGAGAATGAAGCCCTTCCCAAGCAAAATCAAAAATTTCAGTTTGTATGCTTTTGTATAAAAATTCACCCAAAATGAAAAAATAAATTAATTAAAAAATATGTTAGAAAACGAAGATATACACCTATATTTTTTCCAAAGTATATAATTGTGTTAATCTTTCATTTTTGAAGATTCAAATAACCTAAAACATGCACATTTTAGGTGTATAAATAAATAAATATGGATGGATTTTTACGGATTTGGTTCAAAATTCATTAGAAACAAGAACAATAAATCATGCTTAAAGCATTGATTATGAAACACTTTCCAACGTCAAGGCAATTTTATTTAAGCATCTCTAAAATGCAATACATTCCTCGAAGATATTTTAAAACTTATCTCAATACTACATTAATTTATTATATTTGAAAACTTAAACCTTCATCGAAAAAAATGAACTTCATTCAAATGACGGAATAGAAATATAAATTGCCTGGTTTAAACATCTCTAAAATGCGATACATTCCTTAGTAATAATTTTAGAATTATCATAATACTACGATAATTTATTATATATGAAAACTTCATCGAAAACAACTGAAATTCATTCAAATGACGTCATAGAAAAAATAACACGCCTGGCTCTCTCTATAAAAGCCGCATAAATAATTTCATAAATAATTTCCCATTCATTTCAATCATCACAATACTATAATAATTTATTTTATTTAAAATTTAAGACCATGCAGTTACAAGTAATTAAACTCTATGCTTAAAAGCTCATCGCTAAATCGTCCTTCTCTCTGTAAAATCAATGAATATTTCATTCATATCAGCTATGCAGACTCCATAAGGAAAATAATTTTGTGTTAAAGAAATACAGCAATTCTAATACAACTCATTCTACATATTTTGCTGTTTACATTTTACATAAGTGAAAAATAGGTTTCGTTGTAGGAATAATCAAATTTGGATGATCATTTAAACTCAAATATATTGTAATTGCGTTGTTTCAGTATGTAAATGCACAGAATTTAAACAAAAATAAAGTGATTTTAGGACGGATACAACACTCAATATGAATTAGAAAGAACTTTAAAAATCACGATTTTGAGACAAGATGAATGCCATATTTCATTTTGAAGTGGGTCACGTGATTTTTTCATATCGTGGTCACGTGATCGCTTCATATAAGAGGTGTAATCATTATTTTAACTTTTATTTAAAAAACTACTGAATATATTTTACTGAATTTTTTTTATATATTTTATGGAACAATTTGAATATTACCTAAAATTTTCGAAGCAATTTATGAATTTTAAATGAGAGATTTTATGATTTTATGAGAGTTCAGAATCCACTTTGGCGATAATAGATTGCAGTATCGTCCTAGTAGCTCGATTGGGAGAATACCGGCTGTCCAGTATGAAGATCCATGGTATGCTAAAAAAGACACCCACAAATGGGCCTTGAAGATCACTCTATTTATGCAGCGGTCGGCTCATGTGCCCATATGCAACCCTTAACTTTTGATTAGAGTGCTGTAGAAGTAAAAAAGCAAAACAGGGAATAGAAAATACAACAAAAAAAGCGACTATGATCTGTCATTTAAGAAAATTTGCTCTAATAAAAATCTCTAACGGTGAATGTAAGCTGTTACAATTTCTATCTCAAAAATGAAGCTATAAGTTTTAGGGAGTTCTCTATCGAGTATGGAAAAACGTGTGCTTTACACGTTTAAAACACGTACACAGACGATCAATGAAAATTGATAATTATGCAAATATCTCATTATACTGAAATACATGTAAAAGAAATGGCGAGAAATGCTCGTGGGAAAATAATAAACTAATTTTAATTTATTTAGAATTATCCTTTTGCAGTAAAAAATAAATGCTATATAAAAATGACAGACAAATGATGGACTAAAAATTTAGCCTTTTCGTTAACGTCATTTTATGCTTGCCCTACAATACATGGTAATGTATGGAGAACGTATTAGAATCGAGTCGAAAATTGCAACTCGAATTTACGACAGGTTTCAAGCCTTCTAAAGCACAAGAAATGTTTTTAAAGTGACATATATGTGTGTGTGTGTGTGCTTGTCCGTGTGAGCCTGTTCAATGCATGTATCCACTCTAGCTCATAAACTAATAAACTATATTTCACAAAATTTGGCTTTTAGGTAATTTATGGGTTACTCTGATGCTGATTAGGTATTGTTGCGATTCGCAAAACAAAACTAAAACCTACCCACCCGAAAGCATACGGAAAAACGATTCGTCGTCACGGCAGCAACTCCGTCCAGCACACTGCATACCTAGCGGCCGAAGCCACCATCCCCAGAAGCCCAGCCTGAACCCTACTGGCTACAGTAGCGACACAGTCCGTGGCAAGCCATCAGGCAACAACACAATCAAAAAACAGACCCCAGTCACCATACTGTACTGCCGAAAGTCATTCTCACCCAATCACTTTATTATTTCTCTAAGTTTACAAAATTAATTATCCTACTTGGTCACTAACAAAACTCAGAAGTCACACTTCAAGGAAAATATATTTTTTTTCCAAAACATAATGTAAAGAAGATACATAAAATTATATGGATTTTCTTCTCTCGTAGACATATTCCAATTTGCCTCCCTAGAGGGTTTGTCTACTACATCTTCGGTAGTCGTCTTCTACTTTGCTTCCCCAGTGTGTTTATCCATTGTTCTTTAGTAGTAGTCCTCTACTTTCTTTCCCTAGTGGGTTTATACTTTATCCTTTAGTAGATATTTTCTACTTCGCCTCCCCTGTGGATTTATCCTTGTCTTTTAGTAGTCGTCTTCTACTTTGTCTACCCAGTAGATTTACCTAAGTTGGCGTCTTCTACTTTGCCACCTCGGATGGAACACCACCCGTTTTTTTTTTATTTCTTTTGACCTTGACCGTCTTACCTACCCGATGGTTCATGATACATGTTTGGACGGTCGAGATATTGCTACCTAATGGAGACGACATTTAAAGGAACCGTCACCTCCGTCCCTGCCACTCACCTTTCGGACCCACAGATTTAAAATTCCCGTATTCCACCGAAACAATTCCTTAATAATTTTAATCTCTTATATTAATTAGAGAATGCTAGAATTCAAAAATGCATTGAGCAAAAAATAATTTTTCTTTTAACCAGTATGGCTTTATATCGAGACTAGATCCTCATTACTTCACACACATACTGCACGACTTTCTCAACAATGTTTTTGAGGATCTCCCATGGCCGTCCAGGTCTCCAGACCTATCAATAGTAAAACACGCCTGGGACGTGCTGGGACAGCAATTGCAGCCTTCTCAAAATACCACTGAATAAGCTGCCAGTTGCAACATTTGTGGCAAAATCTCCCGCAGAGGGACATAAGCAACTTAATTGAATCTATGCAACCCCGAATATCAGCTTTTATAGCTCCAGAGGAGGATTTGACATTTAGTAAAATGTCATCTTCGTGTTGCCACCCTTTCTTAATAAAACGTTTTTTTTTTTTTGCGCCCAAATTCTAATCATTGCATATCTCTTTAAACGATACGTACATGCCGAGTTTCATGACTGCAGCTCAATTTCCTATGGGTGCATATATTTTTTGTAACAGAAATTAGTTTAATGCTGTGTTATGAACGTAAGTCTGAAAAGTCACCTAACTGTTTTACAGGTATGTTAAGATTATCTTTATTCATATTGGATAAGTAAATATATTTTTGTCGTCTATTTATTCAAAAATATAATAAAATATATTAATAAAAAATATAATAAAATATATTATTAAAAAATATACAAGTAAATATATTTTCGTATTCTTCACTATTTTGAGTAGTATATTTTTAACACTTTACAACCTAGTTGAAAAGAGTTCATAACTTTGTTCATTCTGTCTGTCTGTCTGACCGTTCGCGCGATAACTGCCGTAAAAATAACTTTATTAAAATGAAATTTTAGTATGTTGCTAAGACGGTCTGCGGGACATATGGGAATGTAAATGAATACGGGAATGTAAATGAACCACTTTTTAAACAAATTTAAAATTCACAAATTGCCTCGAAAATTTTAGGAAATATTCAAATTATCCCATAAAATATATAAAAACAATTTCAGTAAAATAAGTTCTGCATTTTTTTAAATAAAAATTAAAATAATAATGACACCCATATAATATGAAAAGATCACATGACCCACTTCAAAATAAAATATGGCATCCATCTTGTGTCAAAATCGTGATTTTTAAAGTTTTTTAATTTATATTTAGTGTTGCATCCATCCAAAACTGCTTTATTTTTTATTTTATTCTGTGCATCTATATATACTGCGTCAACGCAATTACAATATTTTTGAGTTTAAATGATCCTCCAACTTTGATTATTTCTACAACGAAGCCTGATTTTCACGTATGGAGAAAGTAAGCTGCAAGATGAATTCTATAAGAATGGCTGAATTTTTTTAACGCAAAATTATTTAACTCTGGAGTCTGCAATATAGTTGATATGAATGAAACATTCATTGATTTTACATAGAAAAGCAGACGATTCTATGGTATTGCTTTTTTCGATGAAGTTTTAAGCATGGAGTTAAAAAGTACTTTTATCTCCATGGTTTTAAGTTTTAAGTAAAATAAATTAGTGTAGTATTGTGATAAATTTAAATATATCGCCGTTGAATAAAAGGAATGGAAAAAAATTAATGAATGAAATATTCACTGCATTTATATAGAGAGATAGGAGATTTATATTTCGATGACGTTATTTGAATAAAGTTCATTTGTTTTGGATGAAGTTTTCAAATATAATAAATTATTGTAGTATTGTTATAATTTTAAAAATATCACCGCTGAATGTTTTGCATTTTAGATATGTTTAAATAAAATTGCATTGCAGTTGGAAAGTGTTTCATAATCAATTCTTTATACATGATTGATCTTTCTTGTAATTAATGATTGTATTGCATATGTTGCCAATCTCTAGTTTAGCTTAGCAGCCTGAATGAACTTGCTAGTCCGTAAGTTGCATTGTTACAAATTGTTTGTGTTCTGTGTTTATGTTGTGTTTTTCTGCCTGTTGTTATGCTGGTCTGTATTATCTTGTTTGTTGTATTCATACATTTGATTTGATTATTCAAATATTAAGCAAAAATACATATTTAAAAAATTTAAAAGCATTCTAGTAAGAAAAACGTCTAATTCTCTTTCGGATTTTATTGTATTCATAATTTGAATATCATGGTTTAATTCTATATATTTACAGGAATTTTCATTTCAAAGCATTATTTTAAATATAAAATAGTAATGCAGGGTGAGTCAGAACTAATGGGCCAAATTTTAAGGGATGCTAAATCCCATCCAAACAAGCAATTTTTGTCATACAAAGCAGGGTCCTAACGCAAGACGTGAATAGCTAGACGTCGTTGACATTGAACGCAGCGTCAGAACTAACCAGGGTTTAAGCTGAGTTTAAAATGTCTTTAGCAAAAACCTCTTGTTACATTCTCGCATTTATTAGCATTTTGTGAAAAATGCGATCCTGCGTGCATGATACAGGACATTCCAGGAGTGTGAGGACGCCACAAGTTGAAGAGAACATTCTGCAGAGGGTTGAAGATCGTCCGGAAAGCATTTTTCCATGCCTTTAATGTATCCCAAAGAGCAACGGATTGTCCCATGCATTCTGCAATTTCTGTCAGTAAAACGTACTTGGTCAGTAAAACGTTTGGCCCAAGAGTTCTGACTCACCCTGTATATGCAATTGAAGTATCACAAAAATAATATACTACGTGCTATAAAGGTTAATTATTTATGTCAGTGCCGTGAGCGGTATTCCAAGTACTACACATTATACAGCTCTTTTAATTTTATACACAAGACAACTAAAAAAAATTCTACTACTGCACAAATTGGAAAAAAAAATCCTACCTCTTCTTACTGATTTTAATGTCCCTCCTCAGTTTAGTGAATTTTTCCTCAAAAAACTTTGAAGCCATTTATACATTCTACTCTTTTGCAAAGGCATTTGGGATGCCGAAATATAACATTGACCACTAAATCGATATATGCATATATTAGATTGCCAATTATTTTTAACAAATCCCTGTCTTACAATAGAAAGGGCAGAAGAGTATATATGTGAACGTCCCATTGTGACCAACTCTTTTCAACTTATCTCTGTTAACAATCAGGATAGATGACTATTTTAAATCTCCATTCTATTGTAACATACTATTCTTAACATATTACTTTCCCTGCAATACAAGGTAATGTATAGGGAAAGTATTGGAAGCATGCCGAAAATCGCAACTCAAGTTTTCGACGAATTTACACGTTTTGGGACCTCTAGAATACGAAAATACTATTTTTAGCGTGACATCTGTGTGTGTATGTGTTTGTCTATCTGTGCAATGTATGTATTCACTCTAACTCAAAATCTAATGGATAGAATTTCATAAAATTTAGTAGGTAAGTCACTTAGGTGTAACCCTGGTGCTGATTAGTTTTTGGCACAATTTGTAAGAAAAGAACCCGCCTTTTTTTCGAAATGGCTCACAAAAATCTCATGTATCTGAAATGATGAATATGATCTAACTGAAATACTAATTGACCAAATTTCACAAAATTTGGTAGATAAGTTACTTGTGGCATACTCTGGTGCTGATCAGATTTTGGTACGATTCGGGAAAAAACAACCTGCCTTTTTATGTTCAACTGTATCAATTAAATGCTTGTTTTATACGTCATTTTTGACGAGGAAAAGAATAAGAACAACTCTATTACTCTAGGACTAACCGTTCTCAAGATATTTGAGATTTTTCACATTTTTGCTATGCCGTCTTTGGAAAAATGTCCAATTGATAAATAAAAACATAAATTGAATTAAAAGTGCACTTTAATGTTATTTTGCAACTAAACTCAATTTAATGAATTATTAAAGAAATAAAGGAAAAATGAATTTGAGTCTGTAGCGAAAATCATGTGCTGGCCACATCAGATTTTTTCTGTTCAACAAGAAGTAGAACATAAGAGAATTTTAAAGCACCATCTAGAATTTAGATCGTAGGAAAATAGTCAAATTATAACAAACAGTCTGTCAATACTATATCATAGAGAAACTAGTATATTTATGTTCCATTATTTGACGTCCTAGCATTTTCTTAATTTTCTGTATTAAATGTATCACAGTCTTGTTTCTGAACATCCAAACTGTGATCTATTATATTCTGTTACAATAACTATATAAAACTCTCGTCTGGAAAATTAAACATTTATTTTCCATTTGTATGCAAAATAATTAAACATTTTTCGTGCTAAGTTTGCTTTTCCTGTCTTTGTTTTCATTTTCCATTTTCTTGCATTTTTTTAACCATTTCGTCTGTTTAGAAATAAAAATAAAAGCAAACAAGATGCTTTGCTAATGAGTCTTCTACAAGTGTTACATTTTATTTTCATTGTGGCTGCTAACAAAAGTAGCAAATATATTCTAACTTAAAAGCAAGTCTATGTCTTTAGCTTTTTTAACATTCTTACATTAAATATTCACTTTTCAAACATGTTGTATTTTCTCTGGACGGCTCGTTTAACTTTTATGATAAATATACTGATGAAAGCTATATTAATGAGTTTAGAAAAAGTTTTCATAATTTTTTCAGGTGAAATAATTTTATAGTCCGTCTTTCCAAATTATTTCCAAATTATGCGTCAAAGCTTTTGTGTCGTCATCTCAGCGTCAATATTTCGAGGTTTTATACATTTGTATGAAAATAGAAGTTATTATCTGCAGTTAAAAATATTTATTGGTAAGCAACAAAGAAAATCTGATATGTCCAACATATAACTTTTCCTACAGATCAAGAAATTTTGCTTTTAAGAGAAAATAGCATAAATTAGAGTTTTCTTATATCTTAATCTCACAAAATAACACAAATTAGATCCCTTATATACCTAAATCTTGCAAAGTAATGTAAATTAGAGCTTTCTTATACCCATAATTTGCAATACACAAAATAGAGCTTTCTTATACCTAGTTATCGCAAAAATATAAATTAATAAATTTTGCTTTTAGGAGAAAACAACATAAACTAGAGCTTTCTTATAGCTAGATCTCGTCAAAATATAAATTAATAAATTTTGCATTAAGAGGAAACAGCATAAACTAAGGATTTCTTATACCTATATCTGACAAAACACTAACAATTTTTGTTTTCGTTTTATTTTTTACCGAATAAAATAAGCACTCCAAATTTCATGAAATTCATTTGAATATTTTAATATATTTCTCGGTTCTTGTAGAAAGTTGAAATTTATAAAAATCACAAGGCATGATTTTGAGCAAAATAAATAAATAAATAGAACACAACTTAAAATGCTGCGTAAATTAAATGAATAAAGGTAAATGATCTGTTATAAACACGAACATAAATTTTTGTCGCCAAGGTCAAGAGCCATCCACCAAATAGACGTACAGAGAACTGCTTAAATAAGCATAAATAAGTAGTGGAGACAGAAAAGAAAAGGAATTGAATAAAATAAAAAAAATGGACGCTCTAAAGATAAAAAATGAAACTGATATGAAATCGAAACCATGCAAAAAGGAAAATAAGACATAAATAGACTGTTAATTTTACTCAAGCAATAACCATTATACCTTACATCTTCGGGTAGGTCATGTCGTGACAATTTAGATCAGGGGTGGCCAACCTATGGCTCGTTGGATGATTGCAAGTGGTGTATTACATCGTTACGCCTACTTATTCTCTTGAGGCGCCATAACTGAATCCATCTTCATATTGTCAACACCAGAGTTTAACACTCAGTTCTATTCATACAGCCCTTCTTACTCATCAGTTCGTCACAATGCTTTGATAGTTTACAATTGATATTCTGTGTGATACGACGTACGTACTTGTAATCTATTTGTTCTTTTTCAACCTTTAAACTTTTAGAGTTTTGTACTTTTCTATGTTTTTTAAGATCTCTGTTAGCCCTCACAGTGCAAAAGAAAATGAGCAAAATAAGTGCAGAAAGTGATAGTAAACGTGAATTTAATGAACAGAGGAAAAATGAGTTGTTATTTATAGCAAATCCATCAGGAAAACCGTTTTGCATTGTTTGTGAAAGTACTCTTTCACATAAAAGAAAACATAATCTTATAGACACTATAAAACACAGCATCAGGCTAACATAGAAGGAAAAATGAAGTTCAGTCTTGGGTGTGAGTTATGAAAAGAATATGTGACTAAGAAAAAAGAAGAAATCAGAAGACAAAATATATATTTGCTAAAGTAAGGTGTGAAGACTTGGCGATGGCAGAAGCGTCCTATGAAAATGCTTTAGCATTGGCGAAAAAAAAAGAATTCTTTTTCTGACGGAGAAGAAATTGTTAAGCATTGTCTCCAAATATTTGTACGCTATCTTGGTAATAAAGGTATTGAAAGGAAAGGAGATGAAATTGCTATATCAAGGCAGACAGTTACGATACGTATCGAGGAACTCTCTCAGGATGTATCTCAGCAACTGGAAGACCTTGTCCATTCTTGTACTTTCTTTTCTCTGGCTTTGGATGAATCAACAGACATATGCGATGTATCCCAGTTAAGCAATTTTATAAGAGGAATTGATGATAATTTTAATGTCATTGAAGGACTTGCCAGTCTGGAGTCATTGCATGGTAAAACAAGAGGATCAGACATATTTGAAAAAGTAAAATCATGCCTATGAAATCTAAAATTAGATTATAGTAAACTCATTAGTTGACTTTACCTATCACTGACGGAGCACCGTCAATGGTAGGTAAAGTCAATGACACTACAACTTTGCTTGAAAAATTTTTAAATCGTCCTGTACTAAAATATCACTGCATGATACACCAAGAGGCACTGGGTGGAAAAACTTTAAATATGCATCATGTTATGTTACCAGTTGTGAAATGTGTGAATAAAATCATAGCAAGAGCATTAAACAGACGAGAATTCAGATAATATTGTGAATTGTTAGATTTGGAATATGGTAAACTTGTCCTTCATTGTGAGGTGAGCTGGCTTTCTAGAGGACATGTACTGAGTAGATTTTGGAAATTGAAAAATACTGTTTATAATTTTTTAGAACAAGAAAATGAACTACCTGATAAAAAATCCTATTATTTGATAACAGCTGGCTATTTTATTTGGCATTTCAGTTAGAAAATCAGGATTTGAGTCAATTTCCACACTTGAAAGAGCAGAGTGAATGTGCTGCGGATAATAGCAATTTGACCAAATATATTAAAAGAATCAAGTTATTGCAAAGGTCATTTGAAAGTCGTTTTCATGATTTGGCTAAAGAAGGAAACTGCATGCTCGCATTTCACTTAGTTAACCATTTTCACTTAGTTAACAAAACGTAATGAAGATGCCTAGTAACATATAAATGGGACTCATTGATTTAAAAACAAATCCATTATTGAAAATGAAATTTGATGAGCTTTTTTCAGATCAAAATGTTTCTGCCATGGTTAATTTCTGGCGTTCATTACCCTGTAAACATTTCCAAGAACTAAGAAAATTTTCAAAAAATTATATATGTCGTTTCGAAACGACATACAGATGTGAACAAGCATTTTCATCCATGAAATTGATTAAAAGCAAAACGGGGTCTCGAATGACTGACTGAAATTTGAAGAATTCTCTTCTGCTCTCAGTGACAAATTTAAAACCAAACATTGAAAGACTAGCGAAATCCAAACTGGCTCAAAATCTCATTAATGGTAATGTTTATATGATGCAATAGATATTGTTTTACATACAATAATTAAATCATTGAAAAATGGTTATTATGTCCATAAACATACTTTTATTAAAAATGTTATTAAGGATATGCCAGTACTCCTTCTAGCGAGCAGTGAGAACATACGACTCCAAGTTCCAATCTGATCTTTCTCTCGGTGGCATGTTCCGAAAACGCACCCGCTATACCCCCTGCTGTGAGGTCGATTCTTCTCTATTGGCTAAGTTGAATGACGTCATGGGCGGAGCCTTGTATACACTTTGAATTTTGACAGTTTAAGACAGAATCTTTCGTCTTCCGAGATTATACATCTTTACATTTTCCTTAGATACATTTCGTCATCTATTTTACTTCATACACATTTATTTATTTTCTTTTGATATGATTTTAAACTAAAGAATTAAATAAAATATATTATTATTATTACTACTTGATAAATGATGAAAATGCTTCATTTACGGGAAAAAAATTATATACAGCATACAGTTTACAATGCTTGTGTTATATGTATTATGTTTATTAAAGGCACCTTATACCCATTTTATATTGTATTCCGTACGTGTATCGCAACTTTTTTAATCCTATTTTCATTGATGACTTATAGCAATTTGTTGTTTTGGTTAATTTATTAATGTTTTAACTACAAAAAAGCAAGTTACCTATCCAAAACATAATATATAACCGTTTAAATGTGGGTTACCATAATCTTTTTTGAAGTCGGTTTCAAATATTTATGCAAGTTTGTAAACAAAACTATATGTTTGATTTAAAAGAAAAAGCCATACAATGGAATATTTTGGACAAAAAATGTGGAAATGTTTTTAAAAAATTAATCTAAAATTAATAAGAATGCAGGCTTACATTGTAATCCTGGGTAAAATATTTAATGTAGAGCGTGGGTAATCCATCCCACTCTATATACCCAATGATGTGCTAATAATTTTCTATGCTAAAAATTTTTAATAACTGATATGCTTCGAAAATTATATATATATATATATATCAAGTGTTTGCTGTTCCCATTAAATTCTAAACAAATAGATATGCATATTGGTTTCTTTACCATTTGAATAGGTGTGAGCAATGCTAATACTATGCCACTGTCACTAACCGAAATAAAACAAAGTGGCAAAACCAAAAGAATGACATACCTATATTTTTATAGAACCATGTCAATGGATTTACAATTAAAGTACTTCAATACACCCTCTTCTGAATTTTGAGGAAATTTTTACACACATTAACAATTATAATATGATTTGTGTCTTGATTTAGTGTAATTAAAAAAAAATTCGAATAGGTTTTTTCCTGTAGTTGGGAGGAGGGAGGGGGTATTTTTAACCCGGTATGTCCATCAGTCACAACCAGTGCATACTTTTAAATATATAAGTTAATTTCTTGGAATTCTTTATTAAACTTTTATTTACTTCAAACATTTTCAATGTAACAACTGATACTTGAACATTGAAAACCCGAATACCTACCAGAAATCGCACCAATGCACTGTAATTATATATATATAATTACAGCGAGCTAATTACTATAATTACATTGAGTTGCGACTCTAAGCTATCGTCGCAATAAGATCAAGTATATTTCCAATCAGCATTCGTCGAAAGTGCCGTAAGAATTCGGTAATAGCTTATTGTAAATACGAAATTTGACTGATCCATTTTTGCGAATCGTCGTATCCTTCCAAGTTGGTCCCATTTAATGATTGATATTGCCGATAGATAAGTCAAACTCAAAATGACAGGGTACCCTAGAATAATTGATGAACTTTAATGTAAAGAAATACAAGCTTCGAACCATTCAGAGCGAAAAAGGGACTTTCTACAGTGATACTTCATCTGCTGTAGTCCAACGTCACGTCACGTATACTGTTTCGAGAACAATTTGAAGAATTCAGTATCCTTTTATTTTGTATTCATATACATATATATATATATAAAATATTAAGCACGCCATTAATGATTTACAAAGATCTTTTGTTATCACCTATGTTCATAAAGCCTCTAATAATTATGAGTAAAAATTTTTATATACAATTTCTGGTAGATTATTTAAAAAATAATAGTCTTTTTAAACTTGATTTACATTCCATTAATAGTATCAAATTGAAAATTATCAATATGTATAGTGATTTAAATATTAGATATAAATTTCTTAAATTTCCATAGTGCTTATTCCAAAATTTCATAAAAATCCTATTAAATTTAGAACAGTTACTAGTAGTCATAATACT
The DNA here is from genome assembly GCA_951213105.1 of Amaurobius ferox. Taxonomy (NCBI): domain Eukaryota; kingdom Metazoa; phylum Arthropoda; class Arachnida; order Araneae; family Amaurobiidae; genus Amaurobius; species Amaurobius ferox. The sequence goes on from OX578133.1 coordinate 196,008,430, forward strand.
TATTCAACTACTGCGAGTAAATTACCACTAAATTCTTTAAATCTAAGAAATGATTGTTTACATCAGTCTAGCAATAATTACCTTATTCTAAATAATAGTAAAGAATTAAAGAATAAATTAACATCACTTAGAAACTAATAGGATTTCAAACTTTTCATTTTAAAGATCTTTTTAAGAATATTAAGATCTCAGACCTGTATGATGTAATTTTAGCTCTATATAATGCTTATATTACTAACCTATCAACTCAAACCAGTTTTATAAATTTTCCTAAACTTCTTCACTTTGTTATTTTCAATAATTATAATTTTCAAGGAAATAAATTATACTTACAAGTCTCAGGAGTTCCACAGGGTGGCTGCAGTAGCAACACGTTAGCTAATTTATACTTTTATCATTATGAACAGTCTTTTACATCAATAGATTATACATTATACAGATATGTTGATCATCTGATTTGCTTAGTATATACTGAAAATTATGTCATAGATATAGATTTCTATCCATATAATTTGGAATTAATTCCTAATGAAGCTACTATTAGTAATATTATTAATTTTTTGGATTTAAATCTTATTATTGAACATTCTAATAGAATTGTTACTAATTCATATGATAAAAAATACTATTTTAATTTTAACATTAATAAAATCTTACCATTTAATTCCTGTAACTCGATTCAATTGTTTAGAAATATTATACTTAATCAACTTTTTAGAATTTATAGATTATCTGATAAAAAATTGCATGCTATACATATAAATAATCTCAAAATTACCAGCAATTTATATAAATAAACCTCTTATTTAGTAAATGACATAGTTAAAAAATTTAGATTAGCTGGATTTTCATAATTCTATTCTATTCATAGTTTTTTATATTAGCCTGATATCTCCATTCTCTGGTTTTAATAATATTTTATTTTTACATCCACTTAAACTTTAGCCTTTCTATATTTAGCACCCCTTTTTGGTAACTCTGATTGTATATTATCACTTTTTCCCTGCCTTTTCGCATTACTGTTATTTATTTCTTACGAATGGCAACAGTAGATAATTTCTTTTTCCTTTGCGAATGGTAACACTGGTCACTTCATTCTGGGTTCCCGGGTTCGACATTTGTAGTGTTATGTTCCACGTATTCTTGTTTCCTTTTACTTTTTCTTCTTTATGTATGTTGTCCAAGTAGAAATAGTTTATAAATATAATCTATCTATTTCTTCATAAACATACATTTTTGTGTTTGCTTCAACAAAATACTTGGACCTGGGGAAGAGTTTAGGAAAAGTGAACAAATCCATGATTTAGGCTTAGCCCTTGTCCACGTGTATAGCATTAATGCTTGGATTTCCTTTGTTTTCTTTTATCGTTTCCATACCATTGCTTTTTGATGATTTCTTTAACTTGATGATTCGAAATTTGTTTTTTTATATTTTTTCCCATTTGATTGTAGATTTGCAGATTTATACTTTTATTTTGTAAGCTTCTTAGAAAGTTAGGTTTTTGGTTTTTCGAGTTACAGCTTCTCACTTTTCTTTCATTTCACTTTCAAATTATATATATATATATATATATATATATATATATATATATATATATATATGTACGTATATATGTATATATATGTATATATATATATATATATATATGTATGTATATATATATATATATATATATATATATATATATATATATATGTATATATATATGTATATTGGTGTCAATTTTTATCTCAAATTTTATCTTATTATTATCTCCCAAACTTACATTTTTCTAATATATATTTATATTAAAAAAATAGGAACGAAAGTGCAGGAGTGCAAATCAGTAAACACTATCAAACCGCGAGCAATATAATAATGTGCATTTAATAAGAAAAAGTAAAAGCCGTCCAAATAGATGCTCAAGTCCTCAGGACGAGCCGGACGGTCTGGATCTTTAACACACACACACACACATATATATATATATATATATATATATATATATATATATATATACATTTATATATATATATATATATATATATATATATATATATATATATATATATATATATATACATTTATATATATATATATATATATACATATGTAAATAATCGATTATTAAAATAAACTTTAAATATCTATACGTCAAGAAAACATAACTAGACAAACACTTTAATAGAATATTTTGTTTAATCCACCAAAGTGCATAGAAATTGAATATAATGTGAGTAATGTTAATAATATTTTGCCTAAACATTTGATGTAAATATGTGTACTATTATTTCTATGTATGATCAATCAGTACTCTGATGAGATAATTATCAAATCTTCCATTTATGAAGGTTCATAACAAATATACAGGGTGTCCCAACAACATTGACCTCGGCTTTTATTCCTTAAATCTTGATATTAGACATATATAATAAATTACAATGTTGCGTAAAAAAAGGTACAGTATTTTATGAAATCGATTAAAATTTTCAAGGGAATTAAATTTTAAGAAACACAAAATTAAAATTTTTTACGGCCCCCGTACAAAAACATTTCCAATGAGCAAAATGTGCCCCATACACTAATAAGGTGGTGTACAAAATTTCAGCATTTTATCATAAAAATTCCCAGAAATATGAAAAGACAAAAATGCTGACTTAAAACACTTTTCGATGCATCGACATGAGATCTCAGAGGGGAAAATTCATGTCGGCAGATCGCGTTCCAGGGGTCACACACAAATTGCGAAAGAAAACAATGATTACTTAAATATAAATAAATAATAATTTTGCTATTTATTGGTACAAAAGAATCTACACTGAGTAGAAATAATACATTTACACAAAGATTACAAAGCTTGTTCAAAATGTTTTCCTTCCATGCCAATACAGAGCTGCATTCGACTGATAACACTTCTGTGCACTCAAACAAGTTCTTGTTCGATGATTTCATGACAACCATCTTGAATGCGTTGTTGCAACTCTGCTTTATTTAAGGGAGGTGACAGATAAACGAGATAAGGGAGGTGTGAGTAAACGACCCAACAAATAAAAATCCACAAGCGTTAAATCAGGCGATCTAGGGGGAAATTAGATTTGCCCATTCAAGCCAATCCACTTATCTGGAAACTTGTCAATTAACCAGTGTTTCACAACTGTATTATCGTGAGCTGGAGATCCGTCCTGTTGAAATCATACATGTGGAAGTACTGTTAGGGGCAGTTCATCCATAAAATCAGGAATAACCGCCTTTAGATTCTCGTTAATGTATCTGTCACCCGTCAGCGTACCATCGTACAATATGGGTCCAAGCAAACGGTTTCTGAAAATACTACACCATACATTCACAGAAAATTGCTTCTGATGATGAATATCACGTACCACGAATGGATTTGTGTCAGACCAGAAGTGCTCATTTTGAGGATTTATGCATCCATCTTGTTTAAAACAACATTCGTCAGTCCAAATTACGTTTTTCAGGAAAGAGGGATTTGCATCTTCCTGATTTAGAGCCCAATTACAAAAATCTAGAAGACGTTGATAATCTGTTGACTCCTGACCTTGCACACCATGAATGTCAAACGGGTGCCTTTTATTCCGTCTCGTATTCTCCACACTCTTGCACGTGGTACTCTCATTTCTGAAGCAGCGGTACGAACACTACTATGTGGATGACTGCAAAAGTAAGCCAAAATATCAATTTCTACATCAGTTGAGTAAAGTCTGGGCCTATCTAGTCCACATACGCGATGTACGCTTCCTCTTTCACGCACTCGTTGCACCAGTAGGGAAATAAATCTCCCAGAAGTATGTCGAGAATTGGGAAAAGTACGTTGATATTCTCGTGCAGTTTCGTTAGCATTGCGATTGCATAAACTGTACAGCATAAGCATTTCAAAAAGTTCTTCGTTGCTGTATTGCGACATACTGTCGGTGCAGGCTAACTACACTCTCAAAATGTAGCAGAAATGTGGAATACTTGAAGGCCTGCGTAAGTGAGGCGATTGATCAATGGCAAAGCAAAAACAACTTTCTCATGTGATAATGCGTCTGTTGAGATTGTGTGACGCTCTGATCAGAGGCAGATATTTGCATATGCATACATTTCTAAACTATTTTAATGTTCATTTTGATTGTGCTATTTCCAAGTTTTATTCTGTAATTCATGTAAAATTTTAAGGTATTTTTCAGGAAGTATATTTTTGAAAAATTGTAAATAAATCTAAAGATAAGAGGCACATATTATTTGCCTATGACGCATTTCTGCGTTGCGTCATTTTCATTCTTGCTGAAAACATTTACATTTTAATTTGTGATTAATCCCTCAGCAACTTTGTTTAAACATATCTCTGGGACTTTTTATGATAAAATGCTGAAATTTTGTATATCACCTTATTAATATATGTTGCACTTTTTACTCATCGGAAATGTTTTTGTATGGGGGCCGTATAAAAATTTAAATTTTGTATGTCTTCAAATTTAATTCCCTGAAGATTTTTATCGATTCCATAAAACTCTGTACCTTTTTCTACTCAACTTTGTAATTTATTATATATGGTTAAGATCAATATTTAAGGAATAAAAGCCGAGGTCAATGTTTTTAGGACACCCTGTATATACGTTAATTATAAAATAATGTGACAATAACATAAATTTGTAATAATAAGGACATGTGCCATGAAATAAAAGATCTTATTTGTCAACAATGCATATTGCCTCTTTAATAACGCAAATTTTTAAATAATTATATTTTAATTAAATTTTAGTAATATTAAATAAATGATGTTGATCTTAGTTCACGAAGGCAAAATTGTCTGCTATTTACAACCATGGGGAGTAAAATATGTCTATAAATTATTTTAGACTGAAGGGACATTAAATATATAAGGTAGCTTAGCACTTGATGTGCAGTAGTATCCGCAAGAATTTATTACCTTGATTTTTGATCTTCAAGTTTCTGAAATTTTTCGTAGTGCTATGGAGATAGAACACCCCATATTTTCAAGTGGGTTGGATGGTCTGGTTCGAGCAAACGAACAAGCCATAACCATAGAGCCATATGGAGCTATAGACAAATTATCAACATTATTAAATTTTCACCGATGGTTAACATTTTCAAGCTTCAAAGAGATTCAGGTCCAAAACTGATAAATATTTTAAATAATAGCAGAAAACTAAAATCGATGGATGGTTAATAAAGTAAAAATCACTTTGTGCAACGGATAAGTAAAATGTGAACAAAGTATTTAAGCCCATTATCCAGTGAAATTATACAGTTTGTTTTATATACTTTATATTAATTGCAGTTTTACTCTTCTGGATCACTCTGACTTTAATAATATTTTGAATATTTTGAATTACATCTTTACATTCAATTTATTTATGAAGTGGAAAACAACAATTATTTTTAGTGTTTGGATATCTTAGTAATCCGCAACGATGGTGAATTTCTCACCACAGCTTTTCGTAAACCTTTATCCTTACCTCCAGATAAATATTCCTACCAACCGCCTAACCAGAAAAATTGCTGCTTTCAATAAGTTGGTCCATCGTGCTTTGACCATTTGTTCAACTAGTGATTTGCTTAAGTCTGAGATCAATTATTTAAAAACTTTTGCAGTCGATCGTGGTTCATCTCCTAACATTGTTGATAGTGCTATTCAAAAATGGTCTTACCTTCCTGTAATCTTGGTTCTGAAAAGGATTTCGACAACACTTTTATTTTACCATTTTTTTCTAAAATCAGTCGCAAGCATTGCGTTGGGGTTGAAAATTCGAATTTGAGGGAAGAGCATACTTAAAGCATCCCTAAATTTAATTCACACGTTTTTAAGGTACTATATATATACAGGGTGATTATAATTAAAGTTGCGAATTTAAAACGCTGTAAAGTAAGAACCACTGGTCAGAATGACCTGAAATTTGACATGAATATACATGAAATAATGGAATTTTGTTTGGCGAAGGAAAAAAATACTTCAAAAATGTACCGATAGACGGCGCTGTATTTTCCAAACATGGGGTGTTGTTAGCCGAAATAAACCAATAGTCAACTAAAGAAAACGACAATTTAAACAACATCACTTAATTTAATAATTTATTGAAACATCATGAAAACATGAAAAAAAACACCTAATACGCAAGAAATGTTCAATATGCTGTCCACCGTACTCGGCTGCGAGTTGGAAGCGCAAAACAGCATGTTCCACAACAGATCGGAGTGTATCAGAGGTGATGCTGTAGATGTGGTGCGTAATGCGTGCTTTTAAGTCAGCTAAGTTCGTCGAACCTCCTGAAAGCACTTAACGCACAGTCACCGATCTGGTAGAAAAGTTTTACGAGCAAAGCACGATCCTTCAGTGACAGAGTCACGACAAGGCACTCAATGAGAATTGCATGTGCTCCTCGTTTTGATCACAACTCCAATGTGCGGTGCGCATGCCTAGTCTTAATTAGCATACCTCCAGATTAGAGGTGTGCTTCCACGCGTGACCTAGCGGCTCATTTTTTCGTTCTTCGTCAAGCAAATTCAATGTTGGATTCATACATTACCATTTTTTGGTACATTTTTGAAGTCATTTTTTTTTTGCCAAACAAAATTATATTGCTTCACGTATACTCAGGTCAAATTTCAGGTCATTCTGACCTGAAATTGATAGGTTCTTACTTTACAGCGTTTCAAAATCGCAACATTAATTATAATCACCCTGTATATATATATATATATATATATGTGTGTGTGTGCGTGTGTGTGTGTGTATACAGGGTGTCCAGTGCTATCGGTGCCCAATGGCTATTTCCTCAACCGTTAGTCACAGAGATATACTTCCAATTGCAAAAATGTTTTAAATTCTAAAATCTATTATCTTAGAAGCAGTTTAAATCTATAAATGTATTTCTAAAAGAGATACGAAATATACATTTTTATACGCCCCCCCCCCCCCTCGTTCCTACCAGTTACACTTAGGAAAATGATCCTCATACAATTGCATGCAAAATAAAAATTCATCCTTTTACGACCAAAATTCACCAAGTTATATCTGCTTAAAGTTGGAGCACTTTTTGTGCTGAAAAATGGGGGTTATACACAAAATAATTGGAGATACAAATATGTCGCAGCAATTTCATTATTTTTGGCAATAATATACATTACACTAAGCAATATTGAAGTTATAATTATTTGTAACACATAAAAGAAATATCAAAAATACTGCTTGTACTGACAATAGAAGTAAAAAAAAATACAACTTGTGTTAAATGACATACGGAAAAAAGAACAGCCTCGTTGAATTAGAAAATAAAACATATTTTAAAATGCGAATAATCGTATTTCAGAAACTGAAAATCATATTACAAACCGCGTTATCGTAATATTTGCTCGAAGTGGCTTCCTTCGGCTGCAATGCTACAAATCGACTGCAAATCTACCGGACTCGTTTATCCCTTTTCATAGATTTAATTTTTTAAGAAACTCTAGAGATAGTAATCTAGGGGGTTCAAAATGGTGATCTCGGAGGCCACTCAACAGGACCTCTGTACCCAATAATATTATTTCCAAATGTAATATTGCGGCTAGAACAGTACGTGGTTTATGTGATTTGTGTGCTGGCGTGCCGTCATGCTGAAACCACATCAATGATAAAGATAGTAAGGAAATACATTCGTCCAAGAAGTCAGTTATTGGGCCCTGTAAAATCTGTGCATACTTTTCCGATGTTAAAGCGCCATCAAATACGAATGGCCTAATTAAAGTCTCCCTCCATATGCCACACCAAACATTTACCGACCAACTCACTTAATGTCTGTTCAGTCTAATGATGTGCGGGTTTTGCAGAGACCAATAGTGACTATTTTGAGTATTTACAATACCCTGTCTTGTAAACTGATACTCGTCGGTCCAGAGAATGTCACTAACAAACGACGGAATATCGTCTTGTCTGCTTAAAATGTAATTGCAGAAGTCAAAGCAACGCTCTTGTCTCCTGACATTAATTCTTGTCCCAGAATCGGGCGATACGGATACGCACCATATGTGTATAAAATGTTCCACACTTGATATTTAGAATATCCACATGCTTCGCGAACGCTTCTCACTACACTGTGGATGAGGGAGGGCATATCCTAGAACATCCTCCACAGGTATGCGCATTGTTGAACCCGTGATTCTTGTTGATCTAGGACGATTTCAAACGCTACCCGTTTCTCTTAAGCGCTTTACAACTTTTAAAATAGTACTAGCAGATGGATGATTTTCATTCGGGAATTTCATAGCATACTGCCTTGCAGCCTCTCGCTTATTCCGATGAAATTCCCCGTAAAGTAATACCATTTCAGTGCCTGTTATTGAACATTTTTCGTTTAACACTTCACATTTGCTACGAGTAAACACAGCATCAGAAACTTTAGAACGACAGGAACAAAACAAACAAAACAAAAGTTTTTCAACTCTGGCAAAGTATTAAATTTAATATTTATCGTCGTTTTAGAAGGAAAATTAAATGTTAAATATTTAACGTCTGCTGAGCATTTTATCACAGACATGATACTTCATTTCAGCTTATTTAGATACTCTCTACAAATCTGTTATTTTTTAGGTGTTATATGCCTTTATTATTTTAGATTTAATATTAGATTTAATGTCCGTAATGTTTTATTTTCGTCTACAGGTATGCTGCAACGGGTCTCATTACTGGTGTATTACCGTTGTTGTTCTTGTTGAGACCCAGACCGTCCGACCTACTGGTCTATTACCATATAAAAATTTATATTTCGTAATTTTTGCAGAAATGCTTTTATTGACTTAAACGACTCTTAGATAATGTGTTACCTCATTTACAATAAAGATCTTAAAAAGACCCCAGAAGTTCTTAGTCGAGCCCTGACTATAATACCCTTCTAAACGAAATAATATTCTATAAAAAGCTTTGCTTCGTTCTCAACATTATGTCAGCAAATGCAATCGAAACATAATACTTTGAATACTGAATTTCATTTATACGGTCCCTTGAAGGTTGCCTGTAACGGGACAGTTTCGTGTGCGGAAAAGCGACTTAAATCATAAAGTTTAATGCTTCATAACTCAGAGAATTTTGTTCGTAAATGGATGATTTTTTTTTTTATTTTGAATGAAATTATATGAGGAGGATTTTCCTAAATATAACTGGTAGGACCGGGAGGCCGTATAAAAATTTATATTTCGTATTTCTTTTAGAAATACATTTATTGATTTAAACTGTTTCTAAGATAATATATTTTAAAATTTAAAACATTTTTGCAATTGGAAGTATATCTCTGTGACTAACGGTTGAGGAAATTGCCATTGGGCACCGATAGCACTGGGCATCCTCTATATATATACTGTCGCGGGCCAACCACCACTCTATGTCTGACTTCGCTCGCCAAGTTCATTTGTGTGGCCTGTAACCACTACTTCAGACAGTGCATGTTATATGAAGCTCTAAATCCTGTGACTTCCAGAGGCAACGCAAATATATGAAAACTGCTCAACCCGTGATTTCCGAAGAGTTGATTACTTCTCCTCTATAGTTTTACTCATGCCTTTTGGGCACTAATAGTCTAAATACAATACATAGATATATAATATTTTAACTTTTAAATTGTATTTCGTATAATAGTTAGCGAGAGTTGTCCACAACATACCACTTTTTCACAGTTTCAGAACTGATAGTCATATATACAAAATTTATACTTCTAAATAGTATTTCGCTTAATAGTTGGCTATAGTTGTCCACTACATTTAGAGTCCCTTTATATTAAGAGTACAGGCCCTAGAAGGAATAGTGTGCCGACCGAGGCAAAAAACAGGTTCCCTAAAAACCGCCTATGCCAGACGGCGGCGTTGGTCTCGAATAAGCGGTCTAAAGCGGAGAAGTTAACATTGAAACAAATGGGAATTTATTGCAAATGAAATGCCCGATATCTTTCGAAATAACTGAAAAATTTGTGTAAAATTTGGTGTGATTATTGTAAGTGGTATACACAAAAAGTCATTTGATTTTCAGAGAGATTGAGTTAGGGATATATTCGTATTTTTAAAATTTTATATAACTTGATCTGTGGTCGTTTAAACATGAGGTCCAAAATAATCAAGTTCATTCAGCACAGTAACGTGAAATTCGGTATGACGTTTTCTCTTGTGGTACATTTCAGTTCTTTCGATTTTGAAGCTTATCGGGCTAGCCCGTCCTGGGCCAGCCATAGGCCTTTATCTGGTTTTAAAGAACAACTCGAAAATCAGAGAAAGTAGGATATCTAAATTTAATATATCGTTTTCGTTTGGGGTATATTTTAATTCTTTCAATTTTGAAACTTACCGGTTTAGCCCGTCTTAGGACCGCCTTAGAAACTCTCCCGTTTTTGCGGTATAACTCGAGAACAGGTTTATCTAAAAATTCGAAGTTTAGCATACCCTTGTAATTTGCTGTATATATTTTAACTCTTTGGATTAAAAATCTTATCGGGCTAGCCCGTCCAGAGCCCAACAAGAGGAATGTATCTTTTTTTTAGAATAACTCAAAATTCGGAGCATCTAGAATGTCTAAATTTAATATATCATTGTCCTTTGGGGTATATTACATTTCATCGCATTTCGAACCTTATCGGACTAGCCCGTCTTGACCCGCCACTGAAATTTTCTCGATTTTCAAGAATAACTCGATCAATCGGAGTAGCTAAAAAAGTAAATTTAGTATATCATTTCCTTTTGCATGAAGTTTAATTTAAATTTTGAACCTCATCGGGCTAGCCCGTCTTGGGTCCGTTGAAGAATGCTTTCGTTTTTGAAGAATAACTCGAGAACCGCAATAGCTAAAAATTCCAAGTTTAACATGTCGTTGGCTTTTGGGGTATATTTAAATTTATTCTGATTTAAACTTTATCGGGATAACCTGTCCTTGGCCTGACATAGAAATGGACCCGTTTTTATAGAATAACTGGAAAATCGGGGCAACTAGCAAATATAAATTTAGTGCATCCTTATCTTTAGGGGAATATTTTAATTCCTTCGATTTTGAACCGTATCGCGCGAACCCGTTTTGGGCCCGCCTTAGGAATTCACTTTTTAGGGGGAATAACTTTAGAAAGGGAGTATCTAAAAGTTCCAAGTTTAGAATGTCGTTGTCATGTGCGGTATATCTTAGCTTATTGGACTTAAAACCTTATAGGGCTAGCCCGTCCTGGGCCCAACAGAAAGAATGTACTCGTTTTATAAGAGTAATTCCAAAACTCTAGCAACTTGAATGTCTTAATTTAGTATATCATTGTATTTTAGGGTATATTTTATTTCTTTAGATTTTGAACCTTATCAGGCTAGCCCGTCTTGGGCCCGACGTAGAAATGTACTGGTTTTTCGAGAATAACTCGAAAATCGAAGCAGCTAAAACAATCAAAATTTAGTATATCATTTTCTTTTGGGGTAAAGTCGAATTTTTCGAATTTGAAATGTATCGGGGTAGCCCGTCCTGGGCCCGACATATTAATGCACTCGTTTTTTAAATAACTCAAGCAGAGCAGCTAAATTATTTTATATATCATTGTTTTAGGTGTATATTTTAAATTCTTTAGATTTAGGACCTTATTGGGCTAGCCCGTTTTAGGCCCGTCTTAGGAATGCACTCGTTTTGGGGAATATTTCGAGGAATGAGAAGCTGAAAATTCCAAGTTTAGCACGATCGCATTCCAAAGTCGGATTCAAGACGGGCTACCCCGATGAAGTTCAAATTATAAATTATGATAAACCCCAAAAGAAAATGATATACTAAATTTTGATTTTATTTAGCTGCTTCGATTTTCGAGTTATTCTCGAAAAACCTGTACATTTCTACGTCGGGCCTAAGACGGGCGTGATAAGGTTCAAAATCCAAAGAAATAAAATATACCCTAAAATACAATGATAAACTAAATACAGACATTCAAGCTGCTACAGATTTGGAATTATTCTTATAAAAGGAGTACATTCTTTCTGTTGGACCCAGGACGGGCTAGCCCTATAAGGTTTTAAATCCAATGAGCTAAGACATACCGCAAATGACAACGACACTCTAAACTTGAAACATTTAGATACTCCGGTTCTAGCGTTATTCCCCCCAAAAAGTGAATTTCTAAGTCGGGCCCATAACGGGTTACGCCCGATACGGTTTAAAATCGAAGAAATTAAAATATTCCCCAACAGATAAGGATGTACTGAATTTATATTTTCTAGTTTTTCCGATTTTCCAGTTATTCTAAAAAAAATGGGTCCATTCCTATGTCGGGTCCAGGACGGGCTACCCCAATAAAGTTCAAATTCGAATAAACTTAAATATACCCCAAAAGCCAACGACATGTTAAACTTGAAATTTTTAGCTATTTCGGTTCTCGCGTTATTCTTCAGAAACGAATGCATTCTTCATCTGATCCAAGACGGGCTAGACCGATGAGGTTCAAAATCTAGATTAAAATCCATCCAAAAGGAAATGATATGCTAAATCTACATTTTTTAGCTACTCCGATTGATCGAATTATTCTTGAAAAGAGAGTAAATGTCTATGGCTGGCCCAAGACGGGCTAGCCCGATAAGGTTCGAAATCCGATAAAATGTAATATATCCCAAAGGACAATGATATATTAAATTTAGACATTCTCGATGCTCCGAATTTTTAGTTATTCTCAAAAAATGATATATTCCTTTTGTGGGGCCCACGACGGGCTAGCCCGAAAAGATTTTTAATCCAAAGAGTTAAAATATACAGCAAATGACAAGGATATGCTAAATTTAGATTTTTTAGAGACACCTGTTCTCGAGTTATACCGCAAAAACGGGTGAGTTTCTATGATGGGCCTAAGACGGGCTAACCCGGTACAGTTCATAATTGAAAGAATTAAAATATACCCCAAAAGAAAACGATATATTAAATTTAGATTTCCTACTTTCTCTGATTTTCGAGTTATTCTCAAAAAACATGTAAAGTTCTATTGCGGGCCGAGGACGGGTAGCCCGATAAGCTTCAAAATCGAAAGAACTGAAATATACCACAAGAGGAAACGTCATAACGAATTTCACGTTACTGTGATAAATGAACCTGATTATTTGGGACCTCAAATGTTTGAACGAACACCACCAGATCAAGTTAAATAAAATTTTAAAAATACGAATATATCCCTAGGTCAATCTCTCTGAAAATCAAATGCCTTTTTGTGTATACCACTTACAATAATCGCACCGAATTTCACACAAATTCTTCAGTTATTTCGAAAGATATCGGTCATTTCATTTGCAATAAATTCCCATTAGTTTCAATGTTAACTCCTCCGCTTTAGACCCCTTATTCGAGACCAACACCGCGCCGCCGGCTGGCGGAAGCGGCTTTTCAGGAACATCTCCCAGCATTGGGAGGTATAGACGGTCGCCACACTATTAGTTCTAGGCACTGTACTAAGAGTCTGGCAATCTATGGAACCAAATTTGATTGGGTCAGCCATTTTGTGCTATCTTTTATCATTAAGCACCGATTTCAAACTCCTTTTATGCTTTTTCAATCATAAAAATCCTCCGAAATTATTTTTTTTTTATGAAAGTATGATGCCTTATCGCCATTTGACACCTATAATTTGTTAATAAAATAATTAAAAATATTTTGAATTTATTATTTTAGAAATATATCGCCAAGCTCCTGCGCCAAGCCCTGTCAAACCGGTTCAATTTCTTGCTAGGTAACTACATTTTGGCGGTGTATCAATTTTCCAGAGTTTTCTGTATCATTTCAAAATCACCGCAAGACAGGTGTAAATGCCGCTAAGTATTTATGTGTGTGGAGAGTGATTCAGAAATGTCTGCTCATCCATTCAGTGGGATAAGGAAGCACTTTCTCCTTTCTCGACTTCTACGTGTCCATCAAACTCGATTAACATCATGGGCTGCACGATTGACACCTATTTTTTTATTTATGACTTGTGGAGTCTCTTTTCGTTAACTTGGCGTCATTCTCTCAATTTCGACGAAATTTTTGTCAATCTGTGACGAAATATGGCCAAGTTGACGATATTTTGCTAGATTATTCACCATATTCGCCAATTGTCTCACCAAGCATTTCAGACAAAAGGAGAAAATATCTCATAAAAGGTATGCTCGTTAAATTCAAAATTTGCAAAGTTTACCTCCCATTAACGTCATTTTTATCAGTTTCGATACATTTTCGTCAGTTTCACAACATTTAAAATAACTTATTCCGCCAAGTTCGTCGCAAAAATTTAAATAAAAAATATTTTAAATTTATATAAAGTACGTCTCTTGTGAGGAGCACGACCTATATTCAAGAGATTGGTTTTAGCAAATTTGCCACATAATATTGCATATAAGAAATGAGCATATTTCAGGATAGTGAATACTTTTTAATTTTATGTAATTATGAAACGTACAATGTTTTAAGAACGATTCATGCTAGCGTCCTGAAGTTTATATCTTTAGTTTTCCAATGAAACATTATATAAGAAATTATTATTTATGTAACAATACGACATATTCTGATTTTTTAATGATTTTTTCAAAATTTCATTTTAAAATTGGGGCCTTACGAGCAATCGATTACTTTTAAAATCAATGCGGTTCCATCATTTACCGATTCCATTAATCGTACCAAATTGCGCTCGAAACACTTTATTCGCTCGTGACATATCGTACCTACAGACTCTCTCTCTCTCTCTCTCTCTCTCACACACACACACACACATACACGCATACACAAATACATACACACATACATATACACACAATCTTTCGCTGAAAACTCGAATTCGAATTTTCGACCTCGTCACAATACTTTCCTTATATATGACTCTCTCTCTCTCTCTATATATATATATATATATATATATATATATATATATAGGGAAGTAATGAATTGAATGTACAAATGAAAATGATGAATGAGCAAATTCACACAAAAACTGAAGCAGAAAAAAACATTTCTGTTGTGGAGCAACAAAAAATATACGAATCCATTGTTTTTGTTACTATAAAATAACTCCCTAAACGCTCATGCCTGATAACAGATAGAAAAGAAACAAAATATTTGGATGACACATATCAGAAGAGATATTGTACAGGGTTTCTGAGTTCTTAAGCACCAAAATGACTTTGTAAAGGCATATTACACGGAGAAATACCTTCCAGCACTTTTTCAGCAACACCATACATTTCAATAGAAAGAAATCTTGCCGCCAAATTGCCGCAATTTTTTCGATCTCGACAATAAAAATTGCTCAATTTCTAACCGCGAACCAATCAGAGGATGACAAGTTTGGACGTCACTCCGCTTCGCCTTTCTTCTCCTCATTTGTATTAGAGATGGCGATGGCACAACTACGTTGGAATCTGGAGATGGAAAAAATAATAAGAAAAGTTCCACAAGAATACACATTGGGTCTATTTGCAGTAATGTGACAATGTGCAGTCGTGACCATATAAATATCATTTTAGTTCCCCAGCCGAGAACTAAAAGAGTTAGCATAACTAACAAAGCAACAAAATTTTGCTGAAAGTCCAATCCGTTTCTCGGGATCTACAATACAGCCATCTATATCTATATACAGCTTAGATAATGACTGACATGTATTCAGCATCAAATTCCAAAGGGGGTAGGGGATATTATGGAAATGTCAGAAAATTCGTATGATTGTATGAAATAAGTTTGCAAAATTGAATAGAAATGCTCAATAGTTCCGTCAGAAATCACCATATGAGGGCTTCTTCATAAATTTCTTGACTTAATACATAAACTTAAGAAAGGATCATTCTCAAGAGTCTAGTAAACATCAAATCTAAGCCTAAATCATATATTCTTTATCCTTTTTTATGCACTAATTTTCGAGTAACACGCAAATTTGCTGATATGAATTAAAGTAAATTATCCGAAATTTAGATAGAATCTTGTAGCAATTCCATAGCAAAAGAAAATCTTCTTACTGTTGATGGAAATGAAATAAAAGTAATACAACGCCAAAAAGCTTTCTATTTAAAAATGATGAAATACGCACCTTTGTTTTCCGAAGAAACTGGACAATTATCGAAAAAGCATATTAGAATCCATCCCTTTATCCATATCGCTTCGTATTTGTCTTTCTTTATCATCGATTTCCAATGCAGGGTTTTAACACATTAACGGATTTTCTCTTTCTCAATTTCGTGTTGCTGGGATAGATAGCTAAGAGATGAATGAGACGCTTGCATTTTATTTCACTAAACTGTAGCATTGTATTACATCGTATTTGTGTTGTTTTACTCTAAAGTGTTACGATACTGGGTATTCATATGATTTTCTAGGGAGCGAGATTTCAACTTTATGAACTAAAGATGTCATTAAAAAATGATGTACTTTACAATTTCTCAGCTAATTTCTTCCCGTTGGAATTTGTAGTTATTGTAGAAGGGGTGAAACGATTACAAACTCATACTCCACTAGAACTAACCACGCTATTTATCTTTATCTGTATTTTCCTTTAATAGCTTTAACTGCTTTGTTCTCGGCTCTCAGAGCACTAGAGAGCTGAATAGTTTCATCTCTCAGAACATTTCAACTATCAAATTTGGACGTCATTACATTACAAAGTTACGCCATTTACGAATTTATTCACGGAATGAAACTCTGCGCAGACTTTCATTTTGATGAGCATTTTTATCTATCAAATGTTTACGTTATTACCTTACGTCAGTACGTACGTCATGAATATGTTTTGCTCTTTAAATGCCTTTGTTTTTCGAATTGCTGCTCAGTGTCTTCGGATGAAATGTTCTCCTGATCCTAACGCGTCGATTCATGTATAAGATTACATTGGTTTGTATAAAAATTACGTCACAAAATATAAAACCGCTTGAGAGACGGAAAACTAAAACTAGAAGTTGTTAAAAAGAAAAGAAGAAAATTATGAAAAAAACAAGTTTTTAATGTCTTCACCTACAAAACAGAGGCACGTGGAAAAGCAGAAAATAAATTTTTATCACACACGAAATTAAATCAAATTGAGGATGTAGTCTGATTCAATTCAAAACAGTATTCCATAAATATTATCACTAACCAAAATTTATATTATGCAAAATTGTCGAAACAATTTCACATGCCTACCCACGGGGGCCAACGGCCGTACCGTGCTGATAACACCGGTTCTCGTTAGATCACCGAAGTCAAGCAGCATCGGGCGCGGTTAGTACTTGGTGGGTGACCACCTCGGAACACCGCGTGCTGTTGGCCATCTCGGGTGCGGTATCCCCGTGGTTTGCGCGCTAGATGTGCACGCTACCACAAATGCCGCCGTGTTCATGCGGAGTACGATCACGTTAAACATGTGGGTCCGTAAGTCCTTCCGAGAGGTTGGTGGTAGGGGAAGGAGGGTACGGTCCCTGTGGATGCCTCCCCCATTGGGTTCCGGTCTAAATTGGGTGGCACTTCCCGGCCGTCCATACAGTTACCTTACACCATTCTGGTAGGTCGGACGGTCTGGGTCTCAACAACAACAACATGCCTACCCACTCATTTTGTATGATATCAATTTTGGATAATGAATGACAAGATATCAATTTTGGATAACTTGCGCTAGTTATCCACCTAGACGATATAAGCATATCACTGTAAGTTTAGCTTAATTACAAGTATTTCTGTTTAAATCATGTCGTCCAAAGAGAACATTGCACTTGAGGCTGGATCCGTGGCAATAACTGCAAAAAAGGTCACTACTGCTTCCAAATGTAGTCGTAAGTGGTATAATAAATGGCTGCTTAGGTTACTCTCGTAATTATATATTATAAGAGTGAAATTCATCGTCTAGCATCTATAGTTCTCTATACACATATGCATTTTCAATCTTAGTACTCAATTTATCGGAAGCAGCTTTTTATTTTCAATTACTTCTCATAGTTCATTCACAGATTATTAATTATGTTCCCATTTATTAACGTTCAGTTGATGGATCGATCAGCTTCAATTTCTTAATTAGTTTTGACTTGCGTTGTCTATCATGATATTCCTTTCGTTGGACTAACTATAAGAAAGGTAAACTATAAATTAAAATCTGCCATAACTTGGCGAGCTTTCATATGAAGAGGTTGTTGGCAAGCAACACGAAAGGAAAACTGAAGCACTATTATACAAACTCCCCGTACACTCTCTGATGTGCAGCTGGACTTGTGCAGACAAAAAAGTAGAATCGTTTCATCAAGCACAAGTCACTTGCACAAAACTGCGCAATTTTCAAATCTACAAGCTCACGTATTCTTAAAATGATAGACATGTGCAAATATGCATATTGCGCAGCTAAAGTTATGTCAAGTCAAACGTAGACTTAACATTATCACTTTTCATATCGAAAGTTTCCCTTCCGATTCAAGCAATCGGTCAAATATTGAGTGGTCATAATACTGATGTTTTAAAAGTCACGCCATAAATTGTACGGTCCTTGAAAAAATCGCAACTTGGTTTTTTTCACACCTCTATACTTACTGCATCTCATTCGGAGGTCATGGTATCAAACTCGGCTCACAACCGCTATTCACACCATAGACAAGCCATAATAGTCATTCATAAACTACTTCGACCAAATTCTTATCTTTTATACTAGTTGAAGTGGCCCTTCCAAATAACATAGATTATCCTGTTTAGAATAAAAGGACTCGGATGTAAACAATGGTAATGAACACTTTAGTCGTTCTGAGATACGTACATTTCAATAACTAAAAAAATATAAATTAATATACAGGGTGTCCACTTATATCCGTTACACCCCCCTTAACTTCTAAACGGTGACAGCCTAGGCCATCAAGTTGGTGTCTAGGTATAGTATAAAGGCTGTGCGCTACTCGATGAGACAGCTTACAACGCCATCTATCGGCAAATTTTGGAATGAGTGGTCCTATCTCGTAAACGGTGAAAGATACGTGAAAAAAGTCAATTGGAAAGTTGTAGAGCACTCTCGATTTAGTACGAAAAGATACATTGCGCACATTAATACTCAAAACAGTATACAAAAAATTATCATTTGTTTGGTCACGATTTCGAAAATTGTCATGTCATAAGGAGTGGAAGAAAGAAACTGAGACACTTCCTTGTCTTCAGGATTATTTAATTATAATAGTATATTACTCAAAATGCTCTCCGTTAGCCACTATACACATGTGCACTCTGGACTGGATTTCTCGCTGCACATTGTGCAACATGGCAGGTGTTACGGACGCACAAGCATCAGTAATGCGTCGTCGAAGATCCTGCAATGTTGGCGGAGGGGTCGCATATACATGTCCTTTTATGTGTCCCCATAAGAAGAAGTCCAATGGGGTCAAGTCAAGTGAGCGCGGAGGCCACACGACGGAACCACCATACCCGATGACTTGACTCTGGAATGTCTGTATTAGGTACTGCTGAACGTTTGAAATCTTATGCGCCGTCATGTTGGAACCATACATTTAGGAGTTAGTGCAACAGTAGATTCTCAACAAAGTCGGTTATTATATCCTGCAGAAGCTGCAAGTACCGTTTTCCCGTTAACGTGTCCTCGTAAAATACTGGTCCAATGAGCCTGTCATTAAACATTCCGCATCAAACATTAATCGACCAGCGTTGTTGATGTCGAACTTCGACGGCATATCTCGGATTTTCTAGCGACCAGATATGAACGTTCTGTCTATTAAACATTCCGCTCCTCGAGAAACATGCCTCATCCGTCCATATTATGTCTGCCAGGAATATTGGGTGGACCTCTAAGTTATTCATCACAAAGTTGCACCACGTGTAACGTTTCTCAGTATCTCTTGGCAGCTATCCCTGCACAGGTATGGATGAGCACCTGATTCATTCAGGATTTTCCAGACGCGGCTTTTCGAGAGGCCACAATTTTCACTGATCATTCTTGTGCTACTCTGAGGATGGGTGAGAGCGCATGCTAGCACGTTTTCAGGTTGCACTTTGCGTCCTACATTACGAGGTGTACGAATTCGAGGTCGGTAGGTCACGCAGCCCGACTCCCTTAAACGTTTTACAATTTTTAAGATGGTCTACCGTGTAGGATGCGGGCCTAGAGGGAAACGTTCATGATACAGGCTTGCAGCTGATTTTGCCTTGCGCCCACATTCACCGTAAATTAACAGCATCTCGCAATACTCGTTACTGCCGAATTTTGCTATAACTCTCCGCTTTAACGTACAACCCAGCAGAAACATCCTTCTTATAGTAGTAGTCTCTGGTGAACAGGTATGACGTTCCATCCTCAATTGCATAATACATGAGATCCATGTGATTTTTATACCAGACATGGTTGAGTTGAGCTGTGTGTTTGGAGAGACGATTTTGCAAGATCAGCAGAAAGCATGGTTTGTAGAGACATCCAGTAAAACACGCAACCGGTGGGGACAGAACCATGGTCCTCATGAATGCGAATCACGTGCGTTTCCCTGCGCCACAACACAGGCTCGTATTTAGTCCGTAAGGTGGTCTTTTCTCGCTTCGCTTCACAATCAAACAAATGTTCATTTTTTGCATTCTGTTTTGAGTATTAATGTGCGCAAGATATCTTTTCGTACTAAATCGAGAGTGCTCTACAACTTTCTAATTGACTTTTTTCACGTATCTTTCACCGTTTACGAGATAGGACCGCTAACTCCAAAATTTGCCAATAGATGGCGTTGTAAGTTGCCTCATCGAGTAGCGCATAGCCTTTTTACTATACCTAGACACCAACTTTATGGCCAAAACTGTCACCGTTTAGAAGTCAAGGGGGGTGTAACGGATATAAGTGGGCACCCTGTATATATGACTTGGCTTAAAAGTTTTTAAATTATATATATTCTATCATTATTGAGAATTATGCAATACTGGTTGTGACCTTCAAATATTTTTATTGACATAAAATAAAAGTTTTAAAATATGTTACTTAAAAAATTTGCACTTAGCATAGTTTACTTGGATAAATTCAGAAGATAAATTCAAATTCGTTTTTCTTCTACTGTGTTTAACATAGTTTACTTGAGCCTCATCTAAGCGAGCCTTGATAAATCTAGATAAATGTTAGTCGCATCAAAATAAGACACATGAAACAAAAAATATGAAACATTAAATAAATTTTACTAAAATTTATTTTTGAACAATGAATATTTTAATGAACGCAACATTGGAACCTTCTTTGCATGCAGCTATAGAGATGGCTAATATTTTTTGACAATCGGTATCCTATGACTGTGACATTAAAATTACTTGGGTTTTAAGTCCTTATAATAGTGATAATGAATTGGTGGGATCTGCATAAGACAAATTAACACATCAGTCAGTTTTCCAACTACAATTCCCAAAGAAGAATCATACTTGTTCTGGAAATCTTCAACAAAATTTGTTGCAAATACAGATGGTCTTCCATTTTCTCCTAAGAGTAGCACTGTACATTGGTCCCATGTATGTATCAGAAATGTTCTATTGACTCAAATTTTCGAAATTGAACTTCAAACGTATAGCGTTCCTTATGTCCACTACAGAAGACTCTACCTATGGCTGTCAAAAATATTTTCTCAATTCTGAAACACTGAGAAAATGAGCGTTCTGTATTTGATAAACTTTAAGACTTCATTTTCGTAGAAATTTAGAAGACATCCAGCCATTCACGTGGAGAAAAATATATTTGCAATGCGTCTGGACATGTTTATACGTCAAAGTAAAATCTTTATCTGATAGTAGCAATGTGTTGTTGAAACCCAGACCGTCCGACCTACCAGGAAGGTGTAAGGTAACTGTTTGGGCGTAGTAGCAATGTGTTGTTGTTGTTGAGACCCAGACCGTCCGACCTACCAGAAAGGTGTAAGGTAACTGTATGGACGGCCGGGAAGTGCCACCCAATTTAGACCGGAACCCAGTGGGGGAGGCATCCACAGGGACCGTGCCCTCCTTCTCCTACCACCAACCTCTCGGAAGGACTTACGGACCCACATGTTTAACGTGATCGTACTCCGCATGAACACGGCGGCATTTGTGGTAGCGTGCAAATCTAGCGCGCAAACCACGGGGATACCGCATCCGAGATGGCCAACAGCACGCGGTGTTCCGAGGTGGTCACCCACCAAGTACTAACCGCGCCCGATGCTGCTTGACTTCGGTGATCTAACGAGAACCGGTGTTTTCAGCACGGTACGGCCGTTGGCCGTAGTAGCAATGTGTGTCCAACCTGATGAAAAATGTGTACCTCCTTTTTAAATCTATTAAGAACCAATAATCGAAGCCGTAGTCCAACAATGGTCCAATTCTTTTGGTGACCAGAGCAGTTATTACAGAAGGCTATTCGTTTCTATCCTTTACTATCACGAAATTCAAAGTGTTTTTAGAGACAACTGTCTATATCATCAGCTCCTCTAACTGGGGTATTTTCATCCCACATGTAGAAATAACCTTGTTTATCTGAACAGCAATATACGCTAAAATTAAAACAAAATGTTTTCTTTTTATAGAAACTTGGCCTAATAAGACTCCTCTCTCGACGTAACTTCTCCAATATTATTTCGATTTCTGACGTTAGATTTCGCATATTATCAGGATCCTAAAGGAAAGAAAAAGAAAAATATCCCCACAAAGACTTTGTTACAAAAGAGAAACACATACCTTAAAATACATCTGCCATTTCAAGAAAACAATGGCATCTGCATGAACAAACTTAGTAAAACTTTTAGAATATATTTAGTAACATGTTGTTACATATGGCTTTATTGGATATCAATCCATTACATAACTAGCATCTCACAATGTTACATAGGTAGTTAACAATGTTTAGTAACATGTAAACCTACAAATACATTACCCGAGATAGGAAATGCAACAGCATGAAGCTTTGGCAGTATAATTATTCAAATTGCGAGACAAACGCAGCTGACCGATGTATGCAAATGAACTGAAATGCAAGTAGGTCACGTGATTAGATCGCAGCACAAAAGGGATGAAAACGGCAGATGAGCCAACAGTTGTTACTGTCTATCACCTACAGAAACCCGTTTTCCGATCTGTTTTTCATTTCAGAAGGCACATGTTGTTGAAAAGATGCCTGGCTGACGCACTTTAGAAGATCGAGCGAGGGGATGCATTTTATGCCTACGTACAGCTGAATGCTCGTACCGGCGCACAGTGGTGCTAAATGAAGAATTTGCGGAAAAAACCTCACAACTTATGCATTTCTTAATATTTTGCATACTTTTTGCGCATGTAGATAAGTTAAAAGTAAGATTTTATATGCATGCAGAAACAGCGAAGGTTGCAAAAAGTTGCAGCTGCTTTTCACAGAACAGTTGCATAATAGTATCTGCTTTCGAAATAACTCATCCAGAGCGTGTAGGAACGTGTAGCTCTTTTTATAGGCTTAAAGAAATGAAGGAAAACAAAAAAATTATATATCTATATTTTACGCTTTATAGTATGATTTTGGCTATGTTTTTACGAAATGTATTTATGTCAGAAATAAGCTGAGGTTACATATATTGAAAATACGTGGGACATATAATCATAAATATCCACAAATATTTTGGAAAAAATATTGAAATTTTAGTTAGAAAAAACAAGATTTCAATTAGAATGTGGACGTCTTGTTTAAGATCAGTTTTTCCTTCTAGTTATACTGAATAAAATACATGTATTTACATGGCAGGATACTTCGGTTCATTGCCTATCAAAAAATAGTAGTTGGTATCGAAAAATATTATTTTCGGGTTTCGGGATTTTTTCCGCCACGGCACCAGTGTGTGGCGTATCGTCGCTGATCGTCCACTGTGAAATAGATTTGGTGAAGCTGGATTGAAGAAGAGTATATGAATCGTAGCATTGATACAGGTCCATCCAGGCGTACGTCAGCACGCGTAATCGACGCATTCAAAGGCATGCTGTGGCGACCCCATAAACGACGACTTTCGACATTCTGCAACATTTCTAGGGTACATTGGATATTCCAATATAAGCCAGAACAGTTTTTCGACGATTAGCCGAAAGCGGCTTGCACTCAAACCGTCCTTTACGAAGACTGCCATTGACGATAAGACACCGTGAGATATTGCAATGATATCAGGCCCGAGCCTCTTGGAGGACTGAATGGGACAGGGTAGTGTTCAGCGACGAGTCTCAGTTCTGTTTGTCGAATGTCAATCGCAGTGTGATAATCTGGAGGCGACGTGGAAACAGGTCCAATCTGCTGCGACTGTTGAACGCCATACTGCTCGACAACGCGGTATCATGTTTGGGTTGCCATCGGCTTCGATAGCCGGTCACCTCTGGTTCATATCAGAGGCACAATGACGGTACGATGATATGTGTATGAGGTGCTGCGAATAATTGCACTGCCCTAGCTTCAGCGGCTGCAAAATGTTGTTTTCCAGCAATATAACTCGCGACTGCACTCGACAACCATCAGCAGATAAGTCTTGCAAAGTATCCAGGTGCTTCCATGGCCTCCAATGTCTTCAGACCTGTCACCCATAGAGCATGTAAGGGACGTGATTGGCCATCTTTTGACTGTTATGTCCCCTCCTCAAACACAGGACATCCTGTGGAGGATGGTTAAATGCATATGGTCATCCATCCCCCAAGAAACTATACGTACGCTCACAGCATCTGTTCCTCGAAGGGTTGCTACTTATACCGCGGCCTAGTGCCTACTGATCACCTTGTCTATACCATTACTGTATTGTATTATCCTTCTGGAATGAGCATTACATATTTATATATACCATCTCTGGCTGTGTGTCTTTTATCATCACACTCTATTCTCACATTTTGCTTAAAACTTTAACGCAATTTTTAAGAGCTATTAAAAAAAATTCTTGTAAAACAAGAAGAAACTCATATAAAATACGGCATGTACAACAGTTAACATGGTTTACATTATTTAGAAATATTTGCATACGGATTCATCTTATTTTCACTGGCTTTTTCGGAATTTAAAGGCTTGTTAGTGTCTGCGATATAGTCAGGATCTTTATCTGAATCGTCAAGTTCATAACCTTCTCAGTTATCACACAAACTTAAATTACTCTTTCTTTTTTCTGCGAACCATGCCTTCCTTGCCGCCATTTTCTTACATTTATCACGCTTTACGTGAAAACCTTTCCACTTACCATAAATTGAAAGCTGTTTTGTAGCGCTATCTGTTCAAAAAATGTATAAAAAATACTTTAAACTGGTCGTATTTATCACAGTTTTTTGCGTGCATAACTATTTTTTTTTCAAAAATGTTGGTACTTCAAATATATTTGAAAATATATTTAGATAGATTAATGCCGCGATAAGGAAATATTATTTAACTCCTTTATTCATTGCGTGTAATTTAGTACAATAAACATTTTAAGGTAAGGGTCAGATCTAACACTTATCATAATAAGTGTCTATTAAGTACTTTTATTTCAAGTTTGCACAGTTTTCTAAAAATAATTTAGTTTTAGAGACCTTATCAGCTCGTTACCTCAAGCTCATTTAGCTTGGGTTAATAAAAATATTCTCCTATTACCCTGATCTATTACTGTTACAAAATATATTATTGCTCCTAAGATAATAAGAGACTAGTTTATTAGATAAGAAATTTACACCCTGACATTTTTCATATATTTCATCCCGGTAATAAAAAAGCAAGAATCCACTTCAATTAAGCAAGAACCGAGTCTTGTGAATTTTTTATTTAAACCTGTGGCACCCACGAACAACCTGCCCCCCCCCCTCGACACCAAGTACTATTTTCCCTCCGAACTCTCTGATAAGATAGTAGTACTGACTGGGACATGAGCTGCATAGAAGTTATAAAAATTAATCATTTTCTTTATTGTTTCAGATGTTGAAAATGATATTCATTAAAATTCTTAATGGAAAGATACATGTCAAACGATGTATTGTTTCGAAAACACCAATGAAGCAACTGTGACCGTTAGTTGTAAAAGATACAGATTAATTATCAAAAGTTTCTTAGCACCAAATTTCGTATTCTATACTGCACGCAATAGGTTTCAGCAAGATGGAGCTATAGCTCACACTGCCACTCAAAATATTAACAACGATTTTTGAAGAGCGAAGGAATTAATTTTTATAATTCATATAAAAACGTATTGTGGAATAAAGCCTGTTTATTTAAGATCGTATAAATATAGAAATATTCTTGTCTCAATATCAGACTCTTTAAGAGACATTGCAATAATCATTTCGAGATTTCCTACTATTTCCTTTTATTCCAATACTATTTTAATGAAATAATCGTCCCCGGCAAACTAAGTATCCGTATTTTTAACATTTGAGTCATACCACTAGCAAACCAGAGTATGCATCATTTTACAATTCTATGAATCCTCTTATTTCGTAGTGCCAGAAAATAAAACTGTTATTGGAGAACAAACATATCGGGGAGTTTTAATTATCTCTTTATCATTACAACATCAACTATCCGATACGTTGTAATGCATGTGACAAAGGAGAAACCCGAAAATCGGATATGGATGTTAATATTTAATAATGTTTCTCTCAGCAAGCATTTCCGCATGTGTTCTGCGACTCAGGTAGCGATTCATTTTAAAAGCCTAGAGAAACGGAGCTGCGTCAGATGTTCGCATTGATGATAAGTAGTTCTTTGTTAAATATATCAATTGATACATGAACTGTATTGAGTAAGCTCAACATCCAGTAGAGATTCATAGATTATTATTGAGCTTTTACCATCTTAAATGAATATATTCCTTATGTTCACTATATGTTATGAGGAACAAATTTGTTTTTATTTTGGGGCAGTTGACAGACACCATACTTGAACAAAATTGTATTTATCAAATTTTTCAAAAACTGTCCATTGTAAAATCTATAAAAGTTTAAAATAAAAAGTTTACTAGCAGTTCGGGTTGGTCGTTTTCCCGGATGTTTAAAGAAAAGTGTCCAAATAGAATATATATAACCAATGGTTGGCAATAGAATTAAATTGAAATATGTATGAAAAATACTCAAAAGAGGATAATTTAGCTATGATAGTTTTATCACCTCGAACAAACAGATCATTACATAGAAATGCAAAATTCAATACAATATGAATAAATAGTCGTTTCAAGGAATGTTTTTGAATTGGCAATAGAAAAAATCGAAAATGAAAATATTTAGCAGACTACACTACCTCCTCTAAAATTTTATATTGAATTGAAATCAGTAAGGGTCTAAGTTCTATCTATAGCTAATCTCGAGAAACATATGTTGCAAATAAAGCGAAAACTTTTTACCGAAAATTGAAAGAGAACCGGAAGTGTAAATCCTTAATGAACCACTAACCTCCTCCAAACTTCGGTGTTGAATCGTTATCAATCATCATATAATAGCTATCTTTAGCAGCTCCTTAGAGACAGGTGTTTTAAGAAAACTTTACTGAAGAAACAATAGTACCTCCTCCAAACTTCGGTGTTGAATCTATATCAATCATCATATAATATCTATCTTTAGCAGTTCCTGAGAGATAGGTGTTTTAAGGAAACTTTACAGAAAAAACAATAGTACGGCAACATTTTTGCACCACCAACAAAAATTTTGCCACCGATAACTATATTTTGATTACTTGTAAATTATAAGGAAATATCCTTTTAGTTACCTTCCGAAATGTAAAGTTTGCCAAGTGACAGTACAATTTGAGCACGGTTATCTTAACCCTACCACAGGGAGGATCGATACCCGAGATACTTGAGATCATACAAATTCATATATTTTTGCAGCAGCATATTATGTCTAAATAGTAAAAACTAGTTAAGATCCATGTATGAATCTTATCTTGCATGAATATTATCTTCTTCAACCGTTACCCCTAATTTCTTGCGAAAACATTGATTTTCTTGTGAAAACATTGCAAAGTCATTTGAGATTTTGGTCGGAGTTGGAAGTGATGATTTTGTCTTCTTGTATTTTGTCTTGACTTGACGTTTTTTTTAAAAATTCCTTGTTCGGTTGGTGATTTTTATAGCTTATAATTGTACCTGGAAAGTGTAAAACATATAAAGGAAAGTGTTTAAAAGAAAAAATTGAGTTACTGAAATTTCTTGAAACTAATAGTCATAGAGCAGCTATAGAAAATTTTCAGATTAGTAAAACTTGTATGAGCAATATCTATAAACGAAAATCTGAGTATATACAATGATATGAAGAAAATTAAACTCAAAGAAGTAAATTTCGTAATACAAACAGGCTTTGAATTCAACTAAGCTACTTTTGAGGAGTTCAAAAGAATATGAGGAATAAATACACGTGTTTCCAGACCAATGCTGCAGGAAGTAGCATATTATATTTTTCAAAAATCTAGCAATATAGCAGAGCAATTCACAGCTTGAAATGGATGGCTTGAGTCTTTCAAGAAAAGACGTAATATTTCATAGAAGGTTTTGTGTGGTAAATCAAATACTGTTGGCCCTGAAACAATGGATAATTAAGGGAAATAATAACTAATGTCATAGGAGACTACAAGATGTTTTTAATTCTGACGAGTGTGGATTATTTTACAGAGCAATGCTGACGATGGCTTGTGATAAATGTAAGGATGGTAAAATGCTAAAAGCGTTACTAGCATGTGAAGAGAAACAAAAATCTCTGGATATTGGCAAAGCTAAAAATGCACGCTGTTTTAAAAATGGGAATCCTAAAAACTTGCATGTTTCCTGTGATGGGAATAGTAAAGTTTAGCTGGCAGCCTCTATTTTCTCAGAATGGATGCCCATGACGCAGTAAAATTAGATTTTACTGGACAAATTGTGTGTTTTATTTCATGAATTTTACTATGTGGTAATTACAAACACTTTCTGAAAATGGTAGCCTGATTTGTTTACACATAGCAACACACTTTTACTTGCACTCAAAGTACACTTTCCCACGAGAAAGTTGTTCAAGGAAATTTCATGCAACTGTGGAATTTAGAAAATTCCTGGAAAAGGGAATACAGATGTTCCCACAGTAAAAAGAACCAGTGCCAAATATTCGCACAAAAGATGTCAAATTTTACTTCCCTAAGCATAAAGGAAGATGCATACAAAACTGTGCCAATTAAACGCAGTTTCAACTGCCAAACGGCAATATTTAGTGCCACTGGAAACGCCTTTATTCCTCTCTGATGCTGATCAAGGTCGAAGCAGAGCAAGAGACAGTATGGAACAGTTACACTTATTTTTATTTTATTTTGCTCTAAGACCACACAGAATTCCAAGAGGAAGCAGTGCCCAGGTGATCTCCACAGGTAGCCTAGTGTAATGAGTGATACAGTGCAAAAAGTAAGGAACCTGTTTACCCCTGTATCAGTGGGCGAGCTTGAACATGGTACAAGTCATGTACGAAGGGACTAGAAGAGGTTTGATGGAGACTTAGGACGGTGTGGCCATGTATCCACACCGTCCTGAAATTTTAGTAGATGGAGATTCGTCCGACATTCGACTTGGGAATATCAACATAGCATGACACTTTGCGAGTTAGCTCTCACCCTTTGAGCTGAAATGCCATTCACGATAGATTTGCGGTAGTGATGGAAGTCCAGTATTATAGTTCATCGTATCATGTATATAATTTTGACTGACCGAATATTAGCGTAAACATACGCAATTAAAAAAACTCAATGCAATATATACCGGGTGGTCAGAATTAAAACACCCCTAGTCTGAGCTCTCTATAGATCGAACTACGCAGTGTAATGTCTCCAAAATTGTTGAACATACTATTCAAGCCATGGGGAAAGGGATTACGTGAAAAAAATTTGTTTCAGAAACACCGATAGGTGGCGCTGTACAACAGAAAATATGCTGAAAAGACACAAAATACACATTTGTAACGCATTTTATTCGAACGTACCAAACATTCATATCACAAGGACCTTATCGATGCAGGGAATGCTGCGTATAACGTTATCCATTGATTTTTCAGCAATAGCGGGGGCAACATCGTCAACGACATCTGAACGAGTCGATTTGCGTCCTCGACCCGGCTGAACTCCAAGATGTCCAGTTTTCTCGAATCGAGCGATCATTCTCCTGAGAGCTTGTGGAAGTTAGGGTTGTGGAACCAAGGGTTTATGCAAATTTTTGTGCTTACAGTGCGAAATTGCAGTTACAATGACAGTTTAAGTTTCTTCACTTTTTTATCTTCTTTTTTTCATATCAGCAAAAGAAATTAAAAAGGAAAAATTCCATATCGCATGTGTTTATTTTTTTTGTGATTATTTTGAGTCTTTTTTCAGCATATTTTCTGTTGTACAGCGCCACCTATCGGTGTTTCTGGAACTAATTTTTTTTTTCGCGTAATCCCTTTCCCCATGTCTTGAATAGTAGGTTCAACAATTTTGGAGCCTTTACACTGAGTAGTTCGATGTATAGAAAGCTCAGAGTAGGGGTGTTTTAATTCTGACCACTCGGTATATATCGATTGGAGTTGGTTCGGATGACGTTGGACGATCGGAAGATGCAAAATTATTCAAATGGGATGACAATCAAAAGCAGGTATTAATTAAAACCTTATTAAAAGGCAAAGCACTAAAATTTATCACTGATGATGAAGAATATAACAACTTATAGCCAATTATGTAACAAAGTTAAAAGTAAATTTGTAAGAAAAAAAATAAACTTTGCTGAATTGCAACAGAAATTTAATACAATTAATCAAGGCACTTCTCAGTCAATATCTGAAATTGAAGAAATTGTAGAAAATAATACCAACAGGTACACGAAGGCTCTATATTATTCCAAAGAAGAAACTAGGCTGTTCATTTACAATTTAAAACTAAATAAATTTTTGGAGGCTATTAGGCCAGATTTTAATAGAAAAATTAGAACATAGGTTGTGCAGAGGTAATTGCACACTGCCTCACCAATAAGAAGTATGTGATTAGTCCTTTTTCTTTCATAATAGCATAATAATAACAATAAGGTAAAGAAGCTTACCTTTTCTGTACAAAGGGAATAGTTTACTATATCGATCCAATTCCCTTAAAGTCTTAAAAATATCGATTTATTATGTTTGGTTTTTTTCTTGAAGTCAGGCATCTTTATGACACGGAATGATTGCACTTGGTTGAAAAAAAGAGATTATTTTATTAAATTCTGCATTAAAAGTTACACTTAAAAGAAACGAGCATTTTGCTCTGTAGTAATACAAAAGCAGAACGACGAAGAAAAAAAAGGAACTTAGAGTTCACGCAAATGTAGCTGTATATGTTTTTATGAAGCGCGCGCAGATCACATGATATAAACAAATTCCTTTTCTTGCGGAAAGGGAGAGAGTGGGGGATGAAAAGAAAATGTCAAAAGTGCATGAAAGTGGTATTTTTTGGATGCGTTTTTCGCAGTGCTAAGAGATCATTCATTTCTAACAGTCCCCCTTGATCTCTGGAGCTGCATATTACGGCTGTAGCAGATTGGATCTGCGATTCAAAAATTCAGGCTTTGGCAGCGGTTTTGTCATCATGTCCGCTGTCATTAGCTTAGTTGGAAGATAACTCAACTGGATTACACCCGATTCCTGAAAATCTCTTATGGCGTGGAATTTGATGTCAATATGTTTGGTTCTTGACATGTACTTCGGTGATTCAATCATTTTTATACATGACAGGTTATCTTCGAAAATAGTAACCGGGAGCTGTTGGAGCATATCGAGATCTTTGAGCAGGTTGATTAACCACAGTACTTCTTGAACTGCGTTAGCAGCGGATATATATTCCGCCTCTGCTGAGGAAAGCGCAAGAGATGATTGTTTTTTGCTTAACCAGTGTATAGGAGAATCACCTATTAAGAAAAAATTACCACTCGATTACCATTTTCGATCAGTTTTATCACCTGCCCAGTCGGCATCAGCGTATGTTGTGAGAATTGATTTTGTCGTTGATTTTATTACCAAATTTAGATCCTTCGTATGATTTAGATAACTTATTAGACGTTTTACTGCGTTCCAGTCCATTTGACGTGGTTTCTCGTTTCTCCGACTTAAGATGTTTGTTGCCGCTGTGATGTCTGGTCTCGTGACCGTGGCAATATATAGAAGAGCTCCAATAGCTTGGCGATATTTGGTGTTATTAGGAAGCAGGTTTTCTTTTGTTTCGTTTCTCAAATATACTGTTTCCATTGGTGTACTATAGGGCTTTGAATCTTGCAAATTAAATGTATTTACAATTTCTTCAATCTTATATTTTTGATTTAATAGATAACCTCCATTATGGTCTTTTCTTATGTTAAATCCAAGGTAATAATTAACTTCACCCAAATTTTTATTTCATATTGCCTGCCCAATTCTTTCGTTGTTTTGTCAATTTGTTCTTCTGATCCTGATATTAGAATATCATCTACATATACGATTGCATAGACAGTTTCTCCTCCTTTTCCCTTTTTGAACAAACATGGATCAGCAGTACTCTGTATGAATTTTAATTGTTTTAGAGAGTCACCTATTTTTAGATGCCAGGCTCTTGCGGCCTGTTTCAGCCCATATATAGCTTTATTTAATTTCCATACTTTGTTTTCGTTACCAGGGGAGATGTAGCCATCTAGCTGTTGTATGTAAAAACTGTTTCGTCTAGATCCCCGTGAAGGAAAGCAGTTTTGATATCAATGTGGTGCACGTTATGTTTTCTAAATACTGCTCCTGCCAAGAATGCTCTAATTGTGCTGTATGAGACCACTGGTGCGAAAGTTTCGTAATAATCTTCACCGTATTTTTGTGAAAATCCTTTTACTACCAGTCTTGCTTTGTATTTAGCTATTTTTCCCTGAGAGTCGTGTGTAATTTTATATGTCCATTTTGAACCTACTATTTTTCTTCCCTGCGGGGGGTCCATCAATGTGAATGTGTTATTTTCCTGTAAAGATTGCATTTCTTCTTCCATGGCGTCTAGCCAATTTTGTTTCTCTTGTGGGCTCTTAATTTTTAGTACCTCATTATAGTCTCTGGGTTCGACGGTGTTAGCTTGTTGCGTTAAGTAGTTGAGTCGATCGGGAGGTACTCCCTTGTTTGGTCTCTCTGATCTGCGAGGTGGATTGGCGGTTATGTTATCAGAATTCATTTGTTCATCATCTGACGGTGCGTCAAACTCTATCTCACCCTCTTCAGGTTTTTCTTCTGCTTGAGGATTAGCCTTTTTTACTTCACTATCTGTTCCGACGAATGTTTTCTTTGAGCTTAACTCTGAAATTTGTATTGATTTTTCGAGGAATTTAACTGTTCTAGCAAGTGTTATGTTTTTTCTTCCGTATATATTCTGTAAGCCTTTGACCTGTTGTCGTATCCGACAAAAATTCCTTCTTGGGCTTTTTCATCTAAGACCCTTAAATGACGAAGGTTTGGTTTCTTACCAGTCCACATTTCGTAGGGTGTTTTTGTATTGGCCATTGTGGGAAGTCTATTCTGTAGGTAATTGGCAGTGTTTATAGCCTCTCCCCAGAATTTTTTGCCTAGATTTGCTTCTGACAACATAGCGCGTTTCATCTCGATTAGTGACCTGTTTTTTCTTTCCGCTACGCCATTGTTTTTTTTTCCGCTACGCCATTGTTTTTCTTTCCGCTACGCCGTAATGTTTTGTAAATGTCTAATTCCGTCATATAACGAGCATGCTAAGTATATAAGACATCTAGCATATAAGAAATGCACTTCTCTCCCTTTGCTTGTAACACTAGGCGATACATATAGTAACTTGACGTATAATCTAGTGAAATATCGCCAACTTGGCAAAATTTGGCCCCAGATTAACAAAACATCGTTAAAATTTCAAAAATAACGCTTAGTTAACGAAAATGACCCAAAATCGATGAAACAATTATTTAAATATTTTAATTTAATGATTCTATTGACGAAAATATCATCAAAATTGCAAAAATGACGCTTAATTGATTAATTTATTATTCAAACATTTTAATATGTGGTCTATAGTGCTTATTGAGGATCCTATCAATATTGATAATTTTTAATATATGCGTGAAATATAAGTTAAATGGGTACGAAATAGTTTTACATGTTGTCACCCGGAAAAGCTTCAAATGTACGCTTTTCCGGGTTACGCAACGTTAAAATATTGTACTGTGGATCTTATATATAATTTTTTCACTGTGAAAGAATTCAATTCAAAGCACTGTATAAGGAAAGTCATGTACTGCCTACATCAGATTTTTTATATCTGCCAAAGAGATGGGATGGTTCAAAACATGATTAGCTGTATCTGCCAATTCGTTTTCCTTAATACCCACATGTTCCGGAACACAACTGAAATGAATATGCTGTCCTAGTGCTTTCAGGCGACGGCCAAGCTAAGATATCTGAGGCAATAGAGTGATTTGTGGCCATTTTGGATAACAGTCATTGCAAAGAACTTGATGAATCTGTATATATAATGTACTTTTTTAACCTTTGATGTGAGATGAAAATTAGAGACAGGTGAATTTCTGTAATTTCAGCAGTAATAATGGAACAAGAGGCATGAAGCTTATAAAACTTAACACTAACATTACATTCATAAACAATTCTGCCGTTTTGGAGCCGTCGGTAAAAATAGGGATCAACTCCATAAATTAGTCTCTATGTTTTGCAAAAAGTTGAACATAAATGAAATTAGGTGTACTACTCTTAAGGAAATGGATTGAAAAAACTGAAATGAAATTAGGTGCACTACTCTTAAAGAAATGAATTGTGAAAACTGAAATGAAATCATGTGTACTACTCTTAAAGAAATGGATTGAGAAAACTGAAATGAAATTAGGTGTACTATTCTTAAAGAAATGGATTGAGAAAACTGAAATGAAATTAGGTGTACTACTCTTAAAGAAAATTGATCCTGAGATATCAGGACAAACGATTTTCAATAATCTATTTCGAAATTTTTTAGACCACAGTCCCTACCGATAGTTTTTGTGTCAGTATAATTCCTATATCTCAACCATTTACACATATTTCATCATAAAAATTAAACAGAATATTTTGACAACCTTTTAGGAAATGAAATAAATCGTTTTCTCCGCCAACCTACCTAGATGTGTACGTTTGATCAGTACGCTAGCGCTCCCCAGACTCAAAGAGTATCTCCAGTATCAATTCGGAATTTATTTTTGAACAAATTATCATCCACCAACCAACAAAATCGCAGACACGGATCTAACTGCTCGAAACGCATGCCTTCCCCTTTACATTAGTATCCGTCAGGTTTTTCGACTTGATTGACCACTACAATTGAAGCGCTAATAGGCTGTTAGTTTATACAAGTAAAGTATAAAGTAACGAAAATAAGAGAAATAATGACAAATAAGTGATTAGGACCTCACATTATGTCTGAATTTCGAATAATAATATTCAGTTTAAATCTATATTGAACAAAAATGCGAAGAAGTATGAAAATTTAAAAAGTTAATACTCATCACCATCTTTGTAGAGCTTAATTACAACTTCCTTTTTACTATTAGTAGAATTAGATTACTATACCTAGAATCATGCATAAATCCTAACTTATTTTAGTATTTAGAAACAATGTGCTGCAATACTTTCAATAAATTGAAAAACACATGAATTTTTATATCAAACATCTCTAAGTATGGTGCATCAATCCTCTTCATACCAGCACAGTAGAGCTACTGCTCAAATTCGATTGTCTCATAGCACGTTACTCCTATGCAAAAATAATTATTAGTATATGGCCTACGAATTGCATGTAATTAGTTTTTTATTATCTTAAAATATATACTTCAGAAAGGAAATATCAAAACTTACCTAATAGTCCTTTATGTTCTAGACCTAGATCCTATACAAAATTGCATTCATAGAATATTTCGAGAATATATGGTGTCATCGGTTGGGAAATTTTGTAAATGCATCAAGCCTCCATACATATCAATCAATGAAATGTGTTCAAGGCTTGGGTGGAAAAGAACTGTTGATCTCCGGTGGGAAATAAATCAACGCTGATTTAGCCCCGGAAAGAAAGTGTCTGGGTCTAGTGCGATCAATGAGGCAAATGATGAGTGTGACATTTTGGACAGTGATTGACAAATTCAATGAATGCATTAATTGCGTTTTGTTCCGATTTCTTGTGGAAGCAATAACTAATGCATGCCGATGGACTAAGGGAGTTTGGATCCATCGATATGTGTCGTATTACCTTGACTTCAATTACCTTACCTTCTTGATTTGGGTTAGGGAGCTCCGCAACATGTTAGGCTTCTTATTAGCCATAAAGTTTTGCTTGCGAATATTCAGCATGCCTATAAAATTTCGATATTATGTTTTTTTTAAACAGTTTCAAATTTTTTTCTTTTCAAATAGATAAGTTTACAAACGTTTAACTAATTAATGTGCTTCATGAAAAGCAAATACATTTTTAAAATCAAATGGGTTTAAAATGCATTAGTTGAGTGAAAATTATCCCTTTGGATACTAATTATTAAAATGGTTCTTTTAAAAGTAATATGTATAAGATTCACAATATAATTTCTTTCTGTACGAATTCTGTAATTTAATCTGAACACACGTTTTGCATTTTTTTAAATTTACATACTTGCAAGTTGCATCCTTGGGTTTTTAATATGAATTGTTTAAATAAAAGATTCTTTATTAAGATAATAATTAATAAAATATTTTTAAATCAGTATTTATATATGATTCATAATACGATTCATTTCTGTTTGAATTTTGCAGTTAAATTTGGTGAAATTAAATTTTCTTTGCATTAAAATGTGTATAAAGTCCCCAGAATGACAATGTTAAATAATTTGATAATGACTTACATATTCGGACTCTATAAGATACAATTCAAACTAGACACACTTTATATTAAATTTCAAACGTTTAAGTTAAAAGTACTTGATGCAAAAATCAAATGTTCAGTCGTTACGGTCATAAAATATTGTAAAATTATATACATTTAATTAGTTTAATTACTGAAGAATATTCATGTATACAATGTCCCGAATATTTTTCATTAGTTCAACCCTGTGTGGATTAGCACTGTGTTGATATTTTGAGAAACAAAATAATAAAGCTGATTTCCTCTGAAATAATTTAACAGTGCTGGTGGTCTTTGATAGTAAAACGCTGTGTAACTCTGGGTTAAAATAACGTACATTTGAAAAGGGGTATTTCGGAATTCAATAGAATCCACATATAACGAACACATATTTATCAAGCTTTAGGCTTTAATGAGAAAATTATATATTTTTTAATTTGTACAATGTGAATTCAAATGTGATATCTTCTTTTTTAACTCATAAAATGTTACTCATAAAAAATACTCATAAAATAACTCATAAAATTATAGTTTCTCGGATTTAACGAGCATATCAAATAGTAAGATTAAATGAAAAACCAAAATTGAAGGAAATATTCATGTGTCCCCTATAGATGTTTCACATGACTTCCCCTAAAGATTTACAAATTACAATATTGTGGAAAATTAGATTTTTCTTATTGCTATCAATAGGTTTTTGCTGTTACTGATTAAAATAAGTATACGAATGTATTTTTGATTATTTTGAAATTTATCATGCATCCTGTGGAAAAGTTAAATTTCTTGAAAACGGCTCATGGTAACTGCTAAACAACAGTATGCAATTATTTTTTAACAGTACTTGCAAAGCATTCAGTCACTTGATAGTAATAAGCATATTTAAATATTTTAAGATGTTCTTCCTTTTAGATCTAAAACGTACAACACATGTTATTGTACGTATGCTATTGTTCTGCAAGTTATGTCATTTGCTTTTGAATGAAGAAACTGAGTATAAAATGCATTTTTTAAACAAATTTTATAATTATGTTTCACAAAATTAAATTCAAATTTTTGAAAATAAAACTGCTCGAAAAATGAAAAGTGATTAGGCACATCAAATTATTTTCCAAATTAAACTTCCAAACTGCCTTTGTTTTCATTATTAAAAATATGTAAAAGAATTTGACTGCGAAATTTATAAGCTTGGCTTTCGAATCGAATGGCAAGGCAGTGGAGATGCAGCAGAAACGACCCGCGAATCACTGAACTTCACGTTGCCACAAAGTACGAACAAAACTCCTCGAGCAGACAATTCAAAGATAACGAGTGTCAATCAGTATAGAACTTGCGGCAGGAAGAAATAGAATAGGCAGGAAATTTGCCCAGAAGGTAGAAGTTACAGAAGTAACGAAGCATCCAAAATTACGTAATTGAAAGTTTTAAAACGCATCTAGTACGAAACAACTGGAAAATTATAGAATGCGCAATTTTTAACCAAAATTCAAAATAGATGCATCAAATTAAAATGACATTATTTTTAGGGAAATCAATAAGCAATTATTTTCATAAACCGGCGCATTATAAAACGTAGCACTTTTAATTAGCAAAATTAATTTAGAAAATGAAAATACAACTAAGTAGTGGATAAACGAAAAAAAAGTAAACATTTTGATTAAACTATTCTTAAATTGAAATTTATGAGCCAGGAAAAATTAATAAAGGGTAAATTGAATTAATTCTAAAATTATCAAAATTCAAATGCAACCCAACCAATCATAATTGCCTTACGAAAATGATAGATTTATATTGCTCTAAAACTATTCGATTATCTGGTTAAAAAAAATTCATCTATTTTTTTGAAATTTTTAATAGTTTCCGTGGTTAATTAAACTTTTAACTGCATTTTAGCAATTACACTCTCTAAGCATTTTCCGAGCAAAGGCATATTCTGCGTAAAACTAAATTGGATCTTTTGTTGGATGAGCTTCTTAAAACTTCAAACATTTC
Organism: Amaurobius ferox; assembly: GCA_951213105.1. Classification (NCBI taxonomy): domain Eukaryota; kingdom Metazoa; phylum Arthropoda; class Arachnida; order Araneae; family Amaurobiidae; genus Amaurobius; species Amaurobius ferox. Next base: position 196,047,124 of record OX578133.1, read on the forward strand.
TTTGAAGATTAAGTTATATTTCCGTTTTGCGGAATCAATAAGATCGAAGAAATAGGAGTAAAGAATAGGAGTAGAAATAGAGGTAAAGAATAGAATGTTTTATTTTTAATGTATTTCTTGTTTTCTAAGTTCAATAAGGTTGATATCGAGAATATTATTTTTCCATTTATGTGCACGATTTTGAGCGATTTTTTCACAAATTGCTTCCTAAATATGATCACAGAGTTACAATCTTAACGTTAGCAGAAATATCAAAAAATATTTTCCTATAGGACAATTCTTTCATATTTATTTATTTAGTTTTAAATACATCAAAAACCATGATTTAGGTAATCTAATTCTTATTTCTGCACATCCAAAAACGGAAGATTAGCCCAATTTTATGGTTTGGTAAAAATTTGTGTGTATATCTTTCCATTCTAATAAAAAACATTTTTTCGAATTACTCTATATTAAGATTTTCTGTAAATTTTCAAACAAGAGCATAAAAATTGAGATTTTCGATTCTGCTGGCTAGAGGCTTCATTCTCCGATTCATATATACTGGACTTTTCAACTGACGTCACAACCTGTCCGTTACTATTGGTAGCAGTGCCGTATTTATCGTAAAAGTTGCAGAGTCCACTTCAACGATAAAAACTTGAAATTCTATCCTGGCGCCCGAACGAATTAACAGTGCAGTGATGCTGGGGGGGAATGAAAACCAACCTAATCCAATCAGTACTGATTCAGTGGTTTCTATCATATTTCAAATCACCAATTTCAAATCGGGAGTCCAACGATCACACACGATACTAACCCGAGTAAATACTAACCCGAGTAATAGTAGTATCGGTAGGCTAACCTGAGATAAAAATAGCAGGAAGTGGTCAGTCAGATTACCAGTTGCATGTCAATCTGGCATTAGAGCCTTGAAAATGCAAAGTTCCCTTCGATAACAGCTTACAATTTCATCTCAGTTGCTAGCTCAGCGGTAGAGAGTCAGTTGGGGAGTAAGAAGATCCGTGGTTTGATTCCTGGTTGGGGAACAAGGTTCTTTGCAAAGTATGATTGTGTTTTCGCATACTCCAGACAGACACACATAAAATACCATTTTTCATATGCTATTTGTCCAGCAACTATATTTGTCCAGCAGTTTTATCTCCGATTTTAGGGTGGCAGGCGAAAGTGGGCAGGCATGAAAAATCGAATTAATGAATCCATTTAATCCCTGCTGCATATCTCGGTCAACGCCAGTTACATTTTTTGGTAGTCAAAACGCCTATCACATTTATTCGTAAGCCCAAAATATAAATCAAGTATGTTATGCATGGAAAACCAATTTTATGCATTGAATTCTGTAACATATTGCAATAAATGAATAAACAAATATCTTCTAATTGACGTTGTATACACACCGTCCAGTGAAATAAAAACAGGAGAGCATATATGTCACAGGCGGAAGTATGAAAATTACATTGGTCATGGGAGGTACACGGGATGGCAACACCGCTAGAAAACTGCTATCGGTATGTGTTCCGAGAGAAGTAGAGCAAAATGGGGAAAAAGGTCTCATTGTGGGTGGCCGTTTGAAAGGAGCCGCAATTGCCGGAACAGAACAACTCACTAGCTTCTCGAAAGGTGAGATATCCAAAGTGTATAACAGTTGGAAACAGAAACAGGAGTTTTCTAAAAAGAGGAACTATGGATCGAAAACCATCAATCAAACCCGTGATCAGCGGCATCTCAGACGGTATGTAAGCAGAAAAGGGGATATACTATGCCGCAACTGGCGGAAGACTTCAATGAAGGCTCGTCTCAAACGATCTCGACCCGAACAATGCGCAGGGAATTGTAGAGAATCGGAAACCTCTCATTTCTGCGAAGAACCTGAAAATGCATTTACTGTTGGTGCCGGGAACGGCGTCACTGGACATCCGATGATTGGAAGAAGGTTATGTGGTTGGACGAATCATGGTATGACTTGTTTTGTACCGGCGGCAGGCGGATAGTGTGGTGAGAGCTCATGAAGTCATGAAAACATCTTGCCTTGTTCGCACAGTTCAATGTTGTGGTGGGGGTATCATGGTGTGGGAATGTTCTTCTGGTTTGGTACTAATATCCTAGAGTTTCAGAAGGTTGGGTGTCACCCATGGAGTACTTGAACATTCTTGCCGATCACATCCATCGTGCAATGCTGTATTTTTACCTCACAATACATTCCATGGCTTACACAGCTTAAATTTTTCGCTACAGACGATGCAGACAAACGAATAAACAGACAGACAAACAGACATCTCCTTATATTATTATACATGGTTCATTACAAAGATAGTACCTCCATTTGAATAATTTCTTTTCCAAGCTATGTCTTGTTTAATTAAAAACAAATTTCACAACATATCATTTCTCAGATATCTACATCTCAACTGTACGAGGTAATTTTTTACTGACATAGACATATTGGCTCTTGATAGACTTCATGTGACGACTGTGTATGTGATGTGAATTCAACATTAAATTCAAGATAAGGTAGTAGCAGAATTCACTAAGAATTTCCATTTCCGGATGTTTTACCCTGACGGTTCAAAAAATTTCTTTAAAACATCTATTTTGGCATCAGGATTGGCTACAGATTGAGCTTAGATGGTGGTTGATTTGGATTCAGCTTGGAATTCAAAAGGGGTTTAGAGGTTTATTAAGAAATTCCGTTTCCGGTTCTAGAGATGTCATTTCCGATTTTATCTGAAAATGCGTATGACTGTACAAAATAAGTATGCGAAATAGAATAAAAATGCTTAATATATTCGTTAAAAATGAAATATACGCACCATTTACCACCATATGAATGCACCTTCATAAATTTTTTATTTAATACAAAACTTGATCTAGACAATTTAGATTCTTTCTGTCTTTCTATAAGAATTTTTGACTTTAAAATACTCTACTTTGTTTTTCAGTCTGCGTAGTATTTTCAAAGTTATAAGTGAATAATCCAAAGTGCAATCATACAATCAAGTTCATAAAATCTTCACCTGACGTGGACTTGCTTCTTAAAGTTAGATGAAAACTAAATTGAAATTAATTCTCCTGGGATTCGAATGGTCAAACTTCAGAGAAAATTGCTCACGATTTATGATTTCAAATTCTTGTTCAGCAATATTTAGTAAATAAGATTTTTCTCTAAGAGTTTTTTTTCTGAACATTTTTACTTGGATTTATGGTAAACTAAAGATTTATACATCGTATCCTATACTATCAAGCATGTGTAATCACGCACAAACGGCCACTGTTCCCATAGCATTGGCCATGTTACTCTCCATAGCATTGTACAATTTTCAACCGCTGACCGGAGAAATAATTTTATGAAGAATTTTTATTAAGATTTTTCTCTAAGGGTTTTTTTTCTCAACATTTTTACTTGGATTTATGAGAAACTAAAAATGTATACATCGCATCCTATACTATCAAGGCATGTGTAATCACGCATAAACGGCCACTGTTCCCATAGCATTGGCCATGTTACTCTCCATAGCATTGTACAATTTTCAACCGCTGACCGAAGGAAGAACGAAATCAAAAATCTAGATTTTTATGTTTTTAGATGTAAATCGTTCGTTCGATCTCTCTTGCGGACCTGTTTGAGTAAAAATCGCTGAAAACCATGTTTTAACCTAAAATAAATTAACAAATAATTAAAATTAAAAAAAATCTTGATGAGATCTGTCGTATAGTCAGCTAGTTCAGCAATCCCAATACTGAATGTCGTGGCTGTCCGAAATTTCGATTTTCCGCTGCAGACGACGCACACATATGGAGAGATAAAAATATTCTTTTATTATATAAGAATATCATACGAAGACGTATGGAGGAGATCAAGGAAAGTGTGCAGTGGCAGTCATATGCTACATACGTGTATATACTCGCATTATATACACATGTATTATGGGTCATTGTTGAGTCATTAATGGTAATATTTTTCCTTGAGGGGTCATTATTGTCAATGTATTGTTTCCAAATTTATGTCTATGTGAGCAATTGATTCAACCATTAACTACTTGAAAGTTTTCAATTTACTGCAAAAAATAAAATACTACAGTGCTGAAAAAATTTATATGCTCATTATGAAAAAAATGTTGATGTGGGTGGACAGCACATGTCTTTTTCTACATAATGCATTTACAGAGATAAATTGTAAACTAATTTTATGTCTATGTGAGCAATTGATTCAACCATTAACTACTTGAAAGTTTTTATTTTACTGCAAAAATATAAAATACTAACCACCCTCCCCTGGTCGTCCTATGTTTGAGACGGGGGCAGAGCAATCAAACGACAGCCAACCACGTCACATGCAGGCTCGATGGGTCAGAGATCTAGAGACAGCGGAAGCCAAGTCAGAACCTGGATACTTTGCAAGACTTGTTTACTGATGGTTGCGGTAGTGTGTTATCTTGCTAGAAAACAGCATTTTGCAACCGCTGAAGGTAGGGCAGTGCAACCGGCCACAACACCTCATCCACATATCGTCGTGCCGTCATTGTGCCTCTGATATGAATCAGAGGTGACCGACTATCGAAGCCGATGGCACCCGAAACCATGATGCCGCATTGTCGAGCAGTATGGCGTTCAACAGTCGCAGCAGGATTGGATGCGTTTCCACGTCGCCTCCAAACTCTTACACGGCGATTGTAATTCGACAAATAGAACCGAGACTCGTCACTGAACACTACCCTGTCCCTTTAAGTCGTCTAAAGGCCGTATCACATTCAACAACTTTTGGAACAACCAATTATTTCAGACAACTTTTTCCCAAATTTTTCGGGGAAAATTTTGGTGATAGGGTTATTGACAGTTTGAAGAAGTTGTGCTAAACGACAAAACTGCGGCGGTATGTTTATCGCTTTTTGGCGACAACTATACATTTGTACATTTACTTTTCGGCAGGCAGCGCGTATCTGTTGACTGTTCTCACTTCGACTTCGGCAGTAAAACAAGGCTTAGAACTTACTTTTGTAACATTTATTACTTTGTAATTATGACTCAATTGTTATCAGCTGCAGGAAAAAGCAAATATGCCTTAGCATAATGACGCTAGGATTATTCCTGCTTAAGAAGAAAAAGAAACAATGCAAATCGAAAAGGATGTAGACAAGATCTTGACTTCTGAGACGCAAAAAATTTGGATGTTACGATAATCTAATGACAGAACTTGCTCTAGAGGTAAGTCAAATTAGTTTATTTGAGAACTTTTCTTATTATTAATACAATAATTATGATCTGATAGCTCTTAAAAATAACAAGGCAGAATTTTATTTAATTGTGAAAACAGGTAAATGCCGCTCTCATATTTTCCATTCATATTATAATTTATTATTTTGGTAAATCAAAACTTCCGTACGTGTTCTTTTATTCATTTGTTTGCATTCGATTATAGTGAAAAGTGAGGATTTCAAAATTTCGTTTGAAATATATTAAAAAAACGTTAAATTATTTAAAAAAAACGAATATATATGTTTTACATTTTTTGCTATTATTAGAATTATGCAACAACGCCTACACTTTGCAGGAGTGAGGGGATATGAATGTCTGACATACTCTCACCCCACGAAAATAAAAACGCCTTTTAATATATTCTTATAGTTTCAATTTTTTCTAATCTCTGTGCTAGTCTCTGAAGCTTATGCTTGTGTGCCACATTTAACTCTTTTTTGCAATGTCAACATTTCTATTCAAAATACATTTTTAGCATATCCATTGATGTAGCCAAGAGGGAGGATCATGGACCTGCCCCTACCTTAAATTATAATTATTGATCAATTATAAAAATGTTTCATTTTGAACATAATGTTATGTTTTCATCAGAAATTGTGGGCCCCTTTAACATTATTTTCTTCCTATGTGCCTGGAAATATGTGTTTAATTTGGTAGTTTCAATGAGTTTTTAAGTTATTAAAAGTTTGACAATAAATGTATTGTTAATATTATTTTGCAATTTAAAATGATCTTTTTTTTTAATAGGATGCAGAGGCATATTGAGGGTGCATCCGAATGGATACATCAACATTTGAATATTTGCTCGATTTGGGCACTCCTCTAATTCCATAGAAAGATACTTGCTTAAGAGAATGTATATCAGCAGGAGAACACTTGCCACTTACATTACGGCATTTGGCAACAGGTAACAATTTATATTAACATTATAAATTATGATTCTTTAAAATATTTCATTATATTTTGATAATTCAAATTCAAAACTTTTCTCTTTGTGAAATGAAAAAGTATTTCTTTTTAAATATGTGAAACATATAAAATAGAAAAAGGTAACCTTTAATACACGTAAAGTAATGTTTTTTACTTTACGTGTATACTTTACGTAAAGTTTTTAAAATAGCAGTATAAAAATACTTATGATTGACCTGTTTCAATGATATGTACATACTGTTAAAAGTACTGTTTTTTAATATAGCAGTATAAAAAATACTTATGATTGATCTGTTTCAATGATATGTACATGTAGTATTTACAATATATAAAAATAGTATTTCTGATACTACCAATGATGGAGTTTCTTTCTTTTGGAGGGGGGTGGGAATTAGCATTTTATACATTTTATTTATTTAAGTATAGGAAGCAACTAATTACACAGTCTACTTTATTGCAAAATGTATATAAGTAATTTTGAATATCTTCGAAACTTCAAGGTCAATCATTACATTTCAGGTCTACAGTTCATACAACATATATATTAAAATTAAGTGTATTTATTTGGAACGTTAATAACTTTTTTTTCTTAATTTCAGGTGAAACTCAGCAGTCTCTGAAATTTCAGTTCCGTATTGCACGAAGTACGATTTCTGGAATTTTGCCAGTTGTCTGCAATGCTATTTATGAAGTATTAAAGAAAGAATATTTGGTGATCCCTCAAACTGCTGAAGATTGGGCTAAAATTTCTCAAAAATTTGAGATATTATGGAATTTTCCAATGTTGGAGCCATGGATGACAAACATGTCAAAATTGTACCTCCTACTGGCTCTCGTGCACAATATAACAATTACAAAAATGAATTTAGTATAGTGCTGCGAGCCCTCGTCAATGCAGAGTTAAAATTTCTCTGTGCTGATGTAGGGACTAATGGTAGAATTAGTGATGGAGGGGTTTGGGGAAAATGTCAGTTGAGAAAAGCAGTCAATAATAATACGCTTAATATTCCTGCAGCTAATCTGCTTCCAGGGACAAGTGTAGGAGTATCCTATGTCATTGTTGCAGATGATGCTTTTCACCTCGGCAAACGAATAATGAAGCCCTATGCAGGGAAACCGCTGCAAATGGAACAGCGAATCTTTAATTATAGGCTGTCCAGGGCTAGCCGAGTGTCGGCAAATGCATTTGGCATCCTGGCAATGCGGTTTCGCATATTCAAAAACAGCATCCAAACATCTATGAAAAATGTCCAAAAAATTATTTTAGCTGCTTGTGCTCTACACAACTTACTTAGAACACAATGAGGGTATATTTCTGAAGGGAATTGTGATAATGCGGATTTGTACACAAAAACTGTTAGCCCTGGAGAATGGCGCAAATTTAAAAATGCATTTGTGGATCTACAAAAAGTAAAATGGAAGTCAACAGATAAGGGTAAAGAAATCCGTGACAGGTTCAAAACATATTTTAATTCGAATGGTGCTGTGTCCTGGCAGGCAAGATATGTGCCTGCTACATTGATACCCCAAAGTCACAAAAGTGTTCGATCACTTAAAAAAAAAATCTCTACATACAGTAAATATTGTAATATTTCGGCAAATTAGAACTTAGTAGGATATCCTCTAGCATCCACAACAGCTTTTAAACATCTGTGAATAGAGTTTAATAGTTTTTTTAATATTTCATATTGCAAAATCATTAATGTTCCTCTATTCTTCATTCATTATTGTTTTTAGTTCGCTTTTCATTTGAATGTCGTGTCTTCGCACTCTAACCTCCATTTCTCTCCAAATGTGTTCTAATGGGTTTGGACTGATAATTTTAAATTGTCTTTTAAAATATTTAAACAAAGAGCATGATTCATTATGCCATCAATAAATACCAAATTACCTAGTCCTGATGCTGACATGCACATCCACCGCCATGCTTTACTTTTCCAACTAAGTTCCTCATTTTTACTTTCCCTGCAATACATGGTAATGTATAGGGAAAGTATTGGAATCATGTCGAAAATCGCATCTCGAGTTTTCGACGGATCTACACGTTTCAAGACCTCTAGAATACGAAAACACCATTTTCAGCGTGACGTCTGTGTGTGTGTCTGTGTGTCTGTCTGTGCAGATTTTGTATCCACTCTAACTAAAAAACTAATGGACCAAATTTCACAAAATTTGGTAGGTAAGGTAAGTCACTTGTGAGCGAGTCTGGTGCTGATTTGTTTTGGGTACGATTTGGAATAAAAGAACCCGCCTTTTTTTGCGAAATGGCCCGCAAAAGCTTGTATCCACTCTAACTAAAAAACTACTGGACCGAATTTTACAAAATTCGGTAGATGAGTCATTTGTGGGTCACTCTGGTGCTGATTAGATTTTGGTACGATTCGGAAAAAAATAACCTGCCTTTTTTTGCAAAATGGCCCGCAAAAATCGTCAAAATCTAAACTAAAGAACTAGGTATACTCAAATATATTCATTAAATGCTCGTTTAATACGTAATTTTTAACGACGAAAATAATAAGACCAACCTCATTACACTAGGACTAGCCGTTCTCGAGATATTTTAGTTTCCGTATTTTCTCGACGCCACCTTTGAAAACAAGTCCGGTTACCGAATGAGAACGAAAATTGAATTAAAAGTGAAATAAATTTAATTAAAATAAAGATAACGTTAATATAAGTCTGCAGGGAAAGTCATGTGCTGCCCACATCAGATTTTTTACTTTCCCTGCAATACATGGTAATGTATAGGGAAAGTATTGGAATCATGTCGAAAATCGCAACTCGAGTTTTCGACGGATCTACACGTTTCAAGACCTCTAGAATACGAAAAAACCATTTATAGCGTGACGTCTGTGTGTGTGTCTGTGTGTCTGTCTGTCTGTGTGTCTGTCTGTGTGTCTGTCTGTCTGTCTGTTCAGATTTTGTATCCACTGTAACTAAAAAACTAATGGACCGAATTTCACAAAATTTGGTAGATAAGTCACTTGTGGGCGAGTCTGGTGTTTTGGGTACGATTCAGGATAAAAGAACCCGCCTATTTTTGCGAAATGGCCCGCAAAATTTGTATCCACTCTATCTAAAATACTAACAGACCGAATTTCACAAAATTCGGCAGATGAGTCATTTGTGGGTCACTCTGGTGCTGATTAGATTTTGGTATGATTCGCAAAAACATAACCTGCATTTTTTTGCAAAATGGCCCGCAGAAATCATCCAAATCTAAACTAAAGAACAACGTATGCTCAAATATATCCATTAAATGCTTGTTTAATACGTAATTTTTAGCGAAGAAAAGAATAAGACCAATCTCATTACATTAGGACAAGCCGTTCTCGAGATATTTTAGTTTTTCGTATTTTCTCTACGCCACCTTTGAAAATAAGTCCGGTTACCGAATGAGAACGAAAATTGAATTAAAAGTGAAATAAATTTAATTAAAATAAAGAGAACGTGGATATAAGTCTGCAGGGAAAGTCATGCGCTGCCCACATCAGATTCTTCTTCTCCATACAATTATACGCCCATTGGAACTAAAAATGTTAACTTTGCTTTCATCTGCAAATAACACATGATTCCAATATGTTTCGGCTTATTTATCATTGATTTTGCGAAGGAAAGCCCAAGTTTTCTATTTTTCGCACTTTACAAAAAGTTTTCTTTGGGCAGAACGCCCATTCAATCCAGCTGATTTGAGCACTCGTCAAACAGTTTCAGGTGAAATTAAAGTAGAAAATTTTTCAGTAAATTCTGTAGAAATTTTATAGCACTCAAACGTGGATTTGTCACTTATCTTCTAACTACAAATCTCTGATCAAGTAAACTTTGCCGGGCGACATTTTCTTACCTTGTTTTCGATCCGATTTTCTTCTTTAAAGCGTTTTATCACATACTGCACCGTAGAATGAGATAAATTTTCTAATTTAGCGATATTACAAACTGATTTACCACTACTATGATGAAAAATAATCAAGTTTCGGATGTTGTTCTTTGTTTTCTTATGACTACGAGCCATTTTTAATAATTCCCTACATCTTAAACATCTGTAGTGTCTATAAACCTTGGAGAAATATTTTGTATATTATAAAATGTGTGCACAATAAATATTGATTGTCTAAAACAGAATATTGTCACCACTTTTGAACAGGTAAACCTTATCTCAGCATTACCATAGAATTCCGACTGTCCACCCACTCCATCAGTCTTCCCACCTTCACCTTTTGCTTGAATTTGAAAATCTTATCACATTTGCGGGTGGATCAACATAATGCTATGGTAGTGCTTACCATTACTCTGCCAACATAAGGGCTTGATTATGAATTTTTCATTTAAACATCTATTTTCAATTGTTTTCAGGAGATTATTGCAATGGATACCCCTTCCACTATGGTATTTACATCAATGAAATGGCCTAAAAGGGAACACGTATTCTTCTAACTTTTAACTTGATATACCCCTTAGATCTATTATTACAATGATTAAAAATAAATTAAGGTAGATATTGTAGATCAAAAGTGGTTGAGAATAAACACAAAGCATAAAAGTGGAGGGAATCCATTTATGACATCTCTGTGAATTTTATAAATTGTAATAAATAATGACAGAGATAGGATTGGACATTTTTAATATTAAAAGCTGCAAATAAAAATATATATTGTGCTTATCTCAAAGATTTTACAAAGAGGGCTTTACGATTTACTATTTTGCATCATTTGGCGATAATTTATATCTTTACCCTAATCCTATTATTAATATATTCAAATTAAATATTGTTTGGCACAATATTCTTAGTTTCAAAAACTTAAATAACAAAATATAATCTATTTATACTAATTGCCAAGTGTCTGTCTATCACGCTTTTTTAGGCACTTCCGGAATAGACGACTTGCAATTTGGTACACGGGTCGACCGTTCGATAAAATCCCTTGGAAAAATCGAATTTTTCGAAAATGTTCTACAGTGGTTGCCCCACACCAAAACGCTTGAAAAGTGAAATGATATAAAAACATACTTTGTGACGAGATTTCAAATTTGGTGTATGGATAAACCGTTTGAAAGGAAGAAAGTGTGAAATTTCAGATTTTCAATTTTTGAGCAGCAGCGGTTCTCAATCTATTTCAGAGCAGCGCCCCCTGCGGTAAAAGGTATGTGGCCAAAGCCGCCTCTATGTTACACCTTTCCCTTTTCTTCGAGCTCAAACGAAACGTCAATCCATTTTAAGGTTTTTTAAACCGAATGAAAGGTATGAATGTTTCTTGGTATTACGTTTTAATAAACAATTTTAAGTAGCAAACTTAGTTAAAGGATGTTAGCAAAAGCTGTTTCAGGAAGGTAAATATTATGGGAAGCAATGAGATACATTCAGTTTCTGTTCAGTATTTTTATGATTGACAATTATTTCTTAAACTCAAAAAAATAAAGCATTTAAAGAAAATGCAAATTTGCAAAAACACACTTTCTCCGAATGTACGTAAAAGATTTAAAAGTAAAAAAAGACACATCTGAATTCTTTCAAACCTTTTGATTATTAGTGGGCCTGGTGAGCGGACGCCACTATTATATTCTAATATATTAGGTTTAGGATGGTGGGCTCCAGCTTTGTCAGTCGAAGTCCGAGGTCACCCTTTTCGCAAATTTTCAGTTTGTTTCTTGATTTTGTTAGAAGCTGCTCTCCACCAAATAGATCGAAGGAAAAGTTAAAAGTAACAACTTAACTTCTTGCCAAATAAGAGAGTTTTTAACTTTTACCCAGAAGCTCACATAACCGTATTGTTGAAACAGTGACTGGGCTTCACTGTCATATTTCAAATCGGTCAGCTGTTCCCGCAATCTTCGCTCAAAGTCTTCTACATCCACTGTAAATGGATTGAGTACCCACGATGATACTTGAAGATTGCAAAATTCTTGAAATCTAGTTTTTCCATATCGTCTTTCGTTGTTTAAGATGAGCGCAAAAAACACTTAAATCGTCATCCTGGAAATTGTTTTCATCTTTGGATATTTCTTGCATGAGCCTCGGGAACAGGTACAACTGATGACGACCCAAGTTGTTCTTGAGAAGACTCCGTTTGGCAATGAAAGAAGAGACTACTCTTTTGGCCTTGATAAAATTCATTTTATCTCCTTGTAGTTTGTTGTTTACCTCATTGAGTTTATCAAACACATCTGATATGTAGGCTACATCAGAACGTTGCAATTTAATTGCTTCACTGAGGCTGGGGTCAGTTGACTGAAGACACTCCACCACTGAGTCGAACACAACATAAAAACGTCGCAAACACTTTCCTGTGAATAGCCACCTCACCTCGGTATGCAGGAGCAGACGTTCAAATTCGTCATCATTATCTTCACAGAGTTTGCGAAAAAGAGAAATTGAGAGGATTTGCCTTTATTTTGTTAACAGCTCTGATAACATATCGGAGAGAGTCATTCAAGAAGCAAAAAGTCCTTTCTCAACTTCGCCTGAAGATTTTTGAAACAGATTGCACACAGTCGGTTGTTTCTCAAATTTTGACTTAAGATCTTTAAAAAATGTTATGGGTTTACCTACTTTGTCAGAATGCATTTTCGTAAAGTGTTCATTCGGCCTAGATACCAATTGCTTCATTAGAAAATGTTTTTTCACAAAGAAGGCAGGAGGGATATTGTACGTTTGTAGGAGAAGGGATGAAACCAAATTTCAAGTATTCATTTGAGTATTGGCGGCATTTCTTCTTCTCAGTCATGTTTTAAAAGTGTTCTTTTGAATACTTTGACCTTGTGTGTCACACACTGCAAACAGCAGACACTGTGTGAGAGTTTAAACACGACTTAAAACGCACAATGCAAAAAAACTTCACTCAACACTGATTTTACTTTGCTAACAACTAACGTGACACTGCTTTTTATCGCCAAGTCTCCTCCGCACAAAATATTCGACTTTCTGAATAAAGGAGAAACGCCCCTTTTAAAATGTGATAGAGGCTTCATAATATATGGGCGTTGTTTTATATATGGCCGAATCATCTGATAAGAAATCATAAGAATAATGGAGATTTTCAAAAATGCTCATTTAAGAGTGAGGGTACTCCACACAAAAACATTGGAAAAGTGAAATGATAGAAAAAGCATGCTTCGGGATGCGATACAGACTTAAGTGCGTAATTTCAGTGTTCCAACATCTGCTATTGTAGGGAGTGCTGCACACTAAAATATTCGATTTCGCGAACAAATGAAAAACTCCTCCTTTACAATGTGATAACAGCTTGAAATTTGGTATATGGAATATTCATTTGATAAAAACCCAAGATGAATACAATCTTTTAAAATGTTCATTTAAGAGGATGCTACACAGAAAAAACATTCGAAAAGTGAAATGATAGTAAAATCATGCTTCACGATAGGATAAAGACTTATAATTTGCTGTACGGGTAAATAGTTTGAAAGGAAGAAAGTGTGTAATTTCAGATTTCCAATATTTTTTTCTTTAAGGAGTTCTGCACACCAAAATATTCAATTTGCTGAATAAAGGTGAAAAGAGAATTAATCAAAAATTTACATTATTCAGTAGATTGCTTATTTGCGAGACCGTTGATTTTCAACAGGTATTCAGCATGATCACCCCCTTGGCCGATTCACAGGTAAAATAAATAACTGTAATAAATACTACAGAAGAACAGCTTTAATCTACATTTAACATGACACAGGGATAAAATATACCATATAAAAAACGAGAAAGATCAATTATGCGTAAAGCATCGATTGTGAAACACTTTAAACGGAAATGTAATTTTATCTAAACATCACAATAATACACAGAATATATGCATATTAAAGTGGTTTTATGATGGATGCAACACTACATATAAAGGATCATTTAAACACCATGATCGTTACAGATCGGGGAAAAAATGGATACCATATTCTATATTGAAATGAGTCACAGTATCTCTTCATATAATATAGTATCAATTTTTATTTAAAGAACTACCAAACATATTTTCTTGATTTTTTTTACACATTTTATGTGATAATTTGAATATTAGATCCCATAGGGTTCAATATATATCATTTTCCTCACCCGGATTAAATACAAAACTAATTTTGTAATAATCATTTCCATTACCAGACAATCTCAACGACATACTAAAATTTAATTTTGATAAAGTCATTTTGATTGCAGTTACTGTGCAAATGGATGTACAGAATGACCAAAGTTATACACACTTTCCAACTATAGGGCCAACGGCCGTACCGTGCTGAAAACACCGGTTCTCGTTAGATCACCGAAGTCAAGCAGCATCGGGCGCGGTTAGTACTTGGTGGGTGACCACCTCGGAACACCGCGTGCTGTTGGCCATCTCGGGTGCGGTATCCCCGTGGTTTGCGCGCTAGATTTGCACGCTACCACAAATGCCGTCGTGTTCATGCGGAGTACGATCACGTTAAACATGTGGGTCCGTAAGTCCTTCCGAGAGGTTGGTGGTAGGGGAAGGAGGGTACGGTCCCTGTGGATGCCTCCCCCACTGGGTTCCGGTCTAAATTGGGTGGCACTTCCCGGCTGTCCATACAGTTACCTTACACCTTTCTGGTAGGTCGGACGGTCTGGGTCTCAACAACAACACTTTCCAACTAAAAAAAAAAAAAAAAAAAAAAAAAAAAACTTTCCAACTAACATGTTGGAAAGTGTTAAAAAGCAGAAGTGGTAATTGATAAATATTTTTTATTGAAAAATTTCAAGTGATTAATCAGATGTTTTATCAGTCACTTTAACACTAGAACGACGGATATCTAGGAAGATCGTTGATTTGTTCTCTTATAAAACTTATAATAATTTTCTTTTATGTTTTCAATAACTTTAAGAAACTAAAAAAAGTCATAATATTTGAATGGGCTGGGATGAGTCGTTTTGGAGGATCGTTTCTCAAAGTGAATGGGGCCAAAATGAGTACTTCACTCATTCCAGTGTTAAAATATCCGCTAAAGCTTTTTGATTAAATACAGGCATAAAACTTATTAATGTGAAAATGTTTCATTTTTATAAATAGATACTAATTGCCTTAAAAAAAATTCTTCCATAGTTAGTGAACTAATTGATGAAGTCATTCAATTCAGCCAATTTTATATACGTTAAATTTAATTTGGAAGGAGTATAAATTTTCAGAACTTTCAGCAAAAGTATCACTGCATATAGCATCAAAATACAGATTTCTACACTTTCTTTTCAACTGTAGAACATTTTTACAATTTTTTTTTCTTCGTTCCATGAGTATGAAACAAATATTTGAATCGTGCATCCAAAATTTTTAATCGAATTAATCAATTTGACTATTCAACCAAAATTTTTAATTGTGTCTAAAGCTTTACCAACACAGCTCTAAAAAACATAATATAAATAAGTTATTTAGAGATTCATAAATCTATGCATGCAAAAGACTTTAAAAAACAAAAAATTTCAAATATTTTTTTATTCAAACACATTATTTGGAAATCTGTATTTCAACAAAACTTGTATCTCTAACCTACAAAGTTCTCTTTTTAAATTATCATCAATTTTTTTCAAACTACTAGCAATGAAATGTCCATAGCTAATTTCGCCATCTTCCTCTCGGGTGCTTGAACATTTCAACATCTTCGCTGCTTCAATGACAGCATCCTCAACTTCTGAAAATGAATTTTTTCTCTTTCTTTTTCTTTTTGTATTTGGATCTTTTATGAGAGGTGTTTTATTGGAGGAGGCTGCCAGACTTTCTTCAAGAAGAGGTTCCAAAAATGTAATATCTGGATCATCTTGAGTACTGCAACTCGGTTCTATAGACTACATCAAAATAAACAGGGAAATTAATTGCAGATGAATTATGAAATTGAACATTTATAAATAATATGCATTTGTGTGATTACAATTACTGAAAAATGGAACAACTGATCCTAATTATAGAAATTTTTAAATTATGTGATGTTTACCCACTGAAAAAGCGGTCTTTTAAAATGAGTGCTGTTAAAAGCTTAGAAAGCGGAAAAATAATAAAAAACAAAATCTTAGCACCCCCCCCCCCCCCAAAAAAAATGTAAACATGAACTGAAAATTGATTACTGTTGCTGGTCACATCTTTAACATTTCTAGTAAAACACCATTGTAAATAATCGGTTAAAAAAATGTAAAGTATGTAAAAAAACGGGCTTTGAGTGAACTTGCACGTATGAAGTATGCGAGCTGTGAAAGATTTAAATCAAAACTTAATTTTACAAATAATTATGAACCTAGAAGTATAAACAAGTACTTTCAATATTTGAGAATCCTATACAAAAGAGTGTACAAATTTGGTATAAAGACGACATTTGGAACCAAAATATTAAGTTTACCAAAATTCCATTAATATTTGAGCCATAGTGTACTCAAAAAATAAACCACAGACAGATAACATATGGAAGAACCTGAAAAGAACCCACCACAATTTTAGTTCGCTCGCCAAATTGCTGCCAAGCATTCCGATTGCGAGCGCTTTATGTTGTAACCTGGTAACCTCTTGTATTGCGTTTGTAATTTGGTAACATCCAACAAGCACACGTTTCTAGGGTTACTACCATTTTTTGATGTAACAGTACATTTATTTCCATAGTGCACATTTTTTTTTAGTTTTTACTTTAGTTGCCAATTGTTTTCAATTTGATCCATTTTTTAACTTTAGTTTTATTTTTTCAGATTTGTTTTTATTTGTCGATTACAATTGACTTATGTCTTCTGGTAAGTAAGAGTGAATATAGTGTTGTGAAACGTGGCCAAATGGATGTTGGTTGGATTATGGGTAATAAGTATATGTCTGTCCGAAATGTGGAGATGTAATGAAGTTATGTGAGAGAGTTGCCAATTGTTTTCAATTTGATCCATTTTTTAACTTTAGTTTTATTTTTTCAGATTTGTTTTTATTTGTCGATTACAATTGACTTATGTCTTCTGGTAAGTAAGAGTGAATATAGTGTTGTGAAACGTGGCCAAATGGATGTTGGTTGGATTATGGGTAATAAGTATATGTCTGTCCGAAATGTGGAGATGTAATGAAGTTATGTGAGAGAGTTGCCAATTGTTTTCAATTTGATCCATTTTTTAACTTTAGTTTTATTTTTTCAGATTTGTTTTTATTTGTCGATTACAATTGACTTATGTCTTCTGGTAAGTAAGAGTGAATATAGTGTTGTGAAACGTGGCCAAATGGATGTTGGTTGGATTATGGGTAATAAGTATATGTCTGTCCGAAATGTGGAGATGTAATGAAGTTATGTGAGAGAGTTGCCAATTGTTTTCAATTTGATCCATTTTTTAACTTTAGTTTTATTTTTTCAGATTTGTTTTTATTTGTCGATTACAATTGACTTATGTCTTCTGGTAAGTAAGAGTGAATATAGTGTTGTGAAACGTGGCCAAATGGATGTTGGTTGGATTATGAGTAATAAGTATATGTCTGTCCGAAATGTGGAGATGTAATGAAGTTATGTGAGAGAGTTGCCAATTGTTTTCAATTTGATCCATTTTTTAACTTTAGTTTTATTTTTTCAGATTTGTTTTTATTTGTCGATTACAATTGACTTATGTCTTCTGGTAAGTAAGAGTGAATATAGTGTTGTGAAACGTGGCCAAATGGATGTTGGTTGGATTATGAGTAATAAGTATATGTCTGTCCGAAATGTGGAGATGTAATGAAGTTATGTGAGAGAGTTGCCAATTGTTTTCAATTTGATCCATTTTTTAACTTTAGTTTTATTTTTTCAGATTTGTTTTTATTTGTCGATTACAATTGACTTATGTCTTCTGGTAAGTAAGAGTGAATATAGTGTTGTGAAACGTGGCCAAATGGATGTTGGTTGAATTATGGGTAATAAGTATATGTCTGTCCGAAATGTGGAGATGTAATGAAGTTATGTGAGAGAGTTGCCAATTGTTTTCAATTTGATCCATTTTTTAACTTTAGTTTTATTTTTTCAGATTTGTTTTTATTTGTCGATTATAATTGACTTATGTCTTCTGATAAGTATGAGTGAATATAGTGTTGTGAAACGTGGCCAAATGGATGTTGGTTGGATTATGAGTAATAAGTATATGTCTGTCCGAAATGTGGAGATGTAATGAAGTTATGTGAGAGAGCGAACGATTGATTGTTCCAACTCTGAGTCGGAACAGGAGTCCTGAAGATTAGTGTTTTTTGTTTAATTTATACAGTGTTTTAAAATTTTGTTTTGTATCTTTCTGTGTTTGGAAAATTGCTTTTCCCTCCTTTAAAAGTTCTTAATCCTTTAATATTAGTGCATTTTTTTGCTCAGTATCGGATTTTTGAAATTTTTGTTAAGGTACAAGCTTTTCTGTAAGTATTGGTTTTAAATTCACAAAATGTTTTAAGTATCGCATGTTTTTTATAATTTTCAATAATAATTATTTTGTAACGTTTTTATCAGTACTACTCATTTGATATGTTTTTATTCTGCAGTTTTACAAAGTTACGCAATTTTTTTTTAATTTACAAAAATCTTATTTTGTAACATTTTTATGGGTATTAATTACTGTTATTCAAATTGAATTACACTATTTATATTAAAAACTGTTATTCAGAACACAGTAGAAAATGCCATTTTGGTGGGAGGAGCATATTTTTAAACACAGAATAATACGCCACTTAGGATGGGTAGGGCCAGAGATCGAGATAACACCTCTATACACGTAATTCACACTATGCATATTTTTACACACCAATTTTGTAAACGAAAAATAAACAAAATTTTAAAAATATAAAAAAGCGATTCCCTTTTTAGAATCGCAATATAAACGGATTTGGAAGGCAGATCCAGAAGATATATGTACATTAAATTGATGTCCACATGGAGCTAGAGGATGGTAAGAACATCTTCTATAGAGCATCAAATTGATATACGCTGGAAGTAGACTGCAGCTAAAGGATTGGTGACGAAAGAGCACAGTATCAGCGCAGACACTCGTTTTTCTTGTTTATTACTAACTTTACAAACAGTTTTACATATTTTTCACATTCTTAAAATAAAAATTAACTTCTAACTTTCGTTGCAGTTTTTGATATTAATCATTGGGTTAATTGTACCCACTGAATAATTTAATATGAATAAAATGTAAACGTGTTAAAAGTAACTTTATTTTGATTTCCTCAATAATTTTTCTCCGAAAGGCAAGAGAAAATCCCATCCAATCCAACTGATTTCCTTCTGCAACTTCATTTTGTTGTATATATTTTTACCTACTTTGACGATGAGGTTTTTGGTAGGCTCGTATTTTTTAATTTTTGCTTATTAGTGTCGTACTTTTTTTTCAACGAAGAAAAGTCAGGAATTTATATCTTGGTACAACCCCGTAATTTTTTATTATACAAAATACAAAAAATTTAATATATACCTGGAAATTTGAGGGTAATTGTATACTTGTTAAAAATCCCTTCTGTAGAAAGCAGAATACTTCTTCAAATCAAATCAGGGAGTATTTTTACTCTTCTGGAAAAATTCTAGCTCGATCTCTGGGTGGGGCCATAAAAAGTTTATTCAATTTTACTTAAATATTAAAACAGCAAGGTAATCTAAAGACTGTCATAGGTTTAAAGAACTTACATTTTGAAAGAGATCCGAATCCTCTATGGACACTATAGAGCTATCCAATGAGGAGCTCTCTGCGGCAGCAAAGACCTCGTCTAAAAAAGGAGTCTGGAGAAATTCTCCCACCTCGGTAAAAATCCAATGGATCCTGACCCACTCTTCGCATCTTTTACTTTCTTCAATTCTTTCCTGAAGTAAGTTCTCATATTTGAGAACTTGTCCATAATTGCAACTGGGAGAAAATCAATTATGGTAATATAGTGTATTTTTAAACAATAATAATTAAAGTAATTTTTGTTAAAAAAAATATTGATCCTACAAAGGTATAAAGATAAAAAGAAATAGCAATATAACCAACTGTCTGACATTTCGGGCAGAGGGGGGGGGGGACTGGGAATGCACTTTTTCCTTATTAAATTTATATATACCATATAACATCTGGTACATAGGCGTGGTATATTATTTATTTTGCTGTGTCAAAGCCAGAACATATTTCCTATTACTGTAGTTTCAAATAACTTGAATGTTGCAAAGATCAATGTTTAATTTTGAATTAGGAATGTCGTCGAATAAATAAGTCTTCAATATTTTATCTGAAATTATAATTTTCCTGTATCCGGTTCTAATTCAGTTGGTTGCTTCTTTGTGTGGTTCAGAAAACACAATATAAAATATGTAGACAAAATAAATATAAAAAAGACCTTGTTATTTAGTAAAAAATAGAAATCATTATGAACCCAAAATTATACTTAATAATGCTTTTGCACATATGAAAATACAATGACATGGACCTTTTATCAGACTAGCATTCGGTATCTTTTTAATAAAAAGTCTACAGTGATGTTGGCACGAAGATTATCTGGAGGACGGGTTAAGTGAAATTTTGAGGTATGGGGGCAATTAAAGACGTAATGATCTACGTCACCATATGAATTACAAAGACAATTTGAAGAACGTTTATGTTTGAAAAAATGAAGATAGTCAAGAAAAGGACCATGACCCGTTAAAAAATAGATTAAGAATTTGTTATAAATTTGAAAATTGGGGTTGACTTTGGGTAAATAGCTTAGAATTCTGACAGGGTCATGAGTCCGGGGGGAAATATAATCATTAAGAAGAGATTGCCAATTTTTAAGAAGGAAAGATTTACAATTATTAATCAAAAAGGAGTAGGGAAAAGGTATAAGGAGTGGGGTGCCGGAGATCGTAGCTTGTTTGGCCAGTTCATCGGCGACTTCGTTGCCCTGAATATTAGAATGGGCCTTGACCCAGGATAAGTTAATTAATGATTTGTAGGGGTGAGCATTAGTTTTAATTTTAGATAGAAATTTAGTTTTATTCTTGATAGATTTAAAAGTCGAAATAGATGACTGACTGTCCGAAAAGATGTTGATTTTTAAATTGTTTTTGCCGGCCCAGAGGATGGCCTGGTTGATGGCCTCAAGTTCGGCTTGAAAAACTGTGTTTCCAGTTCTAAGTTTAAAGGATAGTGATTCGATCAGTCGATCATTTTCGAAAATGCATATTGATAAACCTACATTATTATCCAGTTTTGACCCATCTGTGAATACATTAAACCTAGAAAACGAGGAAGGGTTCGAGGAAGAAAAATTTAAAACACGAAGGGGAGGAGGAAGGCTAGAAAGAGAACAAAGGCAATCAAATTGATCAGGGGAGGGAATGGAGGGGTCCGAAAATAAGTTAAGTTTATGTTTCCAAAAGTTATATTTAATAAAAAGAGTTTTAATGACTAAATGGACAGGGGGAATACCGGTAATTGAAAAAAGAGAAATGTTCGAAGTTGTCCGAAAGCCAGGGCAGATTTTTAATAAAAAGATTCTTTGTAATGAAGTAAGTTTTGAAATTTGATCCCGTGTGAGATTACCCCCCCAAACCCCAGATCCGTAAATAATAACCTTTTCAATTACAGTCAAGTACCATATTTTTAAAAGAGCTTTATTAACCCCCCAGTTATTCCCAGAAATTTTTCCAAATGTTGAGGACAACTTGAAACATTTTTCTTTTAAGTAGAATATGTGAGCGCTCCATTTTAAGTTATTGTCAATTATAATACCTAGGTAGTTAAGAGTTTTGGAAATTTTGATGGGTTTATTCTGAAGTCTAATACATCGATTATATTTTCTTTTGGATCTGTATTTGTGTGACTTGGTTCTCTGGTGTCAGAACCAATAAAATTCTTTTAAATAGGTTGAAAAACTGTGTTTTAATTGCGAGAGAAATCTCCAATCAGGTTCCTTAGCAAGCTTGGTGCCAACTGCTTTCAATTTTCTTCGGTCAATGTTGTCCTCCCTGTTCCAGGCGTTTGTCTCTTATTGTTTCTGTACTTACACTTTTTGGTGTCCGTCTTTTGTATATTTTGTTTCCTGTTTATATTTCTCTGTTGTATATATCTGTTTTCCCTGTGTTCCTCGGCTGTTCATATATTTGAAAGTCTTACCATGTACATGTAGTGCTATATTGCACCTAACTTTATCCGGTTACCTCAACAGATTGTAACCTTTATTCAGCTATGTTCTTTTTGCTTTCTTTTGTTGGTTTTTACTGTATTGTCCCTTTTCCCGCGGTTGCTCGGATTCTTTTGGCCATACGTTTTACATAAATTTAATTTCATTTTAAGAAAATAATTTAATTTTTACCTCAAAATTCAAAATTTGTTAAAATCTACGTTTCTTTGCCTCCCTTCCCACTGTATTTTATGTAAAACTATAAAACTGTCTGTATGTATATTTACCATGTAACCACTTTATTGAATTTTAAATAATTGCAGACTGAAACTTGGTGACTGATTGGAGGACGGTTTCGGCTAACCTCCTCTCCCGGCCACACATTAAACTGCCGTAAGCCCTAGGGTTGGCTGTGTGGTCTGGGCCTTCGACATCGACAGTGATGTTGGCATATGCATATTATACTTTGGCTATGTTTACATTTTTTTTAGTTGAAATAGAAAATTTGGAAAATGCCATTATTTAAAAACAATTTGCCAACTTCTCAAACAGCTTAAAGATACCTTGTTTAGGTAATTATACTTTTAAAACTGGACCCATTGCTGTTTCATAAAAAATGATTACTTAATATATTAGGTTTAGAATCTTCCTCAACCAAAACACAAATAATGAATTTAAAATACTTCTGAATATAATTGAAATAAAATTGCTTCTCTTACAATTGATTTAAAATTACAAGTATTTAAATATCAATGTATGACAAATAAAACTTTTCTTTCTGTGTGTATGTACTGTCCAGGTACTAAGACTAGGAATGATCCCCCCTCCCCCGTCGTACATTTATTAAAATCTGTGTGTTAAGAAATTCACAACTGCTATATAAATTGCATATATATATATATATATATATATATATATATATATATATATATATATATATATATATATATATATAAAATAACGATAATCAAAAATGAAAAACAGAAAAAAAATACTTACCAACGGTCAGCAGATGGTTGGAGTCTACAAATTTAACTTTCGTTTTTTCACTTATTTCCTTGTACGCGTATTTCTTCAAATTCTTTTTTAAGTTGAGTAGGTCTTTTAGATTCCACAAAAAAGATTTGTCACGAATGAATTCAATTAATTCAATTTCCATCTCGCATGGCCACTTTTTTTCGCCTTCGATACGACTTCCATCGACTTCCATCTTTATAACACAGAAATATAACAGATACTTGACAAAATTCTAAATCTAAACTAAAATAATACTTCGTGTTCCAAGGTTATTATATCAATATATTCTGTCTCTTATTATATTCTATCTGTTCGCGCTCTACAGATTCAAACTTGCACACAAGGATTTCACGCCAAACCAGAATGTAGTAGAATCTGCGCCAACCTTTCTAAACACGTGATTCCTCCGCTACTCACCTGTGATTGGCTGGTTGGTGAAAAGTTGTTCCAAATGAACAACTTTTTCTATACTCGTCAGATAAAGTTCATCCTCAATCCATCATCTCCAAATCCTTTGCACACTGGCGCATTTACGCGTGTTTCAGCGGCGATACGCCGGTACGACCACCCAACAGTACATCTCTTCAGCAATCATCTCTTCAACAACATGTGTCTTCTGAACGAAAAACGGGTTTCCGTAGGCGACAGACAGTAACAACTACTGCTTCATCTGCCATTTCCACCCCTTTTATGCTGCGCTGTAATTATGTGACCTACTTGCATATCAGATTATTTGCATGCATTGGCAAGTTGCGTTTGTCTCGCAATTTGCATAATTATACGGCCAAAGCTTCATGAAGTTACATTTTCTATATCGGGTAGTGTATATATTCAGTACAAAGGCCGAATATACTGCTAGTATATAAATAAATATAAAGGAATTGGTTCAAACATCGTTGGAAAGAACGTTCTTTGATATTTTTGATGGTATCAAGATATTAATAATTTTGGTCACTGAGGTACCGATCTGTATGCATGTTGCTCCTAATCGTGCTAAGACACAAAATAACTAAAAATACAATTCCAATTTTAAAAATATATATATCGCCTTCTCGGGTCCTGAAATACCTGTGTACCAAATTTCCTGGACGTACGATGCTTAGATTTCCCACTACAGACCTCACACAGAATGAAACAGAGACACATGCATCTTCTTTGATTATGTAAGGAGTGAGATTAAAAGATTTAAGATTTAAAAAAATTCCCTATGAGATAAACATGAGAGCAAATAAGATAAACGTAATATAGTACTAAATGGAAAAAGATTGTTTAAATATAATTATGTATAAAACAGTATCTTGGAACCACAAAGTGTGACATGTATGTTTAGTTGAACAATGTTTCGCTTAGTTATCAACTGAAGTAAATAGTGGAATCCAATAAACAAAGTAGTTGTGGCTTGAGTTGCTGCGGAAATAGAATGAAAAAAAGCAGACGATCATTTCCGAAACTAGCGAAAAGCCATACTAGCGAATGTTCTAAACAATATCGGTGGTGCCACTAAGTTTTGCAAAAGAGATGTAACTAGAAAGACAAGTGAATTACAGAAAATATGGTCTCGAAATTGGGTCCAGAAAAAGAATTAAAATAGGAGACTGAGATTAACAAATTTATCATTTCCATACCATAACTCATAAAAATGAGGTGTGATAGACAGATCATTAACCAGAATGTCAGAATTTTTATTGATATGAAAAGACTCAAAGAAATCCAAATCGAAAGCAGACGATCATTTTTAATAATACGCAGAGGAAAAATCAAAACGACAATTTGTCACTCAGCATCGATTTGTGATAGAAGATTTACTAATTTATTGAAGATTTAATAGCGTTTCATTATTTATTTTTTTTCATTAACTGTCTCTCTATACTATAAAAAAGTAGATAATGCATACGTGTTTCTCTGCTTTGTACCACAAAAGTATTGCATACAAAAATGTAAAATTTGGTACACTTGTAGAGAAAGATTTGGAAAACCATTTTTCGATATATATTGTAGTTTAAGAAATATTTAATCTCAAAGTCAAAATATTTGAGCTGCGAGATCGAGTCATGAATAGACTAACAATAGCAAGACCACGAATTTTTGCAGGACGGAGTCTCTTTTTTTAATTTCGATGTAGTTTTTGAGATATTTTACTTTTTATGCACTTCTGAAGTGAACTTTTTTTCGTATCGGCACGTCTAGCGAATTTTCTGTCTCGTATCGTAAAAATATGGCACACAAAAATATGAAATTTGGTACATTTATAGAGAAATAATAGAGTGACACGATGAAATAAACCGTTTATCGATTGAAACTTTAGTTTGGCTTGGAATAGCTCGCACAGCAAACTCTGCGAACGTAGCCAGTAGGAGACGAAGCCTCCCGACTCGCGAAGCTAGTTACGGGGGTTGACGAAGCGTAGCGAACAGGAGGTACAGCCCCTAGTATGGTAATAAAAAGTAATGTATAGATCTATTTTGCACTATTCTTACGTAAGGCGAAGGTTCACAACCTGTTGTCCCGTGGACCATAGTGCTCGCGTTTTATAAATAGGTTAAGAATTAGTTTGAAGTAGTCTTTGAGAATATTTGACACGTGGGAGTTTTGTTTATAATATTTCTTTGCGAACTGAAGGTTTCAAATTCATCTCTGTTTAACTAGATAAATTCTGAAACTGTGATATGAAATATACAACTATGATAGTATTGTATTCTCACACTACATCCATGGAATTCCCTATGAATAAATCATAATTTTTGAACGTGAAGAAAAAATTGAGGTATTTTTGATACCAAAACTTCAAATCAAATTTTTAGAAGTAATCAGTGATGTATCTAGTATGAAGCGCTTCAGAAAAGCTGTGATATTTGCGGCGCTCAAAACAAAACAATTTTTCCTCAAAAATTTGATTGAAAATTAAAAACATGTCATTGCTATTATAATAATTATACGTATTAAGTTATTTAAGACTAATGCAACTGCTTTTTACAGAAAATGTATGCTACTTTTAAGTATACATAAAAATGTTCTCGAAAATTGAAAAACGCCGATCTATATCAAGGGCAGGCCAAACGTGTGGCTTCACTTCGCAATGTAATTAACTCCACAGCATAGAATGACCTAAAATAAAAAGGTATAAAGGTCAGAATGCTTTCAAGTATAAGCTGAAGAAGTGCTTAAACTATTTTTATACACATATCAATATCATTTTCGTTCAATTATCTATGGTTGACAAACATTGGAATTAACTAAACTAGAAGAATTTTACTGCACCTGCTTTCTTTAAGGAAATTAGTAAGTTATAAAACTAGTAGAGCTTCAAAAGACGAGGTCAAAACCCCCAAAAAGTAAGATTAGTTTTTAACAGGCATTTGTGAATACGGTGGTTATAGTATACGGTGAATACGGTGGTTATAATAAGGCAGTACCTAATGGAGCCAATTTCCAATTTCTGGAGACGACTATTTTCAACACTAAATAAACTGTTAAATAAAATAAAGAATATTACAATATTTTCAACGAAATTTTTAAATATGGAAGTTTCATGTGTTTGGAAAGTTTAAAGATTAATATCCACAAAAGTTAATAGCAAACTTATTATAAAATTATTTTGCAATGTTTCTAACTTGTTTTAAGCAAGAGGTTGGTTATTCACTGCGAATCTAAACGCAAGAAATCCCAGTAAAGCGCCTTACTAAAGAAATTATTGGGTTGTAATAATTAGTATAAACCTATTTTTAATAGAATGTGCACTTTAAATATAAATAATAAGAAACTACGATTTCTGAAAATGTTTAGATATTACTTTATTTTGAATTTTTCCATTAAATGAAGTATAAATTTTTTCACTAAAAGTTCAAGCTAAAACAAGTATATATGTCAAACGTATTCAAAAATATTACAGACGGTATTTCACTTTTACATGCACTAATATATTTGAAATGACATAAATCACAATATCCATAGAGTTATTTCTGCCATAAAAGCACTTTACAGCACTCCATAGATCAAAGGAAGAAGCATCACAGAAAAATACATCAAAGTCGTTGTGTGCTTCTTTTATATTTCTGGCTATATTTCATTCACAATGAAAACAAGCATGGCACACGTTACAAAACTAGGAACCAAATTGCACTCTAGAGATTAGTTTTCGAAACCGGTTGTTCCTTAATATAGAACTGATCGGTATTTAATGATAACGTTAGCATATTTAGTTTCCAATGCCGACTGTTTTACTTTCATTTTAAGTGTTATATTATTTCCTTTCCAAATGAAGTTTAGAAAGTTTCTTTCATATATCATATATTCATTCATATATGATGTATTCATGTTCTTCGTGCGGAATATATACTTAAGATTCAAAATTATGTGAAAATTCCTATAAAAATCACATTGTTATACAAAATAATCTATTAAAATATTTGATTTGATTCTCATAAAAATAAGTATAAGAATCTTTGTTCTCACTATACAAAACTATTTTCACAGGCACATCTGTAAATTAAAACATATTGGTCCCGTTTAAAAACAAATTTACAAAAAATATGAAAAAACATTCTATTTAAATATTTAATTTAATTATCCTATAAAGACGTATAAGAATCTATGTTCTTGCTATACAAAGTTATCTTCACGTGCAAGTCTGAAAACTAAAACATCCGTATCCCGTTTGTAAACAAATGTATAGAAAATATGAAATTGGATCAATATATGCAAAATGGTATTAGAAGATGTACCTGTACTACTTTTATTCTGTTTTAACAATCAGCTAAATACAATATATGGGTTTAAAAAATATTTGCCAAAAAAAACAGATGACGTAAAAGTTGAAAATAGCTATATTTTTCGTGTAATCTAAATCCGTAG
Source organism: Amaurobius ferox (assembly GCA_951213105.1). Lineage (NCBI taxonomy): Eukaryota > Metazoa > Arthropoda > Arachnida > Araneae > Amaurobiidae > Amaurobius > Amaurobius ferox. Next base: position 196,075,221 of record OX578133.1, read on the forward strand.
ACCTTAATTGATATTATCCAGTCAAAAATACAATTCAGATCAATTTATTTTATATACATTTTTTGTATTATTTAAATCGAAAAAAATTTAATAAAATCATCTGCTGTATAAACATATTGGATTTTAATTCCGTTGCTAAGCAACATGACATATTTTTCTTCAAAGAAATAGCATTATGTAGCAATAAAAATATCGTCTGCATAATGCTATCTCAATGAAAAGTTTGTTTTTTATTAATATCTCTATAACCCTTGGTCCTAAAAACTCGAAACATGAACTAACATTTAAGTGGGCCTATATTACGACTACTCACAAAATTTCATGAAATTCAGTGCAACCTTTCTTCCGTGATAATGAGACAAACACATACACCATACAGACAGATTTTCAATCTTATTTGTATACATTACTCATATAGTTTCCACTGCCGGCTGTTTTCCTTAAATGTAAAACTTCTGTTATTTCTTTTTCAGATTAAGGCAGCTAATTTAGTTTCTAAATTTTATTTTATTTATATCAGCAATGATTTATTCCTCGCCGAATGATGTTACTCATTTAGTCCCCGATGGCGTCAGTTTTCCTTTCATTATAAGTGGTCTGTTATTTCCATACCAGATGAAGTTTCAGAATTTTCTTTCATTTAATTCAGAAATACTTTATTCCTCTCCAACCGAAGGCAGTTAATTTAGTATTCGAAGAAGTATTTTCATTTATATGTTTATTCCTCTCCGGATAACAATATTCAGTTAGTTTCAGATGCCGGCTGTTTTCCTTTAATTGTAATTGCTCTAGTATTTCCTTTCCAAATGATGGCGCCAAATTTAGTTTCTGAAGTTTTTAACACTTTCCTACATATTTGAAAGGTGTTTATGACTTTGGTCATTCGGTCTTCCGTTTGCACGATAACTGCCGTTAAAATAAATTAGTCATATCAATTGAAATTATAGTGTGGCGGATGAAGAGATGTTTGTCCCGAGCCAGGACCGAACTCGGGACCTTCTCCATTGTAGACCGACATTATAAAATTGAGCAAAAGCTAGCTTCTGCTCCATTCTTATAATTCGGGTACAGGTTCCAAGCATCTTTGATCAGATGTCGTTGGAGGAGCAGAATCTGTGCTGCCGCACACTCCCCCCGCTGATGAGGAACCCGGATCGAATTTCGGCGAGGAGGGGGGCATTCCAGAAAAAAACCCGCGTGTCCCCATCCGAAACTCAGTTGAGGTGCTGAATGGCCGGGAGGCGTGTCGCCTCGGGCGTGACGTCAGTCGTGGTCAACCAGGAAGGGAGTGGCAAGGCCTCTGACTCCGTGTGGTGCTGCCATCTCCTGTTGAGAAGTGAGATCGTTGGCGTGAGAAGGTTGCGTGTTTCAAACGTCCAGTCATCATTGTGGCGATTGGCAGTCGCCGGGCCCCAAACCAGGGACGCTTTGCTTACAAGACCGACATTATAATCACTGAGCGAAAGCTAGCTTCGGCTCCGCTCTTATAATTCGGTACAGGTTCCAAGCATCTTTGATCAGATGTCTTTGCTGCCGCACACTCCCTCGCCCAATGAAGGCCCTGGTCTAATTTCGGCGAGGAGGGGGCCGCTGGGAAAACCCCCGGGTGTCCCCCCGAAATGCATTTGAGGGGCAAAAGGCCGGGAGGCGTGTTGCCTCGGGCATGACGTCTGTCGTGGTCAACCAGGAAGGGAGTGGCAAGGCCTCTGACTCCGTGTCGTGCTGCCCTCTCGTGTTGAGAGGTGAGATCGTTGGCGTGCGAAGGTTGCGTGTTTCAAACGTCCAGTCATCATTGTGGCGATTGGGAGTCGCCGGGCCCCGAACTAGGGACCCTTTGCTTACAAGACCGACATTATAATCACTGAGCAAAAGCTAGCTTCGGCTCCGTTCTTATAATTCGGGTACAGGTTCCAAGCATCTTTGATAAGATGTCTTTGCTGCCGCAATAGTATGTTGTTCAGACGGTCTGTGGGACATTTAATAAATTACCAAATATTTCAAACATTTTTTAAACGAAGTTAAAATTTGCAAACTGCTTTGAAAATTTTAGAAACATTCAAATTATCCCATAAAATCTATAAAACAATTTGAGCAAAATATGTTCCGTAGTATTTTAAATAAAAATTAAAATAATAATTGCACACATATTATATGAAGAGATCAAATTACCCACTTCAAAATAAAATATGGCATCCTTCTTTTCTCCCAGAGTCAAAATCGTGATTTTTAAAGTTCTTTTAAATTTATAGTTAGCGTTGCATCAGTCCTAAAACCTCTTTATTTTTACGTATTTTCTGTGCAACTATATTATGTGCCAACGCAATTACAATATTATAGAGTTTAAATGATCATCAGACTTTGATTATTTCTACAACGAAATCTAATTTTAACGTATGCAGAGTGTAAACAAATCAAGCTGTAAGATGAGCTGTATAAGAATTGCTGAATTATTTTAACGCAAAATTATTTATCTCTGGAGACTGGAACATAGGTGACATGAATGAAATATTCAGTGATTTTACATAGAAAAGCAGACGATTTTATAGAATAGCCTTTTTCAGTGAAATTTTAAGCATGGCATATTTTTACCTCCATGATTTTAAGTTTTCAAGTAAAACACATTATTGTAGTTCTGTGATAATTAAAGAAATATCACCGCTGAATGTATCGCATTTTATAGATGTTTAAATAAAATTACAGTGTAGTTGGAAAGTGTTTCATAATCAATGCTCTATGAATGATTGATCTTTACATATATATATATATATATATATATATATATATATATATACATATATATATATATATATATATATATATATATATCAGCAATCAGATTTTATACATATATTAGCAATGTTTTATCATTCTCCCGATGATGGCAGTAATCGAGTTTAATTTATATTTCATTTCCGTTTATAGTTAGATAATTTAGTTTCCACAACTTATTGTTTTCATGATTTTTTTTCAGATCCTACTACTGAATGGAGTACAGGAAATAATGACTGGTTGAAATTCTAGTAATTTTTTAGATAGCAATCAGTTTTTATACATATATCAGCTATGTTTTATTTTTCTCCCGATGATGGCAGTATTTGAGTTTCTTTTATATGCAACGCTTCAGTATTTCATTTCCCTTTATAGTTAGATAATTTAGTTTTCACAACTGATTGTTTCATGATTTCTTTTTCAGATCCTACTACTGAATGGAGTAGAGGAAATAATGACTGGTTAAAATTCTAGTAATTTTTCAGATAGCTGATATATGTATAAAAACTGATTACTATGTTTTATCTTTCTCCCGATGATGGCAGTAATTGAGTTTCTTTTATATGCAACTCTTCAGTATTTCATTTCCCTTTATAGTTAGATAATTTCGTTTCCACAACTGATTGTTTCATGATTTCTTTTTCAGATCCTACTACTGAATGGAGTAGACGAAATAATGACTGGTTAAAATTCCAGTAATTTTTCAGATAGTAATAAGTTTTTATACATATATCAGCAATGTTTTATCTTTCTCCCGATGATGGCAGTAATTGAGATTCTTTTATATGTAACTCTTCAGTATTTCATTTCCCTTTATAGTTACATAATTTAGTTTCCGTAACTGATTGTTTTCATGATTTTTTTCAGCTTCTACTACTGAATGGAGTAGAGGAAATAATGACTGGTTGAATTCCCAGAAATTTTTCAGATAGCTTACGTAAAGAACTAGTATGTTTATGGAATCAATAAGTCAAAAATACTTTGTAAAGGATGCAGAAAATATGAGCAACGTATTTAAGGTTTGTATTATGAAATCGGTTTGTTTGTCTATCTAGCACTGACGAAACAAATCTAGTGCATCCGCGAAACTGATGTTATGTTTTTATTTACTGAACTTTGGAGCATTAGCGCAACCATGAATACGAAACTACCACTTTAATGAGGGCACGATATCTCTAGTAAATAGAGAAAATTGAATGCAATTTGGTACGGTTAATTTAATAAATAAACGTCAGGGCTGCCTACAGATGTTCGAAGTCATTGGAAAAAGAAAATTAATCTTTGGAACAATTTTCTCGACGATCAAAAAATCTTTATAAACATTTTACGAAAGTAGCTATTTAACGTGTAACTTCTTATTTGAAAACTAATTTCATCATTTCTAAGATATTAAAATGCGCTTTTCTTGAGATATTTTTCAATTTAGATCCAAAATTTTAAAAAAAATCATACAAACATAAAATAACTTCACTATCGTTAAATCAATACATTTTTTGTTAATAATTTTAACCCAAAATGAAATAACATTATAACAATAAAAGTTATATAAAGCCGTTCTTGCAATATTAGGAATTTTATTTCTTTCCACATGATCTCTTGAATTAATTAAGAAATTTATTGGTGCGAATTTCTTCCCATTAATAAAGAGCATATGCCTGTTAGTTATTAGGGAACTCAAGCCTCAAATTTCGAACATTTTTTGTTTCGAAATTAGAAACTTATTTAAAGAAATTACAATTACAAAATGAGTTTACATAATTTTAGAACGATTTCTCCGCAATATAAATAATATTTTATACATAAATATTTATTTCTTAAATTTTCTAACTTATAGCTATTTCTCTGGTCAGATTTCCAAGATGAAAAAGTATTTCAGCGAGTTTTCGATGGATAATGGTCATTAAGTGGGACACAATCCAAGTCATTGATAACCACTTTGATATATCAAATTTTGTATTTATTGTTTTGGAGGAGAAAAGTGGTGAATTTGAAAATCCTTTTGTATCGTCACTCCTAATTCGAATTTTCAAAATGTTCGATTTCTTCTTTAACTTGGAATATGAGTCAGATCGAATGAGACTAAAAACTCAATAATTAAACAACGTGGTTTTGAGTTCATTTGTTTTTCTTTTTCACGGTTACTACTCATTCGAGTTTTTCAATTTTTGAATTTTAAATTTTCCCCTTGGTTTTGAAGCTAAGACGAGTCAAATGGCACTAAAAACAAGACTCTAGCTATAATGGGATCATTCGATAATTTTGCTATATTATCCTTAGTCAATTAGTCAGTTCAGTATATATTATATAGAAAATTAGAAGTAGTATTTTATTCCATTCCTCGATTACTACTTTTCGTAATTAATCCATTGTTTCAGGTCTTCATTTAGGAAATTGTTAAAAATCATGTTTTTTTACCGATGAAACGTTATATTTAAACATTCTTAATTAAAAAATTGTAAGGAATGGGAAGAAAACGTTTGATATTGTGTTTGGACAAGAAAAACAGTTTTAGAATTTAGATATATTTATAAGAGACAACGAATCTGAAAAATTGGAATATTTTCCTAAGCTTAAAAAAAATCGGGACGATTCACGAACTTTTAAAAACTCAATTTTAATTTCGTCTTCGAATTTTAAAATGTTATTGCTTTTATAAAACAGCAGTTTTATGGTCAATTTTATGGGTCAATGTATAGTAGTTTTATGGGTCAATTACCCATAATTATTTGTAGAAGTACTATAATTTGAGTAGTGTAATTTGATATTCAAATTTAAGATAATGACCTCATTAATTAGATGCAATTATAAAATTTAGAAATGTAGATTATCAAAAGTCAGTCTAAAAGTGGCCAAAAACATGTGTAAGTATATGCGAAAGTATATAGAAGAATTGAAATGTTATTGATTGCAAAAAGATATCAAATTAGAATCTCGCCTTGAAAATACGATATTAAACATGTGTAATGGCATTCCAGACGATTTCATTTCCGTTCAAAAATTAGTAATTCTATCTTCCATATATTTTGCGAAAGTTGTTTTTTCTGTATTAAACCACGTCCGTTTAAAAACTAGAAATATATTAAAAAGAAAGATTCGTCAGTATGGATTACCTTAGAATCGACAACATATCAAACTGATATGGAAAACTCTTGCACATGACATAAAGTGAAAAAAACTTTAAATGAAAAATATTAATATATTTTTGAACCATTATTTGCTAATTTATAAATGTACACATTTTCCATTTACCATTTTCATATTTTCGATAACTACAGAAAAAGCCCAAGGCGGACTTAAATTAAACGCAATGAAAAATGTGTCCTCGAAACAGAAAATATCATTACAGTGTTGTCCGACATACCGCGGCTAAGCAAGAATGAAACACTTTCCCCGTCAATCGTGGGCTTTTAATGTGTTTTCGTAAGTATTGACACTCGACAATAGCGTAAATAGATATTTTAGTCCCTTAAACAAAAAAATCTGATGTGGCCAGCACATGACTTTCCTTATATAATGCAATGAATTTACTTCTTTAACAGTGAAAAGGTGGTGAAAAGATCCACGGCACAGTGTTTGTAACGTTAAATTGTAAATTTGGCACTTCTTTGGATGACAACATGTAAAACTATTCCGTACCCAATTAACTTATATTTTATGCTCCTTTAAATTAACAATTATTAATGTTAATAGCATCCTCAATAAGCAATATAGTCCGTATATTTAAATATTTTTATAATAAATTCATAAATTAACTTGGCATAAATTTTGCAATTTTGACGATAATTTGGTCAATGTGAGGGTTAAATATCGCCAAGTTGGCGATATTTAAAAGAGCTTTTCTGATATAATAAAATGAATGTCCACCATATGACGAAATTAAAAATTTGCAAAACATTGCACCGCAATTGGCGTCATTTTTATCAATTTGGGGACATCTTTATCAATTTGGCAACAGTTTCATCAATTTTGCAACATTTAAAAAAGTCATCAAGTTGACGATATGCCGCCAAAATTCGTCGACAGAATTTCGCCAAGCGATACAGATGAAGAAATATGTTATTCTTACAGTAAAGTCTTATATTATTTCCAAAATATTGAATTTTCATGAATTAGTCTTTATTTTCATTGATTTAGCGTCATTTTTATCAATTTAGAGATATTATTGTCAATTTAGCAACATTTAAAATACTTGCCAAGTTGGCAATATTTCGCCAAATTCGTCGCCAAAATTTCTCCAAGCATTGCGGATGGAGAAATAAGTTATTCCTATAGTAGATAAACGACTACGGCCGTCAAATTACAAAGCTATTACCCAAAGTGTCTTGTATCGTGAATGGAACGAGATAGAACTACGAGAATGATGATAATAAATTTATCGCATAATATTACATATGAAGAGTGAAAAGAATTCATAATAGTCAACATTTTTTTTAATTTTATGTGATTTTTTGATAAATTTATTTGAAAAATGTACAATATCTTCAAAACGGTTCATGCTAGCGTTCTACAGTTTATGTCAATCGTTTTCTAAGGAAAAGTTACATAAGGAATGATTATTTTCGAAACTTTATTTAATATTTTAATTTTTGGATCATTTTTTTCAAATTTAGGGGGTTCTAAACATTCAGTTGCAAGTAAAAACAATAAACTTCCAGTATTCACTGATTGTTATTTTTGTACCAAATTTTGCTCGAATCACTTGATTCGTTCGTGAGATATAGTTTCCACAGACTCACTGACTCACACACACAGACATCACCTCAAAAACGTCTTATTCGGGTTCCGGGATGCTTGAAACGAGCTCTCCCGTCGAAAATTCGAAGAGTTCGAATTTTCGATTCCGTCACAATACTTTCCTTATACATTATACTATGTATATAAGGAAATTAATATTTAAATGAGTCCTCCAAACTTTTAGTTTGGCCCCGAAAACAAAAGCATTTTAGCTCCCCCGTCGCACCTGAAAAAGCCAACTTTTTTAAACATTTTTATTTACCTTTAATCGTCTTCGTATTTACCATAAAAATCAGTTTAATCACTCCTAAATAACTTAAATACTAAAATGCGTATGATATAATAAAAATAAAATACTTAAACTTTTCAAAAATGTTTTGAGAAACAAATTGTTTTGTTCTGGGGGATCGCTATAACATCCTAGCTTCCTCTATCCCCTAGAGTTAATACTAGTTACGCACTAGTACGTGAATAAAACACACAAATTTTGGTTTTATTTTGGCACGCTGACTAAATTCTCTAGATTAATTACAGAATACGAATATTATTTTCCCACATACATAGTATAATGTATAGCAAAAGTAGTGTGTGTGTGGATGCGATATCGCACCAATTCCTTTAAATTATTTTATTTCATTTTATTTATTTATTTATTTTTATTTATTTTTATTCTTTACCAAAATCGTTCTAAAACTGTGTAAAGATCCTCTACATTTTACAATTTGTTGCACAAAAAATATACTTGAAACTTTTCATATTTCCATACGGTAATTCAAAAAATTATATTTTAAAATGAAAAAAAGTTTAAGAGCAACTTAATTTAGAACGTTAATTACAAGTTTTATTTATTTTAAATCACAAGCAAAGCCGTGTGTATAAAACAAAATGCAAACTAAAATGAGTATAAATTTATGATACTTACAATGCGAATTTATTAGTAAAAATGTTGCCTCTAAAAAACAATTCAAAGCGTTCTTTCAAAATTTTTAGTAATATTTTTACGTTAGAAAATAGCCCTAGCAAATAAAATGTGAGCAAGTAAATTTGTATAACTGAGAAATGTGCAAAATGTCAATAGTGCTTCTTCGCACCTGTCTCTGTGGGTGAAATATCGCTTTGTCATACTTTATAAACATTCAGGGGATACTGATGGAAAATATAACTGAAATACGCAACAAAGGAACTTTAAGACGAGTCTCCAAAGAAGGAAAAGAAACTGTGATAGAATTTTTATCTCAACATCAAATGTGAATATTATAGAAATAACAAATAGACTGCCTTCTTTCAGGCGACTTCATATATCTACAACATATTCACAATATCCAATGCATAAAACAAATAGTCAGTCAAACGATTCGCAGATAAATATTTGTTGCATTTCAAGACATACGTGCAAGAATATAACAATATAGAATATAGCAAGAATATTCAAAAATCAGATATGGACAGCACATGACAATCGCTACACAAGGTAAGTATGGAAAAAAAGGACGAAATAATGATGCTCAATATCTATAGAACACTGATTTTAGCATTCAATTAACATCATGTAAATTGAAATTGAACGGCTTTGGCAGTATACTCTGGAAAATCATGATCAAAATGCAATTGGATCATGATTAATATTTAAATACTATCAATTTCATGAAATAAATTACCACAGGCGAATTCTTGGAAATCAAAATACAAAAGGATTCACAAGAATGACGTTGCATAATATTGCATGTGGAAAGTGAACATATTTGACGGTACTTACTATTTTTATTTTCATTTATTTATTTCTTTATTTATTTATTTATTTTGATAAATTTATTTAAAAAGTGCAACATCTAGAGAACGATTCATGCTAGCGTTCAAAAGTTAATGTCAACCATTTTCTAATTAAAAATTACGTATGAAGTGATTAATTATTTAACAGTATTCAAAGTCCTGACTTTTTAATGATTTTTCAGAAATTTATTCGACAATCATGCAATATTTCGAAAACTGTTCCTGCTAGTGTTCTGCAGTTTATATAATTTATTTCATAATGAAAAATTACTCCTGAGATGATTATTATTGATAATCATTGTTGTTCGTGATTTTTTAATGACTTTTTTTTTAAATTCATTCGAAAATTTTGAGGGTCTTCCGAACGTTTGATTGTATTTAAAACCAATAGCATACGATGTTGTAATAATCGTACCTAATTATATTCAAAACGCTTCATTCGTTCGTGCGATATCGTGTCCACAGATTCAAAGACACACACATACAAACAAACAAACATGCATGAACACACACTAAATATTCAGCCATCACCTCAAAAACATTCGATTCGAGTTTAGGGATGGTTAAAACATTTTTTCCGTCGAAAATTTGAATTCAGAATTTCGGCCACAATACTTTTTCTATACATTATACTATGTATTACGGTATTTATCTGTAAGTTATTAGCTATCTTTACATTAATATAAAGATAACTAATTACTTACATGGACGCATGGTACTTTTCCATACCATCTCTATCCTTATCCGGGAATTTGATTCAATGGTTCACTAACACAGGAATCCCAGACTTGAAGATATCAGTGTCAATGTCCTGCTGCTGAGACATTACGATTTGTTAAACTTAGTTGTCGCTTTCCAACCAGGTGTTTCTTGAAATGTCTAAAGAGACAGAAATGACGAAACGCCACCTTAATGTTGTAAGGTGGGTGGGTGTTCAAGCACCTTCCAATGGAAGTTCCCTAACAACTCACTTGTGTGGTTGGCAATGGGAGGCCTGGCATTAGCATGAGGCCTTGACACAGAAATGTTATTACACCACGGATCTTAACTTTTAGTCACATTTTCACAAGGGAAGCAGTTTTAAATGTTTCATACACAATGTACCTGACATGTGCTCTCCTCTAATGGCACGGAAAAAACAAGCAGAACGTATCTATCCCAAAATAAATTTCACATATTTGACATCTAATTTGACGAAAAATCCTCGTATATTCTTTACATATTATGAAAACACTTCAAATTTTGAATCGCGCTCACATCATAGGTCCCAATAAGGATAACAGTCTATTTCATGAAACTGTTTTGCGGTTTCATGAAATAGACGACACCTGCGAGAAAACCTGCTATAGACTACATTTTTTCAAACCTCTAACTATGAACCTCAAAAAAGTAAAATGTTGGCTTTGTTCATGGATGAGTTTAAAAATAGGGAATAATATATGGATTAGGGGGTGGGGACAGAAGATCCAAACATCAAATATTGCAGAAAGCGCATTAATGTCTTCATCTGTACAGTTCCAAATAAATATATTGGATGAATATAATTGTGATGTTCCTATGAATATAATTGTGAGAGGAAATGAGAAGCATGCTTCTGTGGGTAAGAGTATACTCCAAGAAAAGATAATGTAGTGTTTTATAGAATGTTGGACTTGAACCATCAACTTGACAGGACATGTCTCTCTCACGAGGGTATGTGTGCTAAGTATATGAATAGTTGTTTAGGAGTAGAAATTATAGCTTGGTTTCAACTATGGTGTTTCACATCATATATAAATCCTTTTGGATGTGGGAGATCCATATATATCCATGGACAAGCCTAAACCTTTATTGACAATCCTCAAAATATAAAAACAAAGTACTTAAGCACCCCGATAACTTTGTAATGAAAGATTGAGGAGTTTGTAAAGTGACCATGTGTGATAGAATAAAATGGATTGCAACACTCCTACCGAAGAATTTAGCAATAAAAAGAGATAAAAGCGAAATATCAATTACAAAGTTAGAGAGCATTGTTTAATGAGTTCAATAACGGGAACGAAGGAAACGCATATACGGAAGGTAATAAATCCCTGTCAAAAAGTTGTATCATCAAAGCTCACTTGCAAATCTTATCAAGTTCGAAAATTCGAATGTACATTATGGCATTTTAAACAGGCTCTACACTCATTTCATCTTCATGTTATTTTCATGTTTATTGTATCATTCCTGAATAAGTTAGTAATTTGTCAATAAACTTATTGTGTCAAATAAATGCATCGTATTACCGCACTGCTTACTAAGAATTAGATAAAACTATTGGCTCTTTCGTTTATCTCGCTTTTCTGTTAAATTTTCCGCTAAGAGCGCTACAACCACTTTTATTCGACTGGATATTGCCTGTTTACTATATCCTGACCTAACTGTATAATCATGAACCTTTCCTTACAAATTTATTAAGGTTCTTGAGAGATTTCTAGGAACACTGTATAGTTTTGCTGTACGAACTGGGCTTTCGCATCTAATGAATAAGTTACTGGGTCCCAAATCGCTCGTTTTCCCCAAGTTTTACTGTAAATAAGCACATAACATTTATATGAAAATCAACTCATTAACTGATTGTGAACTGATGCAGAGAGATCTAGATGAACTGTATAACTGGTCTGTACTAAATAAACTCCATTTAAATATTTCTAAATGCTATGTAATGAACATTGCTAGGATCCGTAATATTCTTAATTACAATTATATTTTAAATAATATTCATCTCTATCTCGGTGTTCTCATATTATTGATATGGGTGTCACTTTTGATGATACTTTTAACTTTCAGAGACATATTGATAATATTATTAAAAGAGCATGCCGAAGACTTGGGTTTCACCTTAAGACGATCTCGTGTTTTTGCCAGTCCTGATACGATTATTTGTATTTAAAATACTCATGTTAAACCAATTTTAGAATATTGTGCAATGATTTGGGACCCTGTTTACAACCTGCATTCTCAACGGATAGAAATCGTGCAAAATAAACTATTACGTACTATTGATTACAGATTGACTGGCTATTATCCTTCTGATACGCATACGAGGGAACTCAGACAGAAATATATTTTAATGTGTCTTAAAAAAAGAAGAAGCTGGCCCTGCTTCTTGTTTTATTATAAAGTTTTAAATAATACTATTGATTACCCTATTTTACTTTCTTGCCTGGAATTTCATATACCTGTCAATAATACTAGGAAAAAAACTACTTCACAATACTACTGTTAAACACAACTACATTAAATGCTATTCTATCTATACATTTGTTGATCTATATAATACCTATTGTGCTGATATTGATATATTTAACTTGACTCCTGCCTGTTTTAAAAAAGCTTGTTTCAATGCGCTTGACATGTTTACTACTTAGTATTCTTGTATCTTATGTTCTGTACTTTATAATTTCTTGTGTGGCTACTGTAACTGGATTTCATTTGTAGATGCCGAGTAAATTGAATACAATAAATAAATAAATAAAATAAATAACATATCTCCTTAAATTCAATCACGTCTTTTTAGGATATGGAGGCCTAAAAGTGAGATTGAGGACCGCAAAAGTTCTTTCTAGGTAGAATAGGAAATTTCCCAAAACAAAACTATTGACTTTTCCTTTTCAGTAAAGAAACTTCCAGGAGAGTTTTTCAGTACACCTTATTTTATGAAAGTTGTATCTTTTCTGTAACTCTCGGTCTTCAAAAACATTCCAATATAAATGTATAAAAGCAAATAATATTTTAATTAACAAAAGAGTCTTAAAGCAAAATGAGGATGCGAAGGATGAAAATCGTTTTCTATTTATTTTGCTTTTATGCCCTTTCCTTTTCTACAATGTTTATTATTTCCGCTTCTTTTACTATTTATCTAAGGAAATAATAAAGTGTATTTATTCAATACAGACTAACTTCTACTACTTGAATATTTATTTACAAGCAAAAGTGGAAAATTTACCTTTTAATGTAAATTGATAATTAATATTGATTATCATGGTTAAAATGCCTTTGCAATTCGATATTTAAAATTTATTAATTGATTCTCACCATTCCTATGTTTTCAGACTCGATTACTTGAAATGAGTTCATTTTACAGAAAGCATTTATCAAAGCTCTTTAAGTGGTTTATATCTTAAATAGTTTTACATATACAACATTTTTACACTTTATTGTGTTTTAATTTTATATTTGTAAAAATTGAGTTAATTTCTATAAACGAAATTTTAGTTTCCTCTCAGGTCGACTGCTCTTAGTATTTTTAAAAACTTTTTTTAATATACTTTACCTTATATGATCTATACAAAATCATGCAAAATTAGCATTGCATTTCTGTAACCCTTTTAATATTTTATATTTTTATATTTGCTTTTATTTACTCGGCAACTCTATACGGCATAGGAATTAAAGATTAAAGTCAAGCGAAAAACGCAATATAAATATAGATAAAGAAACAGTATTTTATGCAAATAATATAAAATTATTAATATATCTAACAAATTTTGCCAAAATTACATAGTTTTGAACCTAGAGTGGATACATATATTCCACAGATACACACACACATATCGAAGTCCAGCTAAAAGAATACGAGCACGCGACTTTGGAAGAATATTCTAGACTAACATAGCCCTTTCATTGGTCCATTTCAAGTTTCTTTATCCATTGCAGTTTTAGAGATATATAGGTATGTAGTTCGAAATCATTTATGTAATATTGGCTCTTACAGTGTCCCGTGTTAGTTAATCTTTCTAACTCAAGGTTTTATTGGCCATTTCATAAGGTATATTACGTACAAATGCATATTATCAAATATGGCAACGAGAGAAAAGAGATTCTGGGTCAGAAATGCATGAGTTTTTGAAGATCTTAAAATTTCATCAAACTCAGATGAATTTTTCATATACATATGATGTCTAAATAAAAAGGAAAAGGAGAAGAAGATAACTGTAAATTTGCTACCTTTATTATTGAAGTTGAATACTTTTTAAAGATACAAGCTTTCAACTTTGGAGTAATATTCGAGACTACTGTAGTCCTTTCCAATGCGCATAACGCAACGTCCATAAATTCTTTTAGCCACTGTTGTTTTAGAATATGTCATTTCTGTAAGAGTGTCCTCTCCCCGTGACACTTAATTCAACGATAATAATAAATAATGACCATGAATAAATTTCAAATCAAATACTCAAATAAGTTTCAAGTACAAAAGCTAAAACCAGAAAATTTATGTATACCTCAGAATTAAACAAAACTTTTGATGTAATTGTGTTTCAGTGATCAATAAGGACTGCGGGGAGGCCCTAATGGTCTATAACGGCCGCAAAATGTAACGAATATGTATTAATAAGACAAATGCAATGAAAAAAGAAATTATTTAGAGGTTAGCACGAAAAAAAAAAAAGAAAATGGCCATATTTTACTTTGGGAGACATACGAATGCGGATGCTTTCAATTATCAGTATTTGAAGAATTAACTGTCTGGGATTATTTAAAACAATTGAATTACATCCTTCAAGATTAAATAAATAAACTCCAAAGAAATGAATCTTAGAGAAAGTATTTTTTCCTCTGTTGGCATTACATTAGTAGCAATAAATGTCAGATTTTGCGGATAGTTATGAGGGGCCTTTTTATTTCGCTCCATTTATAATAATGAAGGGGGTGGGCGGAGCTCTGCCTGTTTGTCTGTAGCAGAAAATCGAATCGTCTTACGAACATAAAATTTGGTACACAAGTACGTCAGGACCCGGGACGATACGCCTCGGTGAATTATTTTTTAAATTCGAATTATTTCTTTAGTTAGTTTATGCTTTACCTCGCTTTATATCGATTTTGGGCGATTTTCACACACATCGATTTCTTATCAACCTAAACTATTATTACAGAGTTTTTATCTTGACACCATCGAAAAGATCGAAAAATTCTCTTTCAAACAAATCTTAAACGGAATTCGTATTATCAATAGATGAGTTTTCGTGAACTTTTACAAATTATATACTTTTTGTGCTGTTTAAACTTCTTCGAATTCTATATTACGATGTAAAAAATGACGTGTCATCGAACGTTTATAATTTAACAACAGCTCTTAAATATATCACAAACTACTCCAGAAAAAAAATGTCATAAGCCCTTCCCTCGATTAATTTTAACCGAGCCATATATATGATTTTTTGGATGAATCGAACGTTCTTCCATTACTGAGCGGATCCCTTTTCCGGAGCTTTTCTATCAACTGCAGCCACACCCACCACGGGGGAATCGTATCTTATTAAATATTAAAAGGCAATGTCTGTGTGTTTTATACACTATACGTTTCGCGACATCGCGTCGGAGAACTACGAAATTTGGCAATCGGAGACCTGGAGGGGTGGAAGGTGACACGTGAACACCGATTTTTAAAATTTTAATTATTTTTTTGTTATTTAATGTTTTGTGCGATTTCAATCTTTTTTTGCTTTTTTGCCCTTTTTTCTCCACGATACAGACGTCGTAGAAAAAAACAAATTACACCACCGGAAAGAGCAGACAATTGCGAGTAAAAATATATCAATTTCAAATCTCAATTTTGATTTCTAATATTATTTAAAGATTTTAAAACAAAAGTCACTATTGGCTCAAAAAAACGATTTTTGATATTTAAATTCTCGCATAGTAAAAAGTACTCATAATTTCGACTAATATTTTTCATTTTTAGAAAGCACAAACATCTGGCTTTCTTACAAGTCCAATCCGGTCAAGAAACAATTGAAATTGGCTGCTGGATCGGAATTTTAAAGAAGTCATGATTTTAAAATTCATCGCGGCGGGCGAAAGAAGTTCCCATTTCCCATCGCCCATTTCCCCCAAGCATGCGTTTCAATGGCGCCTGTTTGTGTCTAGGTGGAGGTGACGTCACGGTTCGGAATATGCATAGCGATGAGTGGGAAAATAACAACCGAATTAGTGTTTGCTTTCCGTTTCCCGCGCTTCCGGTGTTAAATGAATTAAGAGCTTAGCATATGTCTTGTAGAAATTATTATATTTATATTTTAAATGATGGAACGATATGGATTTTTTAAATGGATATTTTAATTGGATATTTTAATTTGTGGATATTTTAAATGGATATCTTAATTTTATGGATATTTTAAATGATGGAACGGTGGATATTTTAAATGATGGAACAATGGAACGATGGAATGAGGATGATGGAATTTAGAGCTTAGCATATGGTCACTTTTAATTGTAAATTAGCGCGCGAAAAGTTAGCGGTAGGCCCGGGTTCGATTCCCGCCACTGCTTAAACTGCCGCCGTGTTCAGTCGGAGTACGATCACTTTAAACATGTGGGTCCGTAAGTCCTTCCGAGAGGTTAGTGGTAGGGGAAGGAGAGTACGGTCCCTGTGGATGCCTCCCCCACTGGGTTCCGGTCTAAATTGGGTGAATAAAAGTAAAGTTATGAAGATTGTCGCGGAGGACGCAGTAGCCCAGTGGTTAGCGGATTGCACTCGGTAGGCCCAGGTTCGATTCCCGCCACTGCCAAAACTGCTGCCGTGTTCACGTGGAGGTCAATCACGTTAAACATGTGGGTCCGCAAGTTCTTCCGAGAGGTTGGTGGTAGGGGAAGGAGGATACGGTCCCTGTGGATTCCTCACCCACTGGGTTTCGGTCTAAATTTGGTGTATAAAAAGAAAGTTATGGAGATTGTCGCGGAGGACGCAGTAGCCCAGTGGTTAGCGCGCGGGAATTGCACTCGGCAGGCCCGAGTTCGACTCCTGCCACTGCCAAAACTGCTGCCGTGTTCACGCGGAGTACGATCACGTTAAACATGTGGGTCCGTAAGTCCTTCCGAGAGGTTAGTGGTAGGGGAAGAAGGATACGGTCCCTGTGGATGCCTCCTCCCACTGGGTTCCGGTCTAAATTGGGTGAATAAAAAGAAAGTTATGGAGATTGTCGCGGAGGGCGCGGTAGCCCAGTGGTTAGCGCGCAGGAATTGCACTCGGTAGGCCCGGGTTCGATTCCCACCACTACCAAAACTGCCACGGTGTTCACGCGGAGTACGATCACGTTAAACATGTGGGTCCGTAAGTCCTTCCGAGAGGTTGGTGATAGGGAAAGGAGGGTACGGTCCCTGTGTATGCCTCCATCACTGGGCTCCGATCTAAATTGTGTGGCGCTTCCTGGCCGCCCAAATAGTTACCTTACACTTTTCTGGTAGGTCGCGCCAGCGAGTTTGCCAGGATCAGAATTTGCCAAGATCAGAATTTTCAAGGTTAGCGAACAGGCTGGTCGCCAAAGGCGGCTAGTAAATAATAAAAGGCAATGTCTGTGTGTCTGTGTGTCTGCGTTATACACTATACGTTTCGCAACCGCGCGTCGGAGAGCTACGAAATTTGGCAATCGGAGACCTGAGAGGGGGGGGGGAGGTGACACGTGAAATCCGATTTTTAAGATTTTAATTATTTTTTCTGTTATTTAATGTTTTATGCGATTTCGACCGTTTTTTGCCCTTTTTGCCCTATTTTCTCCACGATCCAGACGTCGTAGAAAAAACAAATCACACTACCGGAAAGAGCGAACAATTGCGAGTAAAAATATATCAATTGCAAATCTCAATTTCGATTTCTAATATTTTTTAAAGATTTTAAAACAAAAGTCCCTTTTGGCTTTTCACTATGCGAGAATTTAAAAACCATAAATCGTTTTTTGGTTTTTAAATTCTCGCCTAGTAAAGAGTACTTATAATTTCTTATACTTAATACTAAGAGTTCTTCCTAGTAAAGAGTACTTATAATTTCGACTAATAGTTTACATTTTTAGAAAGCTCAAGCATGTGGCTTTCTTTCAAGCCCAATCTGGTCAAGAAATATGTGAAATTGGCCGCTGGATGGGAATTTCAAAGAAGTCATGATTTTAATATTCATCGGCGGGCGGAAGAAATTCCCATTTCACATCGTTCGTTTCCCCCAAGCAAAATGGACAATGGACTATCTATACAGATGGATCAAAAATAAATGGAAGAGTAGGATGTGCTTTTGTAGAATACCAAGAAGACGAAATCCTGCATTGGGAACAATACAGATTAAATGACACAACTACTGTGTACAATGCGGAATTTTATGCTTTAAGTAAAGCAACAGAGTATATTTTAAAACAAAAACTTGGAAAAGTACATATTTGTACCGACTCAGGGTCGGTACTTCAAGCATTGTGTTCTTATGAAAATAATAATAAGGAAATCTTACAACTAAAAGAAGAATTGGTCCAAAATAAAGATATTATCGAATTACATTGGGTAAAAGCCCACATAGGAATTTTGGGGAATGAAACAGCAGATGAGCTTGCAAAAGGTGCAACAGAAAAAACAGAAATAAGTTACTTTTTCAAATGGAACAAACAACAAATTAAGAAGAAGCTACAAGTGGAAATAATTGAACAATAGCAAGAGAGATGGAATGAGAGTCGAGAGGGGAAGAAGTTGCACAAGGAAATTAGAAGAGTATCTACGAAACGCCCGTATGGAGATTTCTACTTGAATCAAGTCCTGACGGGACACGGAGCTTTTAGAGACTGCAAAAGCAGATTCTTCGGAAAAGATAAAAGATGTCAGTGTGGAAATTCTCATGGAACTGTTAAACACACAATATATGAATGTGAACTTTGGGACCTTATTAGGAGTACTTACTTCCCTTTAAACTATTAAAATGTAAATATTTTTAATTTGTGTCTGTTACACAAATGTAGAACTGGTGTCAAAGAAATCATGAAAAATTTTTAATTTGTGTCTGTTACACAAATGTGGAACTGGTGTCAAAGAAATCATGAAAAATGTTCTATCTTCAGAAATGAATTAAGAGTGGATATTTGTATAGATGTATTTTTAAGATTGTATAGCAGATTAAGATTGTAAATATGATTATGATATTTTGTAGGAAATTTATTGTTGAATGAATTTAAGTATATGTATTTTGCTATTATGTTTTCTAACAACCAAGTTGGTTGTATTTGCTTTTGTAACCAGGAGTTACTTGTTATGTATATATATTATCTTATGTTATATATATATGTTATGTATATATATTATTTTGTCTCTTATTTTGAAGTGATAGAAGTTGAAATGATTGTATTAAATTGATGGAAGAATAACGAAGAAATGGAAATAGCCCTAAATGAAGGGAGATGTACTTTGTATTGTAAATTGATTCAAAATAAAGTTTTGAGGGACCCATCAGAGGATGACTCCCTCCAGATGGCAGGACGCGTTTGCCCTGGGCTTTCTGCTTTGTTGTTTTGGTGCCCGCCGTCCTCTTGGCTTGCCGCTGGTGTGTTGAGTAGATGGAGAGGATAGTATGGGTCGCGGTGGCCTCTTGGCCTCGCCCTGGTGTCCTGAGTGCGCTATCGCAGCGACATTGAATCTTTCCCGTGTACCTTCGGGTTGGTCGGTGTTTCTTTTAGAGTTTCCCCCAAGCACGCGTTTCAATGGCGCCAGTTTGTGTCTAGGTGTAGGTGACGTCACGGTTCTGAATAAGGCTCCTCTATATACGAGCTGACTCATCAAGCATATTAAAGCCCACCGTAGCTGGAAGCGCAGTCGATTAGCATTAACTTTATTCGTATTTTACTTTAAGAAGTATAATTGAAATAATTATAGGTGGTTGTTCTGCACCGAACTGCTCTAATCATTCTAGAAAGGGTTTTAGGCTATTTCGCTTTCCTAGAAACGAAGAAAGAAGAAAACAATGGCTAATAAACAATTGGTTACCCTGTAATGGCGAATACTTGTGCGAGCTAAATTCTACAATATTCTAATTGAAACTTCTTTTTTCATATAAAGTATTTATTTTAAACACTTATTTTATAATTTCTGTAACTTTAGTATGGAACCCTATGAGCTTCAATATGTTTGATAAGTCAGCCTGTAGTAGAGGAGCTCTAGTTCTGAATATGCGTAGCGATGGGTGGGACAATAAAAATCGAATTAGTGTTTGCTTTCCGTTTCCCCCGCTTCCGGTTTTAAATGAATTAAGAGCTTAGCATATGTATTGTAGAAATTATTATATTTATATTTTAAATGATGGAACGATATGGATTTTTTAAATGGATATTATAATTTGTGGATATTTTAAGTAAATATTAAATTTTATGGATATTTTAAATGATGGAACAATGGAACGATGGAATGAGGATGATGGAATTAAGAGCTTAGCATATGGTCATTTTAAATTGTAAATTAGCGCGCGGGAAGTTGGCGGTAGGCCCGGGTTCAATTCCCGCCACTGCCTAAACTGCCGCCGTGTTCAGTTGGAGTACGATCACTTTAAACATGTGGGTCCGTAAGTCCTTCCGAGAGGTTGGTGTTAGGGGAAGGAGGGTACGGTCCCTGTGGATGCCTCCCCCACTGGGTTCCGGTCTAAATTGGGTGAATAAAAGGAAAGTTATGGAGATTGTCGTGGAGGACGCAGTAGCCCAGTGATTAGCGCGCGGGAATTGCACTCGGTACGCCCGAGTTCGATTCTCGCCACTGCCACAACTGCTGTCGTGTTCACGTGGAGTACGATCACGTTAACCATGTGGATCCACAAGTCCTTCCGAGATGTTGGTGGTAGGGGAAGGAGGGTACAATCCCTGTGGATTCCTCTCCCACTGGGTTCCGGTCTAAATTGGGTGAATAAAAAGAAAGTTATGGAGATTGTCGCGGAGGGCGCGGTAGCCCAGTGGTTAGCGCGCGGGAATTGCATTAGATAGGCCCGAGTTCGATTCCCGCCACTTCCAAAACTGCCGCCGTGTTCAAGCGGAGTACGATCACGTTAAAATTGCCGGTCCGTAAGTCTTTCCAAGAGGTTGATGGTAGGGGAAGGAGGGTACGGTCCCTGTGGATGCCTCCCCCACTGGGTTCCGGTCTAAATTGGGTGAGTAAACGGAAAGTTATGGAGATTGTCGCAGAGGACGCAGTAGCCCAGTGTTTAGCGCGCGGGAATTGCACTCGGTACGCCCGGGTTCGATTCCCGCCACTGCCAAAACTGCTGCCGTGTTCACGTGGAGTACGATCACGTTAAACATGTGGGTCCGCAAGTCCTTCCGAGAGCTGGTGGTAGGGTAAGGAGGATACGGTCCCTATGGATGCCTCCCCCCACTGGGTTCCGGTCTAAATTGGGTGAATAAAAAGAAATTTCTGGAGATTGTCGGGGAGGACGCAGTAGCCCAGTGGTTAGCGCGCGGGAATTGCACTCGGTAGGCCCGGGTTCGATTCCCGTCACTGCCAAAACTGCTGCCGTGTTCACGCGGAGTTCGATCACATTAAACATGCGGCTCCGTAAGTCCTTTCGAGAGGTTGGTGGTAGGGGAATGACGGTACGGTTCCTGTGGATGCCTCTCTCACTGGGTTCCGGTCTAAATCAGGTGAATAAAAGAAAGTTAGGGAGATTGTCGCGGAGGGCGCGGTAACCCAGTGGTTAGCGCGCGGGAATTGCACTAGGTAGGCCCGGGTTCGACTCCCACCACTACCAAAACTGCCGCCGTGTTCACGCGGAGTACGATCACGTTAAACATGTCGGTCCGTAAGTCCTTTCGAGAGGTTGGTGGTAGGGGGAAGAGGGTACGGTCCCTACGGATGCCTCCCCCACTGGGTTCCGGTCTAAATTGGGTGGCACTTCCTGGCCGTCCAAACAGTTACCTTACACCTTTCTCGCCAAAGGCGGCTAGTTCTTAATACGCGTATAGCGTCTTGATTTATAATCGAGATTTTGTGATTTTAATTTAGCGTGGGAATGATTGAAGTTCAAAATAGGCAATTTAGAAATTGTGCTTGGTAAATTTCATTTGTATTGCAAGAATGATTATAGTTCAAAACAGACGATTTGGAACGTGAGCGTAGTATCTGTATTATTTAAGTAGCGTTTTGTAAACGTGGGCAGAGTGATAATGATTTGTTTTCTTGTAAAATTGTATCAAGAATTTTTATTTTTTCTGTATTTTCTCCAAAAATACACATAAACTGAACATTAAAACTATACATATTTTAACATAATTATCTCTAAAATTGATAATTTATATTCTAATAAAAATTTATCCATTTGTATATAAAATTGAAAGTATCCGTGTGTTTTGTTCTGTATATAAATCTTTCGTTTTGGACCAATTATTTCTGTCAAATATGTATTTTTTTAAGTTGATTATTCTTTACTTTACTGCAACCCCCGAGGTATCAGTGAAGATTTTTTATTATTATTGTTATCTACAATTTCAGAAGTAAAAAGTTATTGGAAAGTTATTCGCCGAAGATTTATCTTTCAAATTGCTTTATCTTATATTCAATTATTTTCTTCAAGTGGAAGTATATGGACTAGTCCGGAATTGGCGCCTAATCGTGGTTGGAAGGCTCCCTTTTGTTGGGGTCGAAAGTGGACACAGTTAATTGGAAAAGGTGCCACTGACATCAGTAGACGCTCACGGACTTTGTGCCACATCCTACGCAGGAAATAATTTTTCGATTTAACAGCACAGTTCATCGTTGCCTTTATCGTGAAGCTGGCCGTTATGCTTAAAATTGTTATTGAGCAACAAGTGATTATCGCTCATCATATCGGCAAGGCAGAAGGAGACTGAAGTGAAGTGCCCTATGCGGAAACGTCTGCCAAGCAAACAGAGTTAGATCAGTTAGTAGAAGGAGGACAACGCATGTTCTCTCAGCGATTCCTAAAACTGGGCAATCATCAAAACAAAGACGGATATTTAGAACTTATTGAATCCAAATAAGCTGAAAATGAGTGTTAATAAGGGGTACAAAATAAGTAAAGCTTGTACTCTTATTGAATACACATAATCCAGTGATTTTGATGCTTTGATAAAGGAATTCATCGAAAGTGATACCCTCAACAACTACAGTATAGCCAAGCTCCCCAAAAAGAAACCTCGGGTGATCCTCTTTAACATAAAAGACAAGGATATGCTTAAAAGCCAAGTCACTGAACAAAAAAAGCAAGTTGGAAGTAAAATATAGCTTTAAAGGGAGAGGAGCAAACTGAGTTAGCGACCAGGCCGCTTTTGCAAATCCGAATAATAAAACAAAAATCAATTTATAATGGTCTAGGAAAGACAAAAATGAGTACATCAGGCCTAAGGCTTTCCACAAGTGTTGGATGGTATCACGGAGATATAGGAAAATTTCCTAAAGGTGACGAAATTTATGTCAATTACGGACAAAAGGGCAGAAAGCGGCTGAGCGTGAATCGGAAACCAACTGCCAGAATTATAACACCCACAACAGAATATTTGGTACAGCTTTTAATTTGGATCATCGTTATAACGAAAGAACTTGTCCTATCTATACAAGTAATTTATACATATAAGTAATTGACATTTGCTGTGTCTAAAGTAGACTATGGTAATTAATGCTCTGTTCAGTTTATTAATCTAAACCATACCACAAATAAGCAATAGCTGCTAATTAGCAACTTGTCCAAGTACCGACAAAGTAGAATATCTATATAGGTATCCTTAATGAACCATACTTCTATGCCAATAATGTCATTGTCTTTCCTATCCATTACAAAAGAATTTTCTTAGGGAATCGCCCAAAGTCCGTAATTATAATTTGCGGCAGACGGATTAATTACGCGAAATACGTGGTCCAAAGATATGGAGTGGCTATTACCGTAAATTTTAACCAATCTTCTACTGCATTTATGATCTTTTAAACCCTTCCTCCAATAATCAGGAGGTGGGTCTATACATGCGTCAGTCGATTTTTACTAATACTGATTTTAAAATTAGAATTGCAGACGATGTGAATACTAAGGATGATATGTGGAGCCCTATACCTAAGGATGACGGAGGAAACAATCTAATTAATTTTATTGGTAGAAATGAACTGACTTTTTTGAATGACCCCAACAGTATACCGACGTATAGAGGAGCGAACTGGATTGACCTGCGTATGATTGGAAATTTCAATACTGACATTGTTACCAACTGGAAAATCAATATTCAGTTAGTGACCACATTTATATATATTTTAATTACGGATCGACTCGAAATACGATCATTAGTAATAGAAAGTGGAATATAAGAAATATCATCTGGTTAGAGACAAAGATGGAGATTTTGAAAGTGGTAGAGAAACAGGCACCTCAACTTAGATCAACTTAACTCTGAGAACTATGTGAAGAAAATCGGCTAATATTTGTTAGAGGAATAGAAAAAGCCTAATCTCGGGAAAAGAGGAAACGCTGTCTGGTAGGCACGTGCACTCCAAATTATTCACAGTCAAGTGTCAGGGTACTATATCAGGCTTCTCATGAAGTAGAGTTAAGACTCAAACTAAACATGATATATGAGAAACACATATGTCGCTCATAGGATGTTCATTATCGCTATTAAGACTGTTTGTCCAAAAAACGATTTCAATAATGTGGCATTATATAACTCATCTGGCAAATATTATGAAATCGCCAAAGGACGAAACACTGTGGGAAAAGTTGAAAATACACTGAGTATTCAAACGAATACCTATAGTCAAGCTATAGATGTTATTACGTCACACCACTTCCCCACTATTGGGGACAACTGTAGTATTTTTATGCTTTTAACAATTAATTTATCCCCTTTACCATGTAAGAACGTAAAGGTGTTGATAACGAGAAAGCTCAAGGAATCAACGGATTGACTTTAGATATTAATAGCGATATTTGTGTGCCTGAGTTTCTGAAAATCACGTACCACTCTTCATCATAGAATCTTTCTGGCCATCTGGAAAAAGAAGAAAATTTGTCTTGATCTCGAAAAAAGGCAAAGACTTACCCAGCCCTGACTCGAACAGTCTGTTTTTCATCTGAGAAAAAGAAGTACTATTGATTGAGTTGACATCTTATAAACATTGTTCAAGAGAATAAGCTCAACAAAGGAATTATTTGTATCATCTCGCTAGGAGACAGATTTCTATTTAAAGTGAGAAATTCAAAGATAAAAATGAGCCATTTTAAAATGTTGTTCTATGGGAGAAACGCTGATTCAAAGCGATTTTATATCATGAATAGCGTCAACTATATTAGCACTTTACAATGGAACATTTGCAGTCACTCTACTGGGTGATGTACAGTCGGATCATACCATAAGCGCATATTGACGTATAGCGCAGAACTTGATTAGTTAAAATTCAAAAATTTTACTCTTTTCGACTAGAATTGTCTTATAGTACCGCTTAAAATGTACATATATTCCAAATAAAATATGCATACTGGCTTATGTATCGATATTGGCAAATTATTTTCTTCTTATCACGTCAACAACCCAACTGAACGACGACGGGGACCCTCTGTGGAAAGTTCTGTAAAAAACACGTAACTCGTTACGTTCTTATCCAGTCTACAAAATTCCAGAAGTTTCTAGAACGATATTGGCGATATTTCACCAAAGTCGTCATCAAGGCAACCGAATTTGCCGCCAAGGTCAAGCAACAAGGACCTTAAAATTATAACAAGGATTTTCTGTTACGTCTTCTATTGATCTTCTATATTGATCTTTTATGATCTTCTATATGATATCATTTCCATTTCATCCTCATCTCATTTCTTTCATAATTTACTCCTTAAAATGTTTGACGTCACAAACATGTTCGTGCATACTTATAATATTTTAAATACTCGCGCATCGTTCAAAGTTTATACAGTCTAAAATATTGCTGTCTCAGAAAATTGGAAACAATTTACATTTCATACAGAAATCATCAACTCTAGAGTAACGAGTCATAAATCATCAAAAATAACGATTTCTCAAAATGGAAAGAAACATTTTCTTTAATTACACGTATTTGGTATGAGAACTTCCATCCAAGGAAACATCGGAACTTGAAATATTTTCCACAATTTCACGTTATTGAACCGCCTCCGATGTATTTTCAATTAATTTTAGCGGAATCTATTTAAGGAAAATTAAATTAATATGGATGAAGGTGAAATTAGAAAATACATTCCCCAAAGTTCAAGTCCAGAAATCCCATGCGCTTCGATGTGGTAAATTAAAGACGGCATCTCACATTTAAGTTCATTACATATGAATATTTCATAAGGGATTTGAGGATTTAAAGCTAGCTGCAACTATTGCCAAGTTGAAGTTATAACTTTTCTGATGATAAAACGACTTGATTTCATTTTCGTTTATTGATATCTCCTAGTCTAGATACATATGTCATATTGCGTTCATATTAAAAATTGCATAATTAGGATGCTTATTGTGGACCGCAAAACAATGTTGATATTGACTATGTTTATTCATTTATCTCAGAGGCGTAGAGCAGAACGAGCTAGTTGTCACAGCACTAATTTTTTGGCCGCTGGAGGACGTACAGATTTGTACTTCCGGTGACTAAAGGGCGCCAACATGGCTATTTGTTGGATTTTCGAGGTTAACAACAAAAAATAAATTATTAAACGTAAGTAAATATTTTGATCCTTGCTATATTCATTCTGTACTTTTTAAAGCACACATTGACGTATTATTTGCTATACCCTGTCTTTATTATTTTTTGTGTTGATGTTGAATATTGAATCACGGCAAGTGCAGGTACAAAAATGTTTACACTAAAATGCCTCATTTCACGAAGGGCTAACTGTCACATGTTAAGTTTACCTCTGAAAAGTTGAGCCCATTTCCAGAGGCGGCTGCTTGAAAGAAAATTAACTAAAATAATAGCCGTAAACGTGAAACAGCTATTCTTATGGACTCTCCTGTAAATCAAAATATAGAGGAAGGAAAATCTACTAGGAAAGGATAAAAAAGAGTGAAAAAAAAAAGAAATGGAAGAAAAATTATTTCCATGCATCGACGCAAGAAGAGAAGTAGATATAGTAATCCTGAAGAAGATAATGATCATCCGCATTGCCTGGTCCGTGTAGAATATTATTCCAATTACCTTTCGAAAGACATATGGATCATGTGCCAAGATTGTAATGGTTGCGTCCATGAAGATTGATCTCCAAATTATGTGTCGTTGCTGTTGAGACCCAGACCGTTAGACCTACCAGAAAGGTGTAAGGTAACTGTTCCAGATTATGTGTATTACAACTGTAACTGTGGTGATTTAATAGGTGACAATTAATATAACTATAATAACTGGACATAACCTGACACAAATGGACATAACTAATTGAATTGCACTTTTTTATTCCTCAAATGGAATTATTATATTTCTGTCGTACGTAGATATTTTCTTACATTAAAATTTACTTATAATGGAATAAATCTTATTTTAATGTCTTTTACAAAGTTCAAAATTTATACACGAAGCAAATATAACTTAAGTTGAACAGTTTTTAGGAAACAAATAACAGCATTAAAAATACACAAGCAACAAGAAATACACAGGACAACTTGCTCAAAGAGATATGTCAGATTGTCACATTTCTTTGTATTCTTTATAAAATAAAATCAATTATTTTCCAGTCAGTTAAATATTTCGTATGTTCTCTATAGTTAGCCAAAAGATTAAAGTTACGTATGATAAAGAGAAAATTTGATTTCTGTTTATAAAAAATGTCAAAACTGAAATGTATTAGCTGAGACAACTAGAATATCCTAATTTTTTAAGGTAATACAAACTATTCTACTTGACTTATATATCATCCCATCTAAAAAAAATATGTACTTTTCAGTAAATAATCGAGAAATCTGCAGTTGTAGAGTTTTTCAGTTTTATATTAGGTACTAGCATCATACCCGTTCTTCGTACGGAGTATATAATATAAAGAAACTTACAATTCTCAATCATCTGCAAATTCTGTTAAAATATTAAATTTATTGCTCCTAATGAAAAGTTTAAGAATATCTGTTCTCACTATGCAAAATTATCTTCACGGGCAGATCTGAAGAATAAAACATCCTGGTCCCTTTTGTAAGCAAATTTACAAAATACAAAAAGAAATTGAATCAATATATGCAACCCCGTACTACGTATATTGTCGAAGATTAGAAAATATGCCAGTGTGTTGGTAGAAGATTACCCGTATTACAATATGAGTCTCAAAATTCTTTGCCTAAATAAAAGAGGTGACGTAATAAATTGAAAATATCAATAATCCCCGTACTCTTTATACCAGAAGGCCGTAATTGATTCCAATGTATGCCAATATATATCAAAAGATATGCCAATATATATCAAAACATATGCCAATATATATCAAAACATATGCTAATATACCTGTACTACTTATATTCTCGTAGATTAGAAGATATACCTGTGTATTTGTAAAAGATTACTCGTGCAACGTACAATATATGAGTTTAAACAATTTTTGTCATAATAAAACAATTGCATAATAACTTAAAAATATCAATAATCCCTCAATCAATAATCCCCGAAAATATCAGTAATAATAACGTTTAAACCTGAAGATCGTAACAGATATTATCCAGTCAAAAATGCTATAAGAAAAATCAAATCGTTTTTTTATATATATATTTTTAAATCCATTTATGTATTATTCAAATCGAAAAAATAATAATTAAAATTAACAGACAGATTTAATTTAATTGCGTTTCTGAGCAACATGATATAAGATAAAATCTTCCTCATAAACTGCGAAATGAAATAACCATTTTGATTTCTTTATACTTTTCATTGTTCAGTAAAAGCTTGTGAAATATAAACCATGGAAATAAATTTTCCAATAAAATCATATTTCAAACAATTCATGTTTTCAGAAAGTGACTAATTGGCGCAAAAAATCTCCCTTCACACTCAGAGATTAAGTTTTAATTCACTTTCAAACGATTTTCAAGCTTTTCGTTTGGATAAACCACGGAGTTAGAGAGTAGAACTCTTAGGAAAAAGTTTCGTTTTTCATTAATATCTCGACAACCCTGGTCTTAGATACTCGAAACTTGGACAAAATTTATGGAGGGCTATTTCAAGGCTATCCACAAAATTTCATCAAATTCTGTTCATCAGTTCTTCCGTGATGATGAGACAAACAAAAATTTCGTTTTTTACTAATACCTCGAGAACCACTGATCGTAAAAACTCCAAATATGGGTTAAATTTTAAGTAGGACTATTTCCAGGCTACCCACAAATTCGGTTCAGCCGTTCTCCCGTGATAACTGGACAAACAGACAGACAGACAGATTTTCAATTTTATTTATATAGATTAGAATTTTGACAAATGTATTTTCATATTTCTGCAGAATTCTGAAGACATTAGTACTTCGTGAATAATTTTATAGGTTTTCTGCAAATTTTTGCAGTTTTGCTGCAAGAATATGAAAACACTAGTATTTTATAAATAATATTAGAAATATTCTACAGAGTTCTGGAAACTCTAATACACTTACTAAACAATTTCACATATTTCCAAAAGAATTTCTGCAACTCTTCTGAAAAAACCTGTATTTTACCAAAAAAAAATTACAGATTCTTTGCAGTGCTTTTTTAGATAAAAATATTGGTATAAGCCAGCGTAAATCTAGGTTCCAAGTACCCTATAATATGCCATGGTTTACATTATTTAGAAATATTTTCAGATGGATATTTAACTCACCTCATTTTCGCTGTCTTTCTGGAAATTTCAAGGTGGGTTGGTCAGGAGCTTTATCTGAATGCCCAAGTTCATAACCTTCTCAGTTATCACACGAATTTAAATTACTCTTTCTTTCTTCTGCGAACAATGCCTTCTTTGCCACAATTTTCTTACATTTGTCATGCTTTAAGTGAAAATCTTTGCACTTACCATAAATTGAAAGCTTTATTGTAGCGCTATATGTTCAAATACATGTAAAAGTATTCTAAAATGCTCGTATTTATCACAGCAGTTGTTTTTTGTGCATAACTAATTTTTTTCAATAATTTCGGTTCCCATGGTTTACACTCGGATCCTTCATATATAAAAAAATGATTATTGGCCGATTGTTGAGCATCAAAATTAAAAGCTATTACATCTTACTGAAAAACTATTATATATTTTTACTATTCATGCTAGCATTCTAAAATTTTGTGTCAGTCGTTTTACAATAAAAATTACATAAGAAATGATTATTAAAGTTTTCAAAATTTCATTCGAAAATGTGAGCATCTACCATTACGTTTAAAAGCAATACGATCCACATATTTGCCTTTTCTGAATAGTGAGAAATTTTGGCCAAAATACTTTCGTGTGATATCGCACACACATTAACATATACACATACATACACACTAACATACATGAACACACAAGTTGAGTTAAGGGATGCCTAAAACAGTGTTCTTCATTTTTGAAAGATCTATTAAGTATTTTTATACTTTTCGCACACATGTGTCGTAAAGAATTCCCACAATATCGAAATGTGTTAATGGTACGAAAAGTCATGTGTTGGACAGAAGAGATTTTTAATTCTGCGATGATTGAATATTTAACTTTCTCCCTTCTTTTATCTTGCAGTATCCCTAGTTCAAATATTTTTTCAGCTTTTTATACCTAGATAATTCCATGACAGAATGTTTTATTTCCTTAATCTCCCGCGTAACTCGGAGCATCTGTTCTTGAAGCCACTTAATAGGAATAAAAAAGGCAAAATCGATCATTTTTCTTGAAATGTTCGTCCTATTTTAATTATCTTTCTTTCACCGCTCTATTCTTTGTCTTAGTTTTATCTGACATATATCATTATTGAATGTTACGGATTTATATATTTTTAATCCTATTTCTTTCTAATCCTCATAAATAGAATATTTCATTACTTTATTAGCAATTCTTTCAACATCTCCGTATGTGGCTGGGTTACTTTCAGTCATCATTTTTATCTTCTTACCATATATGTCCCGATTAACTGTTATGTAACACATTTAATGTGTTCTTTCAATATTATGGTATTCATTAATCTGCCGAAACCGAAAATTTACAAATATAGCGGATATAAAGCATGTGATAGTACCGATTAATACAAATGAGTAAAACACCCATCATATTATTCATAACCATTTATAATTATTATAATTATCGCAATTAATATAATTGTTATAATTATCATTAATACACTGGCTTCCAAAAGTTAAGCACGCACGGTTAAATCAACAAAAATGGAAAAGTAAAGCTTTGATTAACTCAAAATTATACATGAAGGTAGCAAATGTGTTTATGCATTAAAGAAGACAAAAATTATGTACAAAGATGAAAAAATATTTACTTTTCGTAAGTTATATGATGAAGTCACATTTGTCTCATTAACAAAAGCATGTTGAAAGGCAACAAACCAAACAAAACTTACATTAATATGGTATGTGACCATCCCGGAACTTCACACAAACTTTACAACGATTATTCATGCTTTCAATGAGGTGATCAACCATCGCAAATGAGAGCAAAGGTCATTCCTCCAATAGGGCAGTTTCCAACTCTCTGAGACTGACTGGAGGAGGTAAACGTGCAGAGACAGCACGCCTGAGGACATCACAGAGGTTTTCAATGGGATTAAGGGAGGGGAAAACGCCGGCCACTCCACACGATAAATGCCCTCACTTTTCAGGTATTCGTCAATGTTAGATCGATGGGAATGGGCATTATCTTCCATAAAGAGGAAATCAGGACCAGCAGTTGGTCCTGATTTCGATGTGTACGCTGCGTACGCAGCGATCGAGGCAAAAAACAAGTTCCCTAAAAACCGTCTCCGCCAGACGGCGTTGGTCTCGAATAAACGGTCTAAAGCGGGGGGGTTAACATTGAAACTAATGGGAATATATTGCAAATGAAATGACCGATATCTTTCGAAATAACTGAAGAATTAGTGTGAAATTTGGTGTGATTATTGTAAGTGGTATACACAAAAAGTCATTTGATTTTCAGAGAGATTGAGCTAGGGATATATTCGTATTTTTAAAATTTTATTTAACTTTATCTGTGGTCGTTCAAATATTTGAAGTCCAAAATAATCAAGTTCATTCATCACAGTAACGTGAAATTCGGTATGACGTTTTCTCTTGTGGTACATTTCAGTTCTTTCGATTTTGAATCTTATCGGGATAGCCCGTCCTGGGCCCGTCATAGGACTTTACTTGTTTTTAGAGAATAACTCGATAATCAGAGAAAGTAGGAAATCTAAATTTAATATATCGTTTTCGTTTGGGGTATATTTTATTTCTTTCAATTTTAAACCGTATCGGGTTAGCCCGTCTTAGGCCCGCCTTAGGAACTCACCCGTTTTTGCGGTATAACTCGAGAACAGGTGTATCAAAAAATTCGAAGTTTATCATATCCTCGTCATTTGCTGTATATTTTAACCCTTTGGATTAAGAATCTTATCGGGCTAGCCCGTCCTGAGCCCACCAAGAGGAATATATCGTTTTCATGAGAATAACTCAAAATGTGGAGCATCTAGAATGTCTGAATTTAATATATCATTGTCCTTTAGGGTATATTACATATCATCGCATTTCGAACCTTATCGGGCTAGCCCGTCTTGGCCCGCCATAGAAATTTACTCGTTTTTCAAGAATAACTCGATCAATCGGAGTAGATAAAAAATGTAAACTTAGTATATCATTTATTTTTGGATGGATTTTAATTTAGATATTGAACCTCATCCGGCTAGCCCGTCTTGGTTCCGCTGAAGAATGCTTTCGTTTTTGAAGAATAACTCCTGAACAGCAATAGCTAAAAATTCCAAGTTTAACATATCATTAACATTTGTGGTATATTTAAGTTTCTTCGGATTTGAACTTTATCGGGGTAGCCCTTCCTGGGCCCGGCATAGGAATTGACCCGTTTTCTTAGAATAACTGGAAAATAGGGCACCTAGAAAATATAAATTTAGTGCATCCTTATCTTTTTGGGAATATTTTAATTCCTTCTATTTTGAACCGAATCGGGCCAACCCGTTGGGCCCGTCTTAGAAATTCACTTTTTGGGGAAAAACTCTAGAACGGGAGTATCTAAAAGTTCCAAGTTTAGAATGTCGTTGTCATTTGCCGTATATCTTAGCTCATTGGATTTAAAACCTTATCTAGGCTGTCTTGGACCCGACGTAGAAATGTACTGGTTTTTAGAGAATAACTTGAAAATCGAAGCAGCTAAAAAAATCAATATTTAGTATATCATTTTCTTTTGGGGTAAAGTTTAATACTTTCGAATTTTAACCGTATCGGGGTAGCCCGTCCAGGACCCGACATATTAATGCACTCGTTGTTTAAATACCTCAAGCAGAGCAGCTAAAATATTTTATATATCATTGTTTCAGGAGTATATTTTAATTCTTTAGATTTTGAACCTTATTGGGCTAACCCGTTTTAGGGCCGTCTAAGGAATGTACTCGTTTTGTAGGAATATTTCGAGAAATGAGAAACTGAAAATTTCAAGTTTAGCACGATCGCATTCCTAACACGATCGCATTCCTAAGGCGGACTCAAGACAGGCTAGCTCGATGAGGTTCAAATTATAAATTATGATAAACCCCAAAAGAAACTGACATACTAAATTTAGATTTTTTTTAGCTGCTCCGATTTGCGAGTTATTTTCGATAAACGAGTGCATTATCACTATGTCGGGCCCACGGCGGTCGAGCCGAAAGGTTCAAAATCGAAAGAAATAAAATATACCCTAAAAGACAAAGATATACTAAATTTAGATATTCTAGCTGCTACAGCTTTGGAGTTATTCTTAAAAAACGAGTACGTACTTTATGTTGGGACCGGGACGGGCTAGCCCGATCAGGTTCTAAATCCAATGAACTAAAGCATACCGCAAATGACAACGACATTCTAAACTTTAAACTTTTAGATACTCCGGTTCTAGAGTTATTCTCCCAAAAAAGTGACTTTTTAAGGATGGCCCAAAACGGGTTCGCCCGATACTGTTCAAAATCGAAGGAATTAAAATATTTCCCAAAAGATAAGGATGTACTAAATTTATACTTTCTAGTTTCCCCGATTTTCCAGTTATTCTAAAAAAATGGGTCCATTCCTATGTCGGGCCCCGGACGTGCTACCCCGATAAAGTTCAAATGCGAAGAAACTTAAACATACCCCAAAAGCCAACGACATGTTAAACTTGAAATTTTTACCTACTTCGGTTCTCGCGTTATTCTTCAGAAACGAATGCATTCTTCAGCTGATCCAAGACAGACTAGCACAATGAGGTTCAAAATCTCGATTAAAATCCATCCAAAAGGAAATGATATATTAAATTTACATTTTTTGGCTATTGCGATTGAGCGAGTTATTCTTGAAAAGAGAGAACATTTCTATGGCGGGCCCAAGACGGGCTAGTCCAATAAGGTTCGAAATGCGATGAAATGTAATATACCTCAAAGGACAATGATTTATTAAATTTAGACATTCTAGATGCTCCGAATTTTTAGTTATTCTCAAAAAACGATATATTCCTTTTGTTGGGCTCAGGGCGGGCTAGCCCGATGAGATTTTAAATGGAAATAGTTAAAATATACAGCAAATGACAAGGATATGCTACATTTCGAATTTTTAGTTACACCTGTTCTCGAGTTATACCACAAAAACGGGTGAGTTTCTAAGGCAGGCCTAAGACGGGTAATTAAGAGGCAGGCCTAAGACGGGTAATTAAGAGGCGGGCCTAAGACGGATTATTAAATTTAGATTAAAATCTTATGGCGGACCCAGGACGGGCTAGCTTGATAAGCTTCAAAATCAAAAGAACTGAAATATATCACAAGAGGAAACGTCATAACGAATTTAACGTTACTGTAATAAATGAACCTGATTATTTTGCACCTCAAATGTTTGAACGAACACCAGATCAAGTTAAATAAAATTTTAAAAATACGAATATATCCCTATCTCAATCTCTCTGAAAATCAAATGACTTTTTATGTATAGTACTTACAATTATCACACCAAATTTCACACAAATTCTTCAGTTATTTCGAAAGATATCGGTAATTTTATCACACTATAACTTCGAGGCACTATACCATGAGGATGCCACCTCTGAATGCGTGATGTTCGATGATGCTCTTGGCCTGATTGCGTGTGCCTCGTTCTGTCCAGATTCTTACACGCTTATCATCTGATTCCAAAGCAAACCTGGACTCGTCCGTGAACAGGACGTTGCACCAATCTGAGACGACGTTGCACCAATCTGAGACAGTCCACTTGACATGTTGGCGACACAACTTCAATCTTGCTCCTCTGGATTGGATGGTTAGTGGAACCACAAAAACGTGGTACTCAGACGTACAGTCCCTTCATGTGGAGCCTTCGACGCAAAGTACTGACAGATATTGTCTTACCAAGTGCCGCTGTAACCATGGATGTAACAGCTGTGGAGGTCGCACATCAATTTCGCTTGAATGCTATAACAATATACCGATCATCAGAGGAGATGTTAACCCTTGGACGACCGGATACAGATCTCCGGACAACTGTTTAACTCCCCAGCAATGGCGCCAAGGCCAGACGTCCTCCCCAGCAATGGCGCCGAGGTGAAAGGTTGTGTCTTTTTGTGCTCGTGTTTATTTTAGTTAGAGATTTATAGTGTTTAAGAAGTTGATATTAATGTTGAATGAAACCTCAGTCTTCATAGAGCAATATGGTGCTGTTTATTTGAACCTATTAATGAAGGATAGGTATATATGTGTATTTAGAATTGAAATATATGCCATGTTAAGCGTTTGTGGATCGTCATGTTAAAGATTTACAATGACTGCCCATCTTCTACGCAGTTGAATGGCTATATCTGCTAGAATTGGTATGTCTAGTGAATACTTCAAAAATCATAAATATTATATATATTATTGTGATACTTCATATATTGTGCTACTGCTACCGGTTTCAGCGAAATTGTGACTTCTCTGTTTTTCTACATATTGTGTTCCAGGTTGGATAAAAATATAAAAGTTATATAGTTATCAACATTGGCCCTTCTGAATGTTATATAACAATTTTTACGGCTGTACGCCTATTGGTATATTTATAATTAATAGTTCAAGTTTTGATGACGTAAGTGCACCAGTGCCTCGTTTCTATTACAGAAGTCCACGATTCCCGTTCTTGGTGGCATCTTGAGAAATTGATATTTTTCTTGGATTTTATAAAGACTTTAAACCGTGATATTTGCGGAGGCAGTGAATCATCGCTGGTAATATACATATGGAAAATTTCTAAATATTCTGAACTTTTATCCGGCGTTTACGATAACCTGATATTTATACTAGTTTGGACAGAATGTTGAATTGTCTGTATTTCTGCGTAGCAGCCTTTTCTATATATTGCGTAATAGAATAGATAAAAATATATAAGATATATAGTTATCAACATTGGCCCTTCTGGAGGATATATAACAATTTTTATGGTTGTACTCCTTTTGGTACCTTTATAATTAATAGTTCAAGTTCTGATGACGGAAGTGCACCAGTGCCTCCTTTTCTATTACAAAGGTCCATGATTCCCGTCTTTGGTGGTATCTTGAGAACTGCTTGTTATGCCCACCGCTTCCAACTTTCTACTTGACGGTTGAAGTGTGTCTCTGGAGTGGAGAGCCTTGGCGACTTTGTTGTTGTTTTGCCTTGTGAAGTGTTCCCAGGTGTTTTGATCTGCTTGTAGATATTAATGTTGATATTAATCTGTATATATAATATATATATATTGAAACTTGTATATATTGGAACTTGGGTATATATTGAAAAATTATGTATATATTGTTTGAATATTGAAACTTGTGTACCTTCAATATATTATTCTGCGATTGGTTTTACTATTTGGTATCTTGGATATTTTGACATACTGCGATAAATCGTGGTTATTGCATTTTATCAGTAGTTGATATGGAGTACCCCCCCATCAAGTCAGATCACGTTATCGAAAACATCTCTGAAGACGACCTCCTACAGGCCTTCTCTTGGGAGGGAAAAGATGTCCTTCCTGGCGTCCGAGTAAAGGAGCTTTTGTTAAAACTTGTCAATTTCATGACTACTAAGAAGGAATTTAAGGTAGCCAAGTCTCTTCAAAGGGATTTAGTTAAGAAATTTATGAAACCCTTGGTCGACTTAATGTTGATAGCTTCCCGCTCCCTGAGAGCATCGGAGGTGGCTCTTTCGGAGTGTCGGGATGCACCCCTGGCGCAATCTTCTCGTCAGGGTGATATCTTTGAGGTATTTGGAGGAGCTGGACAGGAGGTACTGGGTGACTTAGATGGGTCAAGGGCTATGTTGGCGGAATCCCGTGTTGCATTTATAACGATTAAGGAGATGCTAGAACGGCATGGCCAGAATATGGATGAATTTGCTAGAGGGTGGAAAAGCTCCCTGGACGCTTTGCACGAAGCTGTAATGGTT
This sequence comes from Amaurobius ferox, assembly GCA_951213105.1. NCBI lineage: Eukaryota > Metazoa > Arthropoda > Arachnida > Araneae > Amaurobiidae > Amaurobius > Amaurobius ferox. The sequence continues at coordinate 196,112,752 of OX578133.1, forward strand.
CTTTCCTCGAGGAGGGGTAGTGCTTCCTCTCGCACTGGTTTTAAGACTGAGATGGCGTCCTCCCCCTTTGTCTTCCCTTCTGATCCTGTTTATTCCCCGGGATCGTTAAAGTCTAGGACCTTGTTGGTCTCCCCTGTGGAAAAGTCAACCTTTAGTGACACCCTCCATTTTATTAGAAATGGTTTATCTTTATTGGATACTTGTGTGGGAGTCACGAATTACTTTGGTGCCGCGGAGGGTGGCGTAGTTCTAGAGATTAAGGATGAGATGGGGATGGATAAATTCAGGGTGGAACTTCTAAGAAATCCTGGATTCGAGGGTAGGTTCTCCCTGAAAGAATTTGTTCGCTGGTGGTCGAAGGTTATTGCCTTTGGCGTGGACGAAGTGTTAAGCCAGGACATGGTTCATGAAGGCTTATACAGTCAAAATGAATTTTTGGTAGAAAAATAGTGGATAAGGATTTGTTATGGAATCAGGGCTAAGAACGGCAAGCATTGAATGTTTGAGGTGGACCCCCCGGGTCTTTGGGGATCTGATGAAGTCCAGCCGTATTTACTGTCAATTTGGTAGATACCCTGTTCGGGAGTTATGGCTTATTATGGCTTAAATGTGGCAGACTTGGACACACCAGCTCCATGTGCACAGTGGACCCCGGATGTCTTCATTGTAGCGGTAGCCATGCTGGTGAGGATTGCGTGGGAGAGCTAAAGTGTATTAACTGCACTGAAGTTAAATGGTAAATTCGGTTTGAAGCTGGATGTATTGCACTCCTGTCGTTCCCGAACTTATCCCCGCTTCTTTAGAAGCACGAAAATATCCAAGAAGTATGTCGACTATGGTGGTGGCGGTCCTACTTGATTTATCAGATTGGTAAACTATGTACCCTTCGCCTTTGTTATACGGGATCCTTCAATTTAATTTTGTTTATGTCAATTTGGGGGTTGGCCTTGCTTTCTTGTTTTTGTGATCTGGTCTTGGTGATATTTCTGTTTCGGACCTGTGACTGTTTTGTAGGTTCTTTTTGTCATTTGTTTTGTGTTTTTTGGGAGTTTTGTTGGATCCGCTCTTGATAGATCTACCCTGTTGCGGCTTTTGGATTAGATGAAGATTTGTTTCTGAGCATTTGCTTATTTGTCATTTCAGGTATTTGGTATTTATAATTTTTGGATTTTGTTTTAAATAGTTGCTTTTGAATTTCTGGTTTTTAATACTTTGGAATTGAGGTTCTTTTGATCTTGTTCTGTTCTTGGTATCCTTGGAGATGTTTTATTTAGTGATAATTGTGTTTTGCAGCCGGTCCTTGTTGGTACTTGGCTTTGTCTTCTTTTGCTAATAAAATATTATGCTTTATTGTTTGTTTGTTTTTAAATTATTGTAAATTTCGTTGTGGACGGCGTCTTCTTCATATTTTCCCGCTAAATGAAGCGGAGGTACCTGTGAAATTCTGTTAAATTTTATTCCCTCTTAATAAAGCGGATGTACCTGTATCATTTAGCCTTTGTAACCACCTTGGCTGGCTTTTCCTTTAAAAAAATAATAAATGTTCTGGGGGTGTTGGGATCACACTTTTTCCCAAATACCTTTAAGCCCTTGTTGGCAAGGGGCACGGTCTGGGTCGCAGAACTGTTTAACTCCATCCCCAACAATGGCGTCGACTTGCGAGGTTGTTTATTTTGAGCTGATATTAAAATGCTTATAGTTAATGTTATGGAGAGTTTCGTGGAGTGTAAATAGTATGGCGTGTGTTTTTAAAATTGAAGTATTCTCTAATGCTAAGTGAAATACAGCTTTCATGTTAGAACTATCAATGGCCGCCCTGCTGCGTACTCAGGTGAAACTAGAGATTTTTCTTGTTTGTTATTGCAATAGTGAATGACTATATGGATTATGTTATATAAATTGTATATGATAAATTCGGAAATATTCTTCTTGAGACTGTGGAAGTGAGTTCTAGTTACAGTGACGACTGGTTTTGAAGAAAATTGGAGTTATCCGTTTCGCTGCGGGGCAGCCATTTGCGTTACGCCTTAACTATGATGATTAAAAATATATACAGAATATATTTGTATTCTTTGGATCAATGAGATAATATTATGATAGTTTGGCAATCCATACTTCAGTGGTATATTTAATAAACTATTACTTTATTTTTCTGACGTCATGCGTCCTGGAATGGAGCTATCTCCGACTTCCATCATGCCCGTTCGTGGAGGTACCAGTAATGATGTATCTGTAATCTGAAATGATATTTTTCTCAAGATTTTCTGATGTTTGATTTGGTGATATTGACTCTTATAAAAGTGCCTATGATTATAAAATGTTATTGAAAAATCTGCAATATTGCTGCTTGTTATATGGTAAAGATTGTCTTGTATGATCTCAACTGGTTTCACAGAAAATTGGGATTGTCGTGCTTTCTGCGTGGTAGACTATTTTACATCTTCTTCCCCTGTATATATAAAAATATAACTGATATATTTTTGGTATCGTACCTCTACCTGTGTGCCATATACTAAGTACGATAATAATATTAACATTGCAATAACTGATAATAATTAATTTGCATTTCATGACGTCATTGACCTGACTCTTGGATATTCATTCTTGGGATTCATTGTAATATTCCTTCCCTATTGTGCCATTTTCTCAAGATTTCTGCACCTTATAAAGGGCAATCACTCATAAAGTAATACCGTTTGTGGATCGTCGAGTACCTGGAAAAATCGGGAATGTTATCTTTAGTGTTATTATATTTTCACAGGGGATTAATCCTGATCGGTTTTGTCTGTGATGTGAATATTCTGCCTTTCTGCGGGGTTGACTTTCCGATATCTCCCGTCTTGAACTACCTAAAATTATAAATGTTACATATTTGATATAGTATCGTTATACAAATGCTTGATACCAATTCAGGAGTCCTGTAATACTATTGTTGATTAGATTTAAACTATTGATTTTATATGACGTCATCAACTTTCCCTTGAATGTACTTTTGAGATCTTCCTTGCATGTTGTTGTTGAAAGTTGAACTTCCTGTGACATTACTTTGCTGACGATCTCTTGGTTGATTTGCTTGTGAACTGTATGCTTTTTCCTGACATTGCGTCATTGTTTTGAGGATGACGTAGTGGTAAAAAGTGCTTTCCTATTGGCTCTATTTAGCTGGAGTCTATTGAGGTTCCCTTTGATTCCTATAGCGGTTCCGGTGGGTCTTGATGTATGCTTACTTACTGTTCCATCCCCTGCCTTGGTTGTGGTAGAGATAGTTTGGAGTTGGTATACTTGGGGCCTAAAACCTTGCCGTGACGTCATATGGTGACTTGGTGACGTCCTTGTTTCTTGGGCGATACTTTGGAATCCTTGTCAACTATCAATAATAATTGCATCTGTTTCTTATTGTGCTTATATTATCATAAGTTTTAATGTTATCGTGGTATTTGTGTTATTGTTGTAACTATTTATTATATTTAAACATGAAAATTGGATTTTGGTGAGGAAAATTGGGAATTTCTACAGAAATTTTTTATACTGATTGTTACATCTGTTTTGTATATACTCTTTTGTGCATAGCTCTCATCTTGTGACGTTGTGTATTTTCTGTACCCATATTTTTCTTGGCCCTTTGTTATTGCCCTCTGACCTTTACCTCTGGGTGTATCACTCTGCTTTTTACTATGGAATTCCCTCCCGAGCTTGATCGCATAAACGAGAATATATCTGAGGAGGATCTCCTGCACTCCTTCCCCTGGGAGGGAAAATACATTCTCCCTTGTGTCCAGACTAAGGACCCCCTGCTAAAATTAGCCAATTTTTTGATCAATAGAAAGGAATTTAAAACCGCAAAATCTTTACAGAAGGACCTCATTAAAAAAATTATGAGGCCTATGGTGGAGATTGTTTTATTAACCTCCCGCTCCTTGAGAGCATCGGATGTTGCTTTGTCTAGGTGCAGGGAAAAACGAAGGTCTTCCCGTCACGGCGAGAGCTTTAAGGTTTTCGAGGGTACCAGCCGTGTGGTAATGACTGACTTGACGGAGTCCAAAGCTAGACTGGAGGAATCCCGTGCCTCTTTTAACTCTATTAAGGATATGCTAGACCAGCATACTAAGATAATGGATGAGGTGGCTGGAGGCCTAAAGGGTTCATTGGCAAAGTTAAATGAAGCTGTTGTGTCCCTTGTTTCTAGGGACGCTCAGGTTACTCCTCGTCGCCATTTTACTAAAGAGGCTGCGTCTTCCCCCTTTGTGTTTCCTGAAATCCCCATCCCTGGCCCGGGTCCGTTAAAATCTCGGACTTACTTGTTTCCCCTGTTGGAAAGTCGACCTATAGGGACACTCTCAATTTTGTCCGACATGGTCTTACACTGCTTGAAACTAGTGTCGGGATATTCAACTATTTCAGTGCGTCCGGGGGAAGACTTGTTAGTGAGATCAAGGATCAGGTAGGGATGGAGGAGTTGAAGGAGGAATTGCTAAAGATTCCAGTTTTGATGGTAATTATACAATGAATGAATTTTTCCGTAGATGGCCCAAGGTAATAACCTTGGGCCATCTACGGAAAAATGGATCTTTGGTATGGATGAGTTTAAGCCGGGTCCAAATGCATGAGGGCTTGTACAGTCAGAACGGGTTTTTTGTAGAGCGAGATTATCTAAGGATGTACTTTTGTATAAAGGCCAAACGTGGATGTCATTGGGTGTGTGAGGTGGATCCTCGCGCATTTAAGGATTTTGTGAACCATGATTGGGCTTATTGCCAGTTCGGTAGGTACTCTGTCAGAGAATTTGAAAATGTATTATTATGCTTGAAGTGGGGACGGCTAGGACACACTAGCACCCGGTGTTCGGAGAACCCACGCTGCTTAAAGTGCAGCGGTCTCATTCTGAGGCAGACTGTACAGAAGACCTGAAGTGTATCAATTGCTTCGAGGCGAATGCCAAGTTTGGTTGGAAACTCAACGTTACACACTCCTGTCGATCACTGGGTTGTCCTCGTTTTTTCAGGAATGCGAAAAACTCCAGAAATTATATTGACTACGGCTAACTGAATGGCGTTTTGTTGCTAGAATTGTATATGTGTATTCGTCGCCATGGCTTGTTGGATCTTTTATTTATTTTGTTTTTCTCTCGGGAGGGCGGGGGGGTCCGGCTCGGGCCTTTAGCGAATGTTTTGTCTGCCCGTGGTCCTTTGGCATTTTGAGTTGGTTGAACTCTTGTTATTTAGGGCTTTTGTTGGATTGTTGACTTATATTCGTAAGGTATGTTCTTTTTGGACTTGTGTTATTGGAGTTTTTAATTTTTGAGGGCTTAAATGAATTTGGCTTTTAAATGGTTTTAGTGCTTTGGGCATTTATTTATTGGAGGTACTTGATATGAAAGGCATCTAACTTTTAGTAAGCTTTTCTTTATAGTTATTTGGGTCTTGTGTTGTTTAAACTAGTTTTGGGGGATGAGGTTTTACATGATTTTCAAGGTTTGGTATGTTGATCTTTATAGTTATTTTGTTCTTACATTCTTTTGATCTACGACTCGATTGCTAGAGGTAATCTTGAAATCTTGTGAAGGTAATCTTGTGATTTTGTTGATCCCGGGCGAAATTTTTGCCTCGCTCCTTTTGGTTTCAGATTTTGTTTTTGGGGCGGATTGGCACTCCTCTTCTTGTTTCCTGGCCGGCCTTTTCTGCTTTTTTTTAAGTTTTGACTGAGGTTGTTGTTTTTGCTTTTCTGGTAGACTGGTGGATTGTTAAATTCTTGATTTAAAAAAAAAATCTGGAGGTATTTGTTTATTTTCACCTGGTCCTTTGTGTAATTGGTTTTGGGGGTATTTTTGGGTGACCGTGGTCGGTTGTTCGTTTCGTTGTTTTAGCGGTTTTTGTTTTCCGGAGGAGTGGTATTTGGAAGATTTTGTTGTTTTGTTATTGCTTTTGAGCTTTTAGTTTGATGTTTTCAGTAGACTTGGGTTTGTCATTTATGGTGAATTTATTTGCAAATTGAATGGTTGAGCTATTTTGGTTTACCACTTCCTCGGAGTCTTTTTATGATACTGTCTAATGTGGGAATACTGAGGGGATCTGTTGCACGGATATTCATCGCCCCTGGTCACGGTTGTGTAGGTTTTTAAGACTTTTGGATTTATTGAACCAGGTTTTTGCTTATCTGAATCTATGCTATCTGTGAATTTGGTATATAAATTTGTTTAGTTATTTTATGAACTATATTGTATATGAAATTAACGTTGCGGTGCTAAACGAGCGGCACCTGTTTTTTTAAATATATAGTAATTGTTTTTATTTTGGAGGCTTTTTATAGTATTTTATAATTTGTTAAGCAATATTGGAAATTTTGTTTATTATTATTACCTGCTAAATGAAGCAGAAGATATGTGCCTCCTGTAACCGCCTTGGCCGGCTCCTTTGTTGAGAAAAAATAAATATTCTGTGGGTGGTGGGCGTCTCCGTTCTGTCCGTGGCGCGTGTTGCCTGGCAGCTCCCTATGCGGGCGGGTCCCTGGTCTGCCGGTGGGGGTTTCAGTCGTCTCCGTCGGCGTTATTCTCCGGAACTGGCGGCGTCTGGTCCCGCTCGGAAGGGTGTTGGTCGGTCGTCCACTTGGTATCCCTGGTGGTGCGCTCGTTGCATAGTGGAGTCGGCGGCTTTCTTCGTCCGGTGGAGCGGGGTGGCCCGTTGACCGAGTTTGTGTTGGGGATCGCTCTTTTTCGGCCGTGCGTCTAAACCCTTCAAACCCTTGCTGGCAAGGGGCACGGTCTGGGCCGCGGAAGTGTTTAAATCGTTTGGAATTGTTTCCATAATCGAGAAATTACCGAATGATCAACGCCAAAAAAATGGCGACATCTTTGATTGACTGTCCTGCTTCAATGCGTCCGACAGCAGGAAGATTACAAAGAATTTTCTCTACCAAGTTCTTTTCCACTTCCGGTTCAAAAAATTTCCTTGAAATATCTATACCTCAAGATTACTGTAATCTATATGTTTAGATAATAACCTATACAGTTTCAGCATCAAATAATGGAAGGGTAAGGGGGAAAAGTATAAGGATTTTTATTTTCGGCTATGAAGATATCACTCCCACTTCGAAAATTTATATTTCCCTTTCATCCTCTATTTCTCATGATTGACTATAAATAGATCTTAGATAATGACAGATATAGATTTATCGTCGAAATTTGGAGGGGGAGGAATTCTCTAAGGATTTCCTGTTCTTGAAATGTCACTTTTGGTATTTATTTAAATTTTGTATGACTATACGAAATAAGTGTATAAAAGAGTATAAAGTATTTAATAGCTCCTTAAGAAATTAAGTGTACTCTCAATATGACGCCATATGAAGGCTCCTTCATTAATATCTTGTTTACATTGTTTTGTGTTGCCATTAAATTAGAAAATAAATTTGTAATTAAAGGAATTTTCACTTTCCCTACAATACATAGTATATAATAGAAGATATTGTGTTGAGGTGAAAAGTATCGGTAGAATATAATGGATTTATATGTTCTAAGCATACCTGAATACTTATTAAATAATAAACAAGCAAAAGCTCTTTGTGGCCGTTTTTTCCATAGCAAAGTAAGAAAAGGAGAAATTCTTCAAACCCCATTGCTTTACCCCATCTGTATTCTGTATAATTTTTGAAATAGTTTCAATCACTTCTAATCCTCCCTTTTGGATCTGATAAATTTGTTTCATCTCAGTCCGTGAAAAAAAGTTTAAAGCAATTGAAGGTGGCTGGGGAAATAACCAACAGTGTAACAAAACTGAAATTTCTCAGGAGAAAAAAAAATTAATCTTAAAACATTAAAACAGTGGAAATATTTTTCAAATTTTCCTTCAAGATTTGCTGTTTTCACTTAAAACTATAATAACATTAGGTTTAAATTTATTAGGTTCAGACATACTCTATTAGTTTTTCCCCTGTACTCAGTATTTTAAATCTTCAATAGTTTCTCATTCAGTGGGTTGTTCCCCTTTACGATTTTCCATATTTGAATTACCTATGAAAGCAATGCAATTCCGTCCTAAACTTATTTTCAGATTATTTGAAATCTGTCGGTCAATTAGTATGAGTTTTGTATCATAGAATTTATATAGCTACTAGACGGATGTGGTTATTAAAAAAATCTTATGATTAATTTGTAATTTAAGTACACGTTGTGCTTGAAATAACTTACCTATGAATTTCTTTCGCTATTGTTGCTGCGTACCTCAAAAATCGCTGAAATATAAACTGTTATTTTTTATGTATAAGCTGGATTTCTATTAGTTATTTCAAAATTAATATTCGTTTAAACGAAATATAGTTATCAAAATACATATTGACTGCATATACTCATAGACAGTATAGTTTGGGGAAAGCTTTCGATGTGATGATGTGAAACTAAAATATCATTCAAAAAACTTATTATCGTGTTATTCCATATTAAGTTTTTCCTCATACGTGTAACATAGATATAAAACACATTGCCTTATAGTGGGCGTAGACGTTGATTGGTGAATTCAGAATGATCCTTGTGAAACAGTGTTCATTTTCTTTCATAAGGCACAGTCATAAAAACACAATTAATCGTTCAATCATACTATTTATAAATACCACATACATTAATACTTACTGAAGTATTTTGACATCATCAAGTGTTCTGAAAACTCAATTCTTTTAAAATAGAGCGGTTTCAAAAACTAACACTTCCGAGCAGAATCAGAAAATTATTCGTGTCAAATTTGTGGAGTTAACTATTGTAATAACAGCAATTGAAAACAAAAACTAAATTTTAAGACAAAATACAAACTGTATTTTGATAAAGATAACAATAATATTTTTCAAAGGCCAACATGTGCTTAAGAAACCATATAACAAAGATACAATACAATAAAATCAATAAAAGTTACAATGGCTAGCGTCATAGGTAATAAAAGCCAATGAATGGAGTACAATATGTTCAAGAACCGGAGAACCAAGGTCTGAAAACATTAATGCAAGCATATTTACAACAAGTCATAAAGTCAAATCTCCTTGACCAAAGATGACTCAAGTCTTCGTGATAAAAATGAAAACAATCACAAGGAACCCCAAAACCAATCCATGGAAAGAGATAGGCAGTAAGAGAAATAGACGGAACAAAGTACTCCGACTGAAATCGCGGTTTTTTGAGAAGCAGTGAATTGACTCGCAATCTTAAATTAAGCTTTTGGGAGTTCACTGAGGTAATAGAGTCTTGAACAATGAATTCATATCGAAAGATGAGGACCACTCATTCGCATGCACTCATATGACAGATAAGGACGGAGTGAATCCTGGTGGTCAGGCACTGATTTTTCCCACGTATTTTAATAAGTACTGGAGTCTTTTATAACAATGCAAAGCCAGTTACCAAAATTAGAGATCGACTCAAGTATTTTCAGAAGTATTTGGGCAGTTTCAAAATTTGTGAGGAAAATCATGAAATAAATAACTTGATAATAATTGAGATTGGCAGTGAAAGTTGTAGACTAGTGCCAGTACATTAAATTCCTGAGCGATCCCATCCCCCCTCCCCCCCATCGCTTGTGTTTAATAATAAGCAGCACTTCAATTTCTATATGAATGAAGATTAATAACAATTATATTTATTGTAGTACTTATATTACCCTTATATACATAATTGTTCATTGCTTAAAAGATATTAAACGAATATATAAGTATTTTAAATCTAACAATTTGGCTAATTATTATTTTACTTCACTTTAATATTTATGTTTTTCAGATTGTTTTATTTTAGATGCAACAAGCAACAATTTCACTTGGGAGAGTTCTCTTGCTGAAGAAAACACAACGCAATCAATATTATGTTGTTAACCTTTCTAATCTTAATGTCTTATTCGAAATTAAAAATATTCAATCAATAAATTAATTTAAAATCGTTATATTTAAAATTAAATTAATGAAAAATAGAAAAATTAATTACAATTTTACATTTTGGTACCATGATACCTCATTTAACAAGAATAATTAATTTCATTTTCATACTTTGGCGACGCGATACATTTTAAAGAAGTTAATTATTAAACATTATGTTGCGATTTATAAATGCTGCAAATAATAAGAATTTAAAATATAGGGAGAAATGTTATATTCAAGGAATATAATTATATAAAATAATAATAATTAAGTATGGGAGTTGTGTAATGTCATAAAAAATTAATATTGCATTGTTTTATAAGTTTACATAGAGATGCCGTTATTCTAATGAAGACATGTGTCAAGAAGTGTGACACCACCATATTTTTGTAATGGCCAATTTGCTTCATTTTTAAGGTAGTTTATCAGTCTAAGGTAATTTATCTTATACAGTAGGGATTGAAAAAGTAAAAAAGTTGAGTAAATGAATGTTAAAATAACAAATGTTCTATACAATATAAACTATCAATGAAAACAATTCAAGAATTTCACAAATTGTTATTTAAATCTAGTTATTAATTAAGTGTTTTGTGTAATTTTAAAGTTATTTAGTGTATTTTTATTTCACTACATAGACCGCACCGCCCGCCAAGAAGCTTGGCGCACCTAAAGGGGCAACCGAGTGAATTTTTATTACAAGCCCCAGACCGTCCGATTCTTTCCTAATGGTGAACTTCAACTGCTTCAATTGGTGAATTCACTTGCAAAATATGTAAATTCTCAAACAAAAATTATTATGCATAGAGGTGCTATACAAGATAATATATTTCAAAACGTCAAGTCGAAGCATTTAAGTCGCTACAGAAGTATTATATTGATGCATGTGAAAATCTTATACAGTAGGGATTGAAAAAGTAAAAAGTTGAGTAAATTAATGTTAAAATAACAAATGTTCTATACAATATAAACTATCAATGAAAACAATTCTTGAACTTCACAAATTGTTTTTTAAATCTCGTTATTAATTAAGTGATTTGTGTAATTGTAAAGTTATTTAGTGTATTTTTATTTCACTACATAGACCGCACCGCCCGCCAAGAAGCTTGGAGTACCTAAAGGGGCAACCGAGTGCATTTTTATTACAAGCCCCAGACCGTCCGAATCTTCCAAGGTTTAGAGCAACTGACTGGATGACTATAAGAACCTCCAAAACTCAACAGGAACACAGGTCAAGCAACCCCAACAGATCAGCATTTCTTTAATTCTAACAACAAGACACTGGAAGAATATATTATATTTTAAAATAAGCAGTTTTACAAATGGCTAAAAATTTTTGAACTGAACAGGAACATCCAATACGCAGTATTGGGAACAGAATAAAAATATTATCCTCACAAAAAATATAATCGATTTCAATTTAAAATGAATTACTTAATTTATCCATTAAATACCAAAAGTCGTTTAAGTTTTTGATATATAAAAACAAATTAACGATATAAAGCAAGGTAACATTAATTTCAACTATTGAAAGAAGGATGCATTTGTTATTCCATGACATAGACCCGGGGACTCACCAAATAGGCTTAGAAAATTTGTTTCCCTGATATTGACTCCCCAACACAAAAGCGGCTAACCGAACCCACAAGACAGAGAAAACCACTGTTTTCAGCATGCAGCAAGTGAGACAACGAGTGAGCAAGTGAGACGATTGAGGGGACGACCGAAACTCCCACCCAGCAGATCAGGGACCGGTCCGCAAAGGACCCAAACAGGCAACCAAAACCACCTCGAAAATGGCGACGCAGCACAACCTACAGTATTTATTTAAAATAGACTCGTATTTACATTCAGATGCCAACATGCGGCGAAATAAGTAAATATTAGTTGCATTTTTCTTTAGCAAGATGTTTAAAAACGAATGGGGTGAGAACATACTAATCGGGGAAAATACGCTCACACAGATAAATAACACTCATTATCAATAACAATTATGTTAGTATAAATAGGTTCACATAATTCAAATTAAAAAAAATTCAATTTAATAACAATTAAATAGATAACAAAAATAAGGTGCATATAAATTATAGTGTCCTGATATTATCGTGCATTTATATCAATTAGTTTATCGCTAGATCTAGCAAACTATAGTTTAAACGCTAAAATTATTCAAAACCAGGTTAAACCACAAGTAGCGAAACAAATCAAAGATAATACCAAAAAATTACAGCTGAAAACCCAGAGAAGAAAGGCATAATACCAACAATACCCACTGAAACCCAATTACAAAATTTCAACCTTCATACACAAGCAGATAGACGCATTGGTCGCAGCTCCCAAATGCATGAACCGATAGCAGACAGCAGCGATCGACACGCCCCATCGAGGCAACCTTCCTTTAAACAATTGAGTCTGGGAAGAAAGAGAAGGGACAAACACCAATTTAGCTACAAATTGAAAGATAATATCAGTAGCCCTCAAAACCCAAAAACCATAAACTTAAAACCGAATAAAACTTATATCCAAAAACATCAATATATAGTCAAGATAACCAGGTCTCTGATCCCAAGATACACAAAAAAAACGCAAGAACAAGGACTGTTACAATAAATAACCGCCTGGTCCCAAGAGGAAATTACCAAAAACATTATTATAAAATCAACAAGTTTCCTAAGAAACAAATATCTGAGCAGCCAGGGCTTCACAATAACCTTTGAACCAACCATTTGAAATCGGAAAGTTAAATCACAGCATACACTAGACAAAATAAAACCATCAAATAAAACTCTCCAATACGGGTGATAATAAACCTCTGTTGTAAGCTCCTTCTGACGTAAACTTTCCCTAAACGGAAATTACCCCAAAGGACACAGAACAAAAGACTTTAAACAGTTAACCATCAACCACATAAGTCCACAGAAACAAAACCCAAGCAGGAAAGGAGCAGACTGGTCAAAGGGAATAGTAAAAAATCCCAATCTATAAAGCACTTTCCCTAAGTCGCTACTGTGGTAGAGTAATGTCGCCAAGGCGAAGAAGACAGGAGGAAGGAGATACCACAAGGCAAATAAGAAATGAACATAAATCACCAGAAATATCGCAGTTATTAAAAGAGGAGAGTCTTGAAAATATTACCAATATATTAGACAAAAATTTTAAACCAAGATGAACAGTGGGCATATTTTAACCCGATCAAGCAGACGCCAGGTATGTATGTCTTTTGACGACCTGAAAAATAAAGTATAAAACGCCGTCAGCAAATTTGTTCAGTTAAAAGAAAATACTGAGGGAGAGAATAGCAGAACTATTAGAGATACATTTTAATCAAATATTGCCGCCACGACTTAAGAGGACACTGTGAAAGAAATTTTATTAATGATACAAGTCAAAGACCTGCAGATGCAAATTGACAAATTGAATTGGAAAAGTAACCAAATATTACCCGTTTAATGTTTTAGCGACTCCCCTAAACAATCTGAGAGTAAAAAATGGTACTCTACTTTTAAACACTAAATAACCTAAACAATCTGGGAATAATGGACACGGGTGCGGGAAGATTAATTATGTATGGAAGCATAACAAGCTATATGTAAACAAACATTTATGAAAAATCCTATATTGTTGAGTGCGGTTAATTGGACATTATATGACAAATATGGGCACTATTGAAATAGTAATTATGAAGTGTCTCGGGAGAATAATTTTGGGGAGAATCGCACTCAAAATTTTAGAAAAATACAATCTACATTCTACGATTTTAATGACAATCTACGATTTTAAGACAATCAGAATAAAAATTATTCAATTTTGAAAACAAAAGAACAAAAAGTAGCTTCGGAGGGCTCAATTTAAACTAGAAGAGGGGGGGGAGAAGCATAACAATAAGAATTTCACAAATAAGTTAAATAGAGGGCGAATGTTCTGAGCAACGAAATAGATAAACGCTCTGGCGAAAATAATAATTGCATAAGACATAAAAAGAATAGACATAGGCCGAAAAAAGGGCCAAACAAATATATAGTAATGAATAAAATAAGAAACATGCAAAAAAATACTTTGTAAATGTCAAATCAAAGGAATTTCTCTGCTCAATGTATACTTGATTCCTGGCCTCAATTGTCGCCATTCAAACATAAAAATCACATATTACAAGAGTGACATTGCAATCATTTACAAAGCAAAATATTAAATTTCTGAAATACGTAAAAATTAAATGGTGAAAAAAATTGCAGTCACAGTTTGCAGTCACTGAGCATAATTTTGATAGCCACTACAAAAATATACTCGGCTATGATTTTTTGTGACAATTTTGGACACAGAAAATAATGTCATAAAATTAGGAAATATTTCAGTAAAGGTCCATAAGTAGAATGAGATTCAAAATATTCAGATTTTCTAAAGCAATGGGAAGTTGGAGGTTATATTTTTACATAAAAATAGGAAAAATCCATGTCACGCAAATTCATACAGAGCAGTATGCTTTGTACCACCCTTGGATAAAATGTTTGAAAAACTTATGCAAGGCCATCTCACCTATTTTTTTAAACCAAAAGAGTTCTTCAGTACAAGACAGTTTAATTCTAAGCAACATTTCTCAACTGATATGCTTATACATAAAGTAGTTCATTTGATAAAAGATAATAAAAAGGAAGGATTGCACACAACTATGATATCACTTGGCATTCAAATTGCCTTTGACAGCTTAAAGTGAAAAGATATTTTTTTGCAATTAAATAAAATATCATGCCCCATGAATATAATTATGTTGATATGGATTATTTAAGAAATAGACATAAACACATGAGCGGATAAAAAGCAAATTCCAATTTATAGAGCAAGGCTCATGTTTGGGCCTTATCTTTTGGATTATAATTACCAATGTCATTCAAAAAAGCTCATATGGAGAAAATTCTCACATTTTTGTGTACGCAGACGATTTTCTTATAGAATCAGCAGGGTCCTTTAAGAACACCCATGTTAAAGTATAGGACTTTACCACCCCCTCCTGTTGCAGAACTCTCCTTATTCCACAACTAACGTCCCTGATATTATATAGTGAGTTACACTTAACTATATACAGGGTGTCCCAAAAATATTAAAACAGGCTTTAATTCTTTACCTGTTGGAGATAAGAGGGCAATGTGAATTGCAAAAATGTTGAAAGTAAGGTAGGAAATAATACCACGTTAATGAAATAGTCCTCCAATTAATTTTCAAGAAGTTATACTTTTTAAATTTTTATACGACCCCCCTTAGACAAATTTGGTCAATCAGAATTCTTTTATTTTTAATGCAACAAGATCAAAAACCGCATATCTGTATCTTTAAAATCAACTAAATTATGATAAAGGAAAACATATGACTTATGCTACTTTTCCGTACCATGTGAAAGGCTGTTTCATCAGTGAAAATAGGGATAATTAACAAATTGACGAGGGAAATTGTTTAAATCAAAAATACGTTAATATGTGTCAAGAATTTTTATCACAAATAAAGCATTACACAGACAGAAATCATATAAAGCAGTGGTACTCACTACGTATATAATTAAAATTTATGGCATATAATTAAAATATGCATACCCTGATAGACGACCACTGATATAAAGGGACAAATTTCGTTACAAATACTCGAAATATAATTCACAAAACGCAATTCACAAAGCATTCTCAAAATGTTTTCCTTCAACTCCAATACATAACTGAACTCTTCTAATAATGCTTCTGTATTTATTTTGGAGTTCTTCACTACTAATATTGTTGCAAGCATCAATTATCTTTTGTTTAAGGTCAATTGCATTTAATGGGCGAGTATTATAAACTGGTGTTCGAAGACGACCCCATAAGTAAAAATCAAGAGGGGTTAAATCAAGAGATCTGGGGCCATTATGTGGCTCCTTTCAAACCAATCCACTGCCTATCAAAGTTTTCATTGAGCCAGTTTGTCACAATTATAGCCTGGTGTGCATACGCACCATCTTGTTGATAATACATGTTTTTTAGAAGCGATAATGTTGTCGTCGCCGACGCATTGGTCGAGCGGTCAAAGCGAGCGTTTCCAAGCACTCGTTCGACCGCCGCGTTGTGGGTTCGAGTCCCACGTAAGGCATGGATGATGTTTTGTTGAGCGCATTGTGTACCGCCGCTCCCCTCTGGTGCGCCTGGGGCAACGTCCTAGGACGGCTAAATGGTCCACGTTCTGGCCGATGTATAGGCGAATGATGAAAGTCAAGTGCCTGGCCATTTGATATAATAATAATAATAATAGTAATAATGCTGTTGTCGTCTCCGTAAAATCCGTTACAGTACCGTTTAAAATAAGCTGCATGAATTTATCAGCTGTAAGAGCCCCTTCATAAAACACAGGACCAATCAGTTTTCCATTACATATTCCGCGCCATACAGACACAGAAAATTTTCTCTGGTGATGTATTTCACGGACAAAAAATGGTTTGGTATTATCCTAATAATGATCGTTGTGAGTATTGATTGCTCCATCTTCAGTAAACAAACATTTATCAGTCCACAGAATGATCTTAACAAAGTTCGAATTGATTGATGTCTTGTTGGATTAACAACCAGTTGCAGAATGCTACACGCCGGTCAAAATCGGGGGGATGACGTGCTTGAAATCCATGAATACAAAATGGATGCCAATGGCATTTTCCAAGTGTTCTAGCAATTGACATCCTAGGTAGCCCCAAAGTTTCGTTTGCTTTTCGAATGCTTGTTCGTGGGTTGAAAGAAAAATATGCAATACTGTCAGTTTCTTGGTCCTCCGTGTACAAACGATTTCTTCCAGGGCCAGATCTTGAATGAAATGAACCAGTATTCTTAATCTCCTCATCATCCGATAAACAAATGTACGTGAAATGTCAGGCAAGTTTGGATATCGCCGTCCAAAATCCCGAGCAGTTTCTGCAATATTTTTATTACACAGAGCATAAATCATTGTTAATTCGAAAAGCTCATTATTTGTTAAAAATACCATAATGCACAATCAGTTACGTGTTCTTAATTCGTCAATTCAGAACTAAACAAGCTGACTAAATGATTTCTAATCTTCATTACTTTGGTATAATATTAAACAAGAAAGATCAATCATGCTTAAAGCATTGATTATGAAACACTTTCCAACTTCAATGCAATTTTATTTAAACATGTCTAAAATGCAATGCATTCCTCGGTAATATTTTAAAACTTATCACAATACTACATTAATTTATTATATTTGAAACCTTAAACCTTCATCGAAAAAAATGAACTTCATTCAAATGACGGCATTAAAATATAAATTGCCTGGTTCAAACATCTCTAATATGTGATACATTCCTCGGTAATAATTTCAGATTTATCATAATACTACGATAATTTATTATATTTGAAAACTTTATCGAAAACAACTGAAATCCATTCAAATGACGTCATAAAAAAATAACACGCCTGGCTCTCTCTATAAAAGCAACATTTCATTCATAAATAATTCCCCCATTCATGTCATTCATCACAATACTATAATAATTTATATTATTTAAAAATTAAGACCATGGAGCTACAAGTAAGTAAAACTCTATGCGTAAAACTTCATCGAAAATTATCGTTCTTCTCTTTCTAAAATCAATGAATATTTCATTCATATCAGCCATGCAGACTCCATGGACTTAATGATTTTGTGTTAAAGAATTACAGCGATTCTAATACAACTCATTCTACATATTTTGCTGATTACATTTTACATAGATGAAAAATAGGCTTAATAGTAGAAATAATCAAATTTGTATGAGCATTTAAACTGAAATATATTGTCATTGCGTTGTTAAAGTATGTAGATGCACAGAATTTAGGCAAAAATAAAGTAGTTTTAGGATGGATACAGCACTCAATATGAATTAAAAAGAACTTTAAAAATCACGATTTTGAGACAAGATGGATGCCATATACCATTTTGAAGTTGGTCATGTGATCGTTTCATATCATGGACACGTGATCGCTTCATATAAGAGGTGTTATTATTGTTTTAATTTTTATTTAAAAAACTACTGAATATATTTCGCTGAATTTTTTTTTATATATTTTATGGAACAATTTGAATATTGCCTAAAATTTTCGAAGCAATTTGTGAATTTTAAATCCGCTTAAAAAATGCTTGAAAAATTAGGTCCCATAGGGCTCAATGTATTCCATTTTTTCAACCCGGGTTCAATCCAAAACTAATTGGGTGATATTATTCATTTATATTCCCATAGGTCCTATAGACCGTCTGAACAACATACTAAAATTTCATTTTGATTAAGTCATTTTTACGGCAGTTATCGTGCTAACGGACAGACAGACAGACAGACAGACAGACAGAATGAGCAAAGTCATAAACACTTTTCAACTTTGTTGTAAAGTGTTAAAAAAAGTTGAGCTGTATAGAATAGAAATAATACTGGGAATAAATACGTAAATTAACAAATAAATCGTCTGCATTTCATTCTTCAGTTTTTTTAACACTTTACAACAAAGTTGAAAAGTGTTTATGACTTTGTTCATTCTGTCTGTCTGTCTGTCTGTCTGTCTGTCCGTTAGCACGATAACTGCCGTAAAAATGACTTAATCAAAATGAAATTTTAGTATGTTGTTCAGACGGTCTATAGGACCTATGGGAATATAAATGAATAATATCACCCAATTAGTTTTGGATTGAACCCGGGTTGAAAAAATGGAATACATTGAGCTCTATCGGACCTAATTTTTCAAGCATTTTTTAAGCGGATTTAAAATTCACAAATTGCTTTGAAAATTTTAGGCAATATTCAAATTGTTCCATAAAATACATAAAAAAAAATTCAGCGAAATATATTCAGTAGTTTTTTAAATAAAAATTAAAATATTAATAACACCTCTTATATGAAGCGATCACGTGTCCATGATATGAAACGATCACATGACCCACTTCAAAATGATATATGGCATCCATCTTGTCTCAAAATCGTGATTTTTAAAGTTCTTTTTAATTCATATTGAGTGTTGTATCCGTCCTAAAACTACTTTATTTTTGCCTAAATTCTGTGCATCTACATACTTTAACAACGCAATGACAATATATTTCAGTTTAAATGCTCATCCAAATTTGATTATTTCTACTATTAAGCCTATTTTTCACCTATATAAAATGTAAACAGCAAAATATGTAGAATGAGTTGTATTAGAATCGCTGTAATTCTTTAACATAAAATCATTTAGTCCATGGAGTCTGCATGGCTGATATGAATGAAATATTCATTGATTTTAGAAAGAGAAGGACGATAATTTTCGATGAAGTTTTACGCATAGGGTTTTACTTACTTGTAGCTCCATGGTCATAATTTTTAAATAATATAAGTTATTATAGTATTGTGATGAATGACATGAATGGGGGAATTATTTATGAAGGAAATGTTGCTTTTATAGAGAGAGCCAGGCGTGTTATTTTTTTATGACGTCATTTGAATGAATTTCAGTTGTTTTCGATAAAGTTTTCAAATATAATAAATTATCGTAGTATTATGATAATTCTAAAATAAATTATTACCGAGGAATGTATCACATTTTAGAGATGCTTAAACCAGGCAATTTATATTTTAATGCCGTCATTTGAATGAAGTTAATTTTTTTCGATGAAGTTTTAAGGTTTCAAATATAATAAATTAATGTAGTATTGTGATAAGTTTTAAAATATTACAGAGGAATGTATTGCATTTTAGACATGTTTAAATAAAATTGCATTGAAGTTGGAAAGTGTTTCATAATCAATGCTTTAAGCATGATTGATCTTTCTTGTTAAATTATTTTACTATAACATGTGAAACGGAAAAATTAGAGTTAAAGGAAAGAAAAAAAATCGTCTGTGATTTCTATTCTTAGTTTTGAAAATTATGTTAAATTTCAAAATCAAATACATACTTGCATTTGTTAACTTATTTATTTTAATTGTTTCAAATAAAAAATGGCAAGTCTCAATGTGAAAAGTACTTAAGAATCCGTGATTGCATCGTGAGCCTACGCGGAATTCGCAAAAATGTCTCCTATGTATTATCATCCAGTTTTATATTTTTTGTGATATGTCACAAATTTACATTTCTAATTTGATATATGGTCCCCATTCACAATGTTCAATTAAATATAACTCGCTCAATTTTAAAGATACAGATATGCGGGTATTTTTAATGATCTTGCTGCATTAAAAATAAAAAAAATCTGATTGATCAATTTGTCTAAGGGGATCGTATAAAAATTAAAAAAGTGTTAACTTTTTCAACATTAATGGGAGGACTATTTCATTAACGTAGTCTTTTTCCTGCCTTACTTTCAACATTTTTGCAATTTACATTCTCACTTATCTCCAACAGGTAAATAAATTAAAGCGCGTTTCAATCTTTTTGGGACACCCTATATATGTTGTTGTTGTTGAAACCCAGACCGTCCGACCTACCAGAAAGGTGTAAGGTAACCGTTTGGACGGTAGGGAAGTGTCACCCAATTTAGACCGGAACCCAGTGGGGGAGGCATCCACAGGGACCTTACCCTCCTTCCCCTACCACCAACCTCTCGGAAGGACTTTCGGACCCACATGTTTAACGTGATCGTACTCCGCATGAACACGGCGGCAGTTTTGGCAGTAGCTGGAATCGAACCCGGGCCTACCGAGTGCAACTCCAGCGCGCTAACCAATGGGCTACCGCGCCCACCCTATATATGTTGTTGAGACCCAGACCGTCCGACCTACCAGAAAGGTGTAAGGCAACTGCTTGGACGGCCGGGAAGTGCCACCCAATTTAGACCGGAACCCAGTGGGGGAGGCATCCACAGGGACCGTACCCTCCTTCCCCTACCACCAACCTCTCGGAAGGACTTACGGACCCACATGTTTAACGTGATCGTACTCCGCGTGAACACGGCGGCAGTTTTTTGGCAGTGGCTGGAATCGAACCCGGGCCTACCGAGAGCAACTCCAGCGCGCTAATCCGTGGGCTGCCGCGCCCCTCCACCCTATATATGTATAATATCAGGGACGTAGATTTGTTCAATACTTTATCTGAATAAGATAAAATTCGGCGGACATGTGCTAGGGTGTTTCCTTTGAGATGAATATAATTGCAATTTTTTTTATTTATTCAGTGTAACCGTAATAAGTAAGTATAAATGAGTCAAAAAGACGATGTTTGCCTCTTTCGTCATTTTAACTTCCGATATGACTTTGTTGGTTTGCTTATCGCTCTGTCTAGCACTGAAGAAGGGAACCCAAAGTATCTTCGAAACAACTGTATTAATTTGTATTTAATTATATTGTTTAAGTTTCACCTTATTCCTTGCACAAAGTGTTTTTACATATTAATTGTCACAGTATTTTCATCGTCTTGTGAGCAGGATATGATATTTCAATTGTCCACTTATACAAGAGTAATAAAATAAGAAATAAAATAAGAGTGATAGAGTAAGAGTAGGACTAAATTTGTCGGTCGCCATAGAAGTTCGCACATAGCATAAATCCTTTTTGCCAAATTTTCACGCTACCGTTGCACATATAAGCTATTTCACGCTGACGAGCACAGAGAAAGCTCGAAACCGGCCCACAGCTGGTATTACAGACAATAGGAGCGCTATCTTAAGAGTAATGAAGTTTTAAAAATATTTGAAAAAAATTTAATAGGAAAGTTAAATGATGAGAATGGCGCTGAAACCAGAGAGTGGAATCTTTAAATTACACATAGGTGTGAAAACTTGTCTAATGATTCTAAGATCGGAACAAGTGTTTAAGTACCTCCCTGATGTATAATTATGACTGTTATTTTGACTGTTAGAAATTCATAGAAAGCTTTCGTTTTATTGCATTTAAGTTAGTTTAATTGGAAAAAAATAATGAAGATATACTAATATTTGTTCAAAATATTTTTGACAAGACGAAATATTTTTAACAAAATTAAAAATTTAATTTTTAGTAAAACCTTAATAATTTTCACCTGCCTATTTTTGATTAATGTTGTACAAGTAGGTTTTATCGTGTAAAAGCCTCCAGAAAATGAACTTTAAATCAATTTTTTTTTCAGATTTCGAAGATGATACGGTTTCCTCCCAATAAAAGCTATGAGACTTTAAACAGTTTCTAATGATTTCCACAGCGATGTCATGGACAAAAAAGTAACTTAAGGAGATTTAAAAATTATTGATGAATGGTATATCCATTTATCAATTACCATTAGGAGAGAACGACATAAGAAAATTTTTAAATATGAGCTTTAGCATTGTTTTCGTACTTGTCGAATTGAATAGAAACATTAAAAATGAAAAATAATTATGAAATCATATTTAGTCGGTTCGGTAGAAAATTTATTTGAGGTTGCTGCAAGTCCAAACAACAAAGATTTCAGACTGAAAAGAAATCATCCTTTAATGTAAAAGGGAAATATTGAAAGAGCTATATATGAAAATAAGTCGTAGAGACGTATATGGAAATAATAAATTAAATATATGTATGTGCCCTAAATAAGGAAGGACACATTACGAAGTTTTCATTTTATATTATTTTTCAGTCAAAGCCAAAATTATAAAATTTACACAAATACACACAATGTAATCTTTCTATGGGATGCTTTAGAGAAAAAGGGTCCAGTTATCGGTCATTTTACTTCTAGGACAGCGTAATTTATTACCATTATAGGAGTTCATAATCCGTTTATTGAATCAGGTAATCAAATCATTTGTAATAGGTGTAACTTTTTCAATTTGAAACATAGTTAGTAGTTACATTTAAGTGAAGTTCGTGTATGCTGTTATAGATTACAAGTAGCAACTTTTGCACGTACAGCTCAGTCTGCTGCTAAAGTAATAAAATTAAAATGTCTTCATTGAAAGCAGCACACAACACAAAAACAATAGTATCTACCGATTTCGAAAGCTTTTTTCGTCAAGACACACAAGAAGTCGGTCGTCGATCTTGGCTTCGATACTATTATTTTTGTGTTGTCTGCTGCTATTATCTCCATCTTATTAGTAACTTTTAGTTTATGCTTTTCAGTAGGAGTGATCGAAAAAACATTTTTTTCGAATTTTGACAACGGGTAGTCCAGAAAAGATGCCTTTATTGACACAACGAACATATTTAAAATTTTGGGAAAATCGGTTAATATTTTCAGGTTTCGGAACGCGCCTAAAGTTGCCAAAATAATCGTAAAAACAAGTAATTTCATCAACACTGCCATGAATTTTTTTTTACGAACTTTGATTATAGGTAGCGTGGAGATAGTTCTTTTTGAATCATATTAAGAGTATCTTTCTAATTTTTTGCGATCCGATTGTTTTCAGGTTCATGAAGGCATTTAAAGTTTAGTAAAATATCTTGTTAAATAAAACTGAATAGGCGGGAAATGCATTTGCAAATGCATAGTAAATTTATTTGTTCTTTATTATGCCTTCTTAAAACCGAATTCGTCTCCTTACCTTCCATAAATATCAAATACGGCTAACAGGAAATAATTCCTCACTTTGGCAACAGCTTGAACTCAGTCTGTTCGATTTCCGGTCGCGAAAGGGGAATCCCCTCGTTCTCTTTATACTTACATTAACTTAGGTAAATACTTAAACGATGGACATTTTTTCGTGTTCTGAAGAAGCTGACCTTGAATCCACAGAGAGTACTGCAGGAAGGTCTACTCGGGATCAGTATAGTAGCTGGGAGCCAGTTCCATCAACATTCGCATCTGTAAACACAGTGACACAAATTAAAGTCCAACTTCCAGTTGTGTCCATAACAGCTGATCGATTTGGCGTTCCGGATGGAGCTACTACAGCATTGGAGACTGCCACCTTGGAAGATTTGGGCGTAATTATGCAAGGTAATTCCTCGAAAGTAATTGACCGCAACAAAGTTCGTCGAGAGAGAAAAAGATATCGTAAAAATCTACAAGCTATTTCCTTCGAGAACTGCTGTCTTCGTGAGTTCTACTTCGACGGACGCAAGGACCAAACCAAGACTCTAGTCAAACTGGCTAATAAATACTGCCTCGTCAAAATTAACGAGGAGCACATTTCATTGGTGCAACAGCCCGAGAACACGTCACTCCTGATACCTAGGACACGTCACTCCTGAATCTGGATCATCAATGAACATTTCTTCCAGCATCACAAATGTTATGGAAGAAAACTCAGTTGACATGAAACAGCTAGTTGCCATTGGTTGTGATGGCACTGTCATTAATACAGGATGGAAAGGCGGTGCTATAAGAATGTTGGAAGAGACCGTTGGCAAGACATTGCCGTGGTTTGTATGCATGTTGCACGCGAATGACCTTCCTCTTCGGTATTTGCTGCAGTATATCGACGGACAAACGAAGGGGCCGTATAAATAATCTGGCCCAATCGGTAAAAAGCTGGAGGACTGCAACAAACTTCCAGTGGTTCCTTTCAAGTTCATTCCAACTGAACTCTTTGATCTCAACGAACTGGATACAAGTGATATGACCACTGATCAAAAGTACCTTCTCGAAATATTTCGAGCAATACAGTCTGGCTGCTGCACTGAAGATTTGGCTGCAAGAGATTCCGGAAAACTGTTCCATTCAAGATGGTTAACTGCTACTAACAGAGTCCTACGGGTGTATGTTGGAACAGAATATCCTACGGTCTAACTTGAGCTATTGGCGGGGTATATAATGAAGGTCTAACACGTATGGTTCTCCATAAAGGCCAAGTCTTCGTGCAAAGACGGAGCTAGACACGTTTGGAAGATGGTACAACTGTCCAGATATTTGCTAACCCAGCACAGGAAAACTATTGACCCGGTCATTGCCCTAAATACATATCTCGCACACCCCGAGAACATCCTACTATCTACGGTCAAGGACGAACGAAGTCGTATCCGAAAACTCGGTATTTTACGGATTCTTAGTCACGTCAAGTTAAGAGTGAAACAATACGGCACTTTGAAATTCGAAAATTGAACATGGAAGCAACGGATTACATCGGCCTCATCATGTGGCAGAATGTCATTGTCACAGAGCCTCCAATCCTCTAACACATCAGCCACGAGCAATTCCAGCAACTCCTACAGGACAACAGCGACAATGCCCCCGAAGCTTTGGCCATTCCAAATTATCCTTGCCATACCCAGAGTGTCGAGCTATGTGTTAAGATGGTCACCAAAGCTTCCCAATCAGTTTGCGGATATACCAGAAGAAATGGTGTCATTCGATCGAAAATACAGTCACGAAAATTTATGTCCGCTTTCAAATCAAAGGCAGATTACAACCCAGCTACATAGATTTTCTATGACTTTTTCCTGAATTTTAAACTCGTTCCGGAACCTGAAAATGTAATCGGATCGCTGAAAATTAGAAAGGAACTATCAATATGATTAAAAAAGCAGTATTTTCACGCTACTTGTAACCAAAGTTGGTATTAAAAGTTTTATGGCAATGTTAATGAAATTATTTGTTTTTACGATTATTTTGGCAACTTTAGGAACGTTCCGGAACCTGAAAATATTAACCGATTTTCCCAAAATTTTAAATATGTTCGTTGTGTCAATAAAACCAACTTTTCCACACTACCAGTTGTCGGGCGCGGTAGCCCATTGGTTAGCGCGCTGGAGTTGCACTCGGTAGGCCCGGGTTCGATTCCAGCCACTGCCAAAACTGCCGCCGTGTTCATGCGGAGTACGATCACGTTAAACATGTGGGTCCGAAAGTCCTTCCGAGAGGTTGGTGGTAGGGGAAGGAGGGTACGGTCCCTGTGGATGCCTCCCCCACTGGGTTCCGGTCTAAATTGGGTGGCACTTCCCGACCGTCCAAACAGTTACCTTACACCTTTCTGGTAGGTCGGACGGTCTGGGTCTCAACAACAACACTACCAGTTGTCAAATTTCGAAAAAAAGTTTTTTTTCTATCACCCCTACTATTCAGGCAAGTATTTTAAGTCAATAAAACTGTTATTTGTATTTTTATATTGCTTTCTGTGCACATACCTGATAGTTAGTGGGATTTAGTGTTTACATTTCATTAGGTTCATATACTTGAGTGAAATCAGCTTTAAATAATTAAGTTGTAAACGAATTAGGATTTACACTTTACAACAATTATTAAAATTTTTAATGAAAATGTTTTACATTTGCTATTTAAAATTTTTTTGTAATATAGGTGATTTGCTGATATTTTCCACCACTGTAGAATGCTAAACTAAGCCAACAAATGGAAACTAGCATTTAAGTTATTCGAATCAATATAAATATTCTACCTTACATATTATATATATTTCGATGAGTTAAAATGAATCACCCTAAACTCAAAAATAATATAACACAAACGTTTAAGTTTCATAAAAATAATTTTATAATAAGTTCATAATAATTCATTTATTACAGCTCAGCATGAATTTTCATTACAAAAATTTCATTTATCTCAAATTCAAACATATTGATCCTCCAAGTTTTCGTCCAACAAGTAAATTAAATTATAATATTGAAAAATCGTCGACGAAAATGCAATTCTACAGGAAATATATTAAAAATTTGCAAAGCTACTTATAATCCTTCTTAATGAAATAAGAACTCTCATTCCTGTTCTCTAATGAGATAAAACCAACAACACAGAAATTAATACAAGGAAAATATGCATACGTTTCGTAGAAAGATCATTCAAGCTTTGTGTCAAATGGAGTCGATCCATCAAATGTCAGCATATTGGATAATCCTCAGAAAATCAGGAGGCAGCAGTCCGATAGCACGAGTAAGAAATGAGATTTTAATAAACATAGGAAATTCATCTTCTTCCCTTTAACCGCGAACTGCTGAAAGATTTTAATAAAATAATTTCAAATCTATTAGATTTTTTTTAGTTTCATGCGCAATTAAGATTAAGGTAGTGGGGGCGGTTTAATTTTCATCATAAGTTATATTTTACTAGCTGGGGGTCCTTGCCACCTGAAAATTCGTTAATAGAGAAACTGGGAAGGTTCACCGGCAATGGCGTTATGTGTGGTTAGAACTCCCCCATCCACAGACGGCCATATTACATTTTCGTTAGCTTGTACGGTGATAATTTTATGAAAGAGGAAAATATTTTTGAGTTTTCATTTTCTTAAACTGTTTTTAGACGACGATGGCACTATTTCCGTGATCTCCTAAGAGGGTATTTTGGAAGACTTTGAAACTTTTTCAGTTAATTTTTTTTATCTAATTGATTTTTATTGTAAATGAGATGTTTAAAAACTTTTCAAGAGATGGTAACAACAATAGTGGCGATATGTATGATCAGCTCCCCATTATCGCGAAATGGAAAGCTAGAATATTTTTAAGACCGGACTTCGGATTTTTTAAAAAATTCAATAAAACTTTTTAAGTGGTGACAACACCAACTGTAGCGGTACATATTAGCACCACATAGCGGCTAAATGCATAACTAGTAATTTTTAAACCCTGACTTCGGAATTTTTTAAAGATCCAAAGAAACTTTTTAAGTGTTGTCAACACACAAAAAGTGTCGGTACGTGTAGTACGGATCAGCGACACATATCAGCAATATGGAGAACTAATATATTTTAAAGACTGGACTTTATATTTTTTCAAAGTCCTCAAGAAACTTTTAAGTGATCGCAACATCAACAGTGATGGTATGTGTGGTTCGGATCACTCCATAGCGGTGGAAAATGAAAGTACGATTATGAAACTTGAATTTTTTTATGATAATTCAATAGAGAGGAGCAGATTTAGCAGCAAACTAATACTAGTTGACTCGATTGACTTTCTTTTCTTAAGGCGGAATAACGCCACAGTGCGGTGAAAGGAAGAATTGTGATTTTTCATGACTGGACGTTAGAATTTTTCAAGACTCGGTTTCGAATTTTCCAAAGACACTTACTACACTGTTATGAAATGCATAACCGCTGTTTATTAATTAATTCCTTCTAAATTTTATTTTAGGAAATGCTGAGTCTCCCCGTCTGTATCGATAACACCTTAGCATTATGATAGAGTTCTGATGCTGCGAACGTTTGCCCGGATACACATTTTATATTAAAGTATATTGGAACTATTTTCTATGTCGTCCCGAGCGCGCGCATTCACACTAAGACACTTAATTAAAAATAAGGTAATTTGTTTTTAATTGGCGAAAAAATATTGACGGGGTAGGATGTATGTTGCCCTTGGGGCATCATGACTAAATTACTATTCTAAATTTGTTAAGTTTGAAGTATCAAAAATATAAAGTTTCATGGGAAAATGTCGCTTGTTCAATAATTTAAATAGCAATTGTGTATTCCGCGAGATGATGAGGTGTCAAATATTCTGTTTCTGCAAAAATGTACCGAATACTTCTGTTTTTGAATGGAATTGTGTAATACATGTTGATTAACTTTGGAACGAAATTTAAAGATGCCTTGTAGAATTCGAAGTGATAATATCGTGAAAATTAAAGAAAATCAGTATTATCTGATGATTCTTTTATTCATCAAAGTATTTTAGCTATTACTCCACCATTCAACAGTTCTTGCATGCTGCTGACCCACTTTCGTCATCTCACACTTTGCCGCTCGTAATATGCTTCGAATGGATCTAAACCTTCTGGAAATCTGGATAACTTACACCCACCATCGATGCCTCCTATCCAATCCAAACTGGCTGCAGTCTCCCTGTGTCGTCAACCGTTCACCCGCCGCACCTACGCTCCGAAATTGTAATTCCATTGGATCTCACTCTCTCCGATCACGCCCGAGTTACTGTCGGTATTTGCGGATGGTAACAACACCATTCATCATCGAAGATACTTTTAACAAAACATGCAGATTTTGTGATTAAATAGAGAATTGCGATTTTCAAGATTAGCGCTGTAATCACATCTACACACATATTTGTGAAATACTGTTTCACGAGAAGATTTTATGGAATGAAAAATTAAAGTAGAGAAATCATCAACATAAAATTGACTTAGTGCTACTTTTGACGCTTTTGGAAATTCCCATTCTTTATCCACATTCTTCACACTTTTGGCGGTAGAGCTATCTTTAAATACTCCATAAGTATGTATATAGCACGATTGTAAAGAGTCAATTGAATCGGTCGGTATCCTTTTCATGGGGCCTAAATCGATGTGTTCCTGCATAACCGTATTTTATTGCTTTCGTAGAATAGAACTACGCTGCAGTTTACAGTTTAAAAATTAAATATTTATGTGCCAAAGCTCTCGAGATTTCAAACTGGTGTTCTAAATCTTTAAAGGGATGCAATGATATAATATATCGACCTGAAGTATCTGTTGAAACCGAAAATCAATAAATATCTTCGCATGTTTTGTCACTATCTGAAAAACGTTTGAAATCGGTACAGGTTCAATCTTCTAAAATTTGTATATGTCAAAATCAAACTGAATCATAGCATGATTGATCCCCATTTGCTTCGAACCCGATTTTGCCGAAACTTTTCAACAAAACAAAAATCCCAATTTAGAACCAACAGCACTTGTCCGCTTATTGGAAACCTAATAATTATATCCGCATACAGATCATCTTCAATCAGAATATCTACTGATCAAGTAACATGAAACGACCTCTAAGTGAGTCCAAAAGGTTATTGGCATACAGAAGATAGGCAGTTCGGCAATGACATTCTCTACCACATGTGCATCAACCGTAAAACAAAAATCTTCATTAAAATGGGCAGACAGCACTAAGTCTCACAGAAAGATGTTTCAGAAATCATATCATTTATGCCAGTAATACGTAGTTTCTCTTACTGTTGATTTCAGGTGATCACAAAAGTCTTTTGAAATTGATAATTTGTGCGAACAATTATCTATCAATGCTCTCTACAAATTTCAGATTTTCCCGCAGAATTTTTGATTTTTATAAGTACAATAGACAATAACACGTTGTACCGATCATGCATGCTGCTAAAGCACTTAGACGATGTCTAACCATCATTCATCTTGACAGATTGAGAATCTACTATATAACCAAATCTAAAAATGTGGAACAGAATATGATGATTTTGCTTACAAATACTACAGACAACTGAGCTACAACACTGCGACACAAAATAATTTGGTTTCAAGCAATTATTACAATCATCTATTTACTTTAACTATGCTCTGTCTTTCCTCAAAAGACATGCTGTTAAATATAGTACACGCATGCAAAGGGTGAGATTGTTTACATACTGCGCATATATTATTATTTGCCAAATTAAAATAACCACCCAATTAAAATAATTTGCGTAAAATTACGACAAATCAAATCTTGTCACGTTTAATTTTACTTTTGCACTTTAATCTACATTTTCTTCAGCCGCACTCGTTTTAAAATTTGCAGACAAGTTGACATTTTGTCCATAGCACTGTATGAGTTGATACTCTTATTATCACATCCTGTGACTTTACAAACTGGTTATAAAGAGCTTCGGTGTCATCGCTCACTTCAGTATACTACTCGTTTAAACCCTTATTCAACTCCACAAATTTATGTCACCAAACTTCAAAATCTCATTTCGTAAGGGAACATTCTCATTCCTTAAGATTTATTTCGTTATGCGGAATTCAAAGGCTTTGAGATTCTAATTTATAGGCGTAATAATCGCAGTCTTACCTTTACAATGCTTTATAATCTTTTAACTTTAAGCAAATCACAGTCATCATCCGGTCTCTAGGACCAACGATCCTGCCCGACGGACCAAACATGTTGATAATGTACGCTATATAAAAGGGGTTGAATTCGAACAAGGACTCTCAGGGTAAATAAAACTGCATTAAAACGTTACAACTTTTAAAAACACTAAAATCTATAATACCTAAAATACAAATTAGGCCAAAGGGGCCGCTAAGGCTTTAAGTGCTCTGGCAAAATGACATCAGATGCAGAACCATATCTCAAGCGTGAACATGCAAGAATCAACAGTAACTAACTACAGCACGTGAACACAGTGCTGTTAAAACGGCAGAAGTCTTTCTTTCTTTCTTTTTTACTTCACCTTTGCGAAGGGGGCTTAACGGCAGCTTGCTGAAAACGCTTTAGCTGCCCAACAAAATAGGTGAGAGATTGATTCCTATAGAAATTAGTTAGTTGGTTAGATACAAAGTAATACACTGAAGAGACAAGGGCCGTAAGATTAGTTGATATTTCAAAGATAGTCTACATCAAGAAAGCCGATTTGCACCTCTCAATATCATAGATGTATTTCACAAGGTATTTAGCTGCTCTGCAGGATCATGAAAGTTAAAAATGTCAAGATTCTGATCAAGTATAGTTCCTGGTTGTCTTTTAAATTTTTCAACATTTTCCTCATACTTTCTGCGGATTTCGTTGTATTTAGGACAGATCTGAATCAAATGTTCAAGGGTTTCGGGAACTTGGCATTGGTTACACTTTGGGTTAATGTTGGGGTCCCATTCAGCTCTTAAACTGTTGGTTATGTAGGATTTAGTTCGGATTTTCATAAGAGTTGCGGAATCTTTTCTCGATTCGACTGTTTTGTAAGCCTTTTTACTAAACGGGTTTATGTATGGGAATTTTGAGTAAAATTTCGAGTTTTTCCATTTTTGATCCCAACATGTTCTCTGCGTATATTTTACCAATGCAGATTCCCAGAGTAGGACATTGCGTGCTCATCATCAGTTGCATCATCTGCTTTTTCGTTTCGGTCAATTCCAGAGTGCCCTGATTAGTTTGATTTTCGACTTTTTTGATTTTCACTTTATTTTGGCTCTTGTATATTTGATAAGGTCTTCAGCTTTTTAAGCTTTTTCAGCTTTTTTATATTTGATAAGGTCTTCAGCGACCCCTGGGGTAACCCAATTGTTGTTCTTTTGTTCCCAGTTTCTACTCCTCGCCATTTTACTTTAATTTCCCGATCGGTGAGAAAGTTACTTATCCATCTATTCATATATTCTTCGCACCCCTTGTCTTTTAATTTTTCTAGCAATTTTTCGATATTCACATTGTCGTAGACTCCTTTTATATCCAAAGATAAAAGGATCACATGGTTTTTCACTCCTCTCTTTTGTCTTATGAGTTGCGCGATGTCGAAAAGACAGTTAGATGTGTCTTTTTTCGGGCGAAAACCATAAATATGATCGGGAAGAATGTTATTGTTAGTCACCCACCATTCTAATCTCCGTAGTAAAACTCGTTTCATGACTTTGGCAACTTGTGATGTGAGAGAGATGGGTCAATAGCTATTAAGTTTGCTTTTATCTTTGCCGTTTTTATAGATTGGAACAATAATAGTACTTTTCCAAGCTTTTGGAACATCTGACTGTTTCAAAGACTGGTTTAGCATTCTTCGCATCCAATTTTTAATTTCCGTTGTACTATATTTTAGAGCTTTGGATTCTATTCCGTCTGGACCTGGGGTCTTGTCTTTTAGGTTTTGTATTGATGTGTACAGCTCTTTTTTTGTTATTTCCGGGTGGCTCGTTTGGTTGGTGTTTTTTGCCTGGTTTGCTTCACCTGCAGTTTTCCTTTGGCATAGTGTTCTAGAAATAAATTAGCTTGAGTTTTAGGGTCTACAATATCTTTTCCGTCTTGATATAATATCCAATTTGTATCTTGCAGCACTCTGCCACGCCAGTTTTTGAAGTTGTTGAAAAGACGAAAATAGTCCTTTGGGTCTGTTATCTCTTTGAATTTATTCTCCCAATAAATCCTTTTAGCTTTCTTCAGAGTCAACTTATATTTAGCCAAGGTTCTTTTATATTCAACCCAGGTGTCATCACCAATGTTTCTTCTAGCTTTGAAAAAAGCCCTTCTGACCATAGCTCTCTGCCGAGAGCACCCTGGAGTCCACCAGTCAGAGTTTTCTCTGTATCACAGGCCCTTTATTTGTTTTGCACAGATTTCTTTAGCCTTTGTCACGCTTTCGTTAAAATTGGTAATGTCTGTTTCAATATTCTGAGCTTCCTGAGTAGGTTTAAATTCACCTATTTTTTTGTGGTAAGCTTTCTAGTCTGTATATATTTTCAGTACGTGCTGTCTTCTATTCTTTTCATGAGTGGATTTTAATAGTACCGGAAAGTGGTCACTGCCGTATGTCAATTCCAAAGTAGTCCATTTGAGTTTAGAAGCTATTCTCGGCGAGACGATGGTCAGATCGAGTCCTGACACTTGGGATTTGCTTCTTATATATGTGATGGTATCCGTATTTAATAGCACGCAATCGTTTTCGTTTATCCATTTTTGCATCCTCTTTCCACTAGGATTAGGAACATCATTACCTTTGCCTTCGATTTTTACATTTAAATCTCCACAAAGGATACAAGGGGACTCCCAGGCATTTTCCAATATTTTTATTTCCTCCAATTGAAGAGTTTTTGGTCTCCTGTAGACATTTAAAACGGTGTAAGAGTTTTTCTCTACAGTGATCTAATTTTTTGGATTTCCATATTGCTGTCTGATGATGCGTTTATGGGCTCGATTTTGAAGCTGAGGTTATTCTTTACTGCGATGAGCTAGCCACCCCCTGGCGTAATGCCCACCCGATTTTTCTGATAAATTAAGTAACCTCTTAATTTAAAGGTTGATTTGAGCCAAGTCTCCTGTACGGCGATGATTTGTGGGTCGTGCTCATCAATTAAATGTTGCAAACTGTCTTTTTGAGCAGCGACCCCTCTAATGTTCCATTGGAGAATACGCATGGTCACAAAATCCGCGAGTGAACATAAGAGGCTAAGAGTTCCCGTGAAATCCACTGCACTGCCAGAAGGAAATTTTAGATCAAAATTGAGTGCCTCCTGCCTGGCCCTTGACCCCAGGACGAGCAGAGATATCCGGATTATCGTCTAATTGGTCCGACAGAATAGACCCAGTGAAATGTGTTTGAGGGATTCTCCGGTTGAACTTCGATGTTTGTGTCTTACAGAGTCCTTGTGTTTCACTCCTTCCCCGCGGTCTTTCAGTTCTCTTATTTCATTTCTCAATTTTTTATTTTCTATTCTAATTTGATTGAGCTGTTCATTTTGTTGGTGGTTTATTTTCCTTAATTCGTTTATCCATTCTTCTTGCTTTTTAAAGATATTTGCAAATTGCAGTTCTGCTTGTTTACTTTTCTTCTCGTTATTAGCCACCTGGTTTTGAACTTGTTCCAGTATTGCCGATAATTGTTCGACTTTAGTTTCAATTTCTCTCACGGAAGTGGGTGGGATTTTTAGTGCAGCCGTACTTAGTTGGGTTTGGCTTGTCGTCGCCTTAGCATAAGTTTTTCTCTCTGTAGGAAGTCGTGCTGTCTTTAGTGGTATTCCCTCTGTTTTTGCTCTTAAGTAGGTTTGTGTTTCTTTTTTATAATTTTCACATATTTTGCTATTCGCTAAGTGTTGTTGACCACAGCGAAAGCATATTGCCTCGTTTTCCTTGCATTCCTCTAATTTGTGATCATCACCACATTTAGGGCATTTAATGACACCTTTACATTTTGTGATTGAGTGGCCGTACTTTAGACATTTACCACATATACGAGGAAAATCAATGAATGGGGTAGCTCGTATTTTGAACCAATATATGTTTACTCTGTCGCGAATATTCTTACCTAGATCGCTTATTAAGACAGTGGTACTCAATTCCGTAGATCCGCGTTTTGGGAACCTAGTAATCCTCAAGTAGTTTATTCCTTCGATTTGTAGCTCTTCTTGAATTTCTGTTAATGGTATGTCTATTGGAACTCCTTTGAGTAAATATTTGGTACACGGAACTCTTCTATTGCTCTTGCTTCTATATTTCTATCACATAAATGAGTAATTTTCAAAACACTTACCGCGCTTTCCACGTCGTCTGTAATGATGATTATATTTTCATTTTGTGTTACACTGAGTTCTTTAACTTTTTCCTTAATTATTTTCCCTTCAATATCTTCTTTCAATTTTCTTAGTTGAGTAGTAGGTATTGGGTCCGTTTTACCTTTTAAAATAATTCCAAATGTCTTGACGCCATTTCTTGCTGCAATGCGAATTTTATCTTCTTCACTTATATTTGTAAACATCTGGTTATTTCCTTTTGGGTATACATCTTTCGTTGTACAATCGTCAGACGCAATTGCGTGATCGACTTCCATAACACATGGTGCCCGCTGCTCAACAGGCAGCAGACCTAACATAAGATGACTAACTTAAATTAACAGGCACCTGGTCGAAAAAAGAAAAGAAAAATACACTAATAAAAAGGTTGACTAAAAAAAAACAAAAACACAGCTGATACTTTCTGCGCAGTTTAAATCAATCCAAATGTCAAAATGCCGGAATACACCTAAAAATAATCAAACACTCTTTCAAATGCCACTCGACCGAAATCCCCGGCAGAAGTCACTCACCACAAATCATGCCAGATCAAAGTCATAAAGTCCATCAATTAGAAATTTGCATATTTTAACTCAACAGTGAATGCAAAAAATACATTTTAAAAAATGTATATGTTTATGATCAGAGGGCGAATATTCACTTGCTACGCATGAATTGCCCTGATTCTCCAGTTTACTTTTTCATTTTTTTTCTTCCATCTCAATATGAATGCTTCGAGCTAAATACACGCAGACTAAACAAATATCGTTAAAAGTCATTGCTTCAGGAATTATCAAAACCTGTAGATCACTCCAAATTCGGAACTCCGATTTTTAACCCGCATGACACTAGTTTTCCTTTACATATTTTATATACTGTTGTGTAAAATAATATGTAAATTCTTCAAGCAGTAATTGCAAATTCTAATAGTAGTTCCTTTGAACTTACATTAAGTTTACCGACATTAAACTACACTTTTAATTGCAAAAATTTATTGCAAGAATTTTTGAATAGATCCTACATGCTCTCTTGATGCATATTTCAAAATCTTTAATAAATGCTTTAGATGAAGTCGTTGAGTGAAACTTAAAGCAGGGGAATATAATAAGAAACATTCAGAGTGCGGTATATTAATCAGTGCATTGTATGCTTCAGGCATAATTTATTTTAATTAGTTCCATACTAGCTTCCCTGAATTGCTTTGTCGCAGTGCTTTATTTTCACGCATGTGAATGGGTTTATTTGATAACAGAAACGAAATTTATTGCACCGAGAAAACTGAGATTTGAGTTCTTGATATTCTTAAGCAGGAAGTAACTAAATCTCAAACACTCTTTTCTAAAGACATTTTCCATTTTGGGGAGGGAATTAAGTGGCTTTTGTTAAAAAGTATTTTCTGACTTTGTCATTTTAATATAACATTTTAAGTAATTAAAAGTAATAAAGTATATTCAGTATTACACATATTAATAAAAGGTTTTGCAGCCTATTAAAATTAAAAATCGTGGCAAATTTTTTGAGTCACGCCCCCAATCCGCATTGGTGGATTTATGTTTTCATGCTTCATAGCACTATTTAGCACTGAATAGCCAATGACTGGACTGGCATAACAAATAGCTATATACCGTCATTTTTCGTATTTATTCCCTTCTTTCGACTCAGAAGTCTGACCTAGGCAAGAAAGGAGATAAAAGAGATGCTGCTTGTAAATGACACTAGTATTTATTTTTTTTTAAATTAAACCATTATATTATTCAAATATTCGCTCAAAACTAATAATACAATAAATAAAAACTTCGTAAATATTACATGAGTACAAAAATAAACTGGTCAACTAGTTTCAAAGCCAAATAACAATCTTTTCCTTTAGGGCCAACAAGAAGCACCACCTCAATTAAACGCCGAAAACTAAAGACAACACACGTAATTAAGGTAAGAGAAAAGTAAAAATAACCCAAAATGACAGATGGGAAACAACGAACGGATAAAATCAGAGAGAAAAGAAAGAAAAAATAAGGCGGTAAGGGAACGGGTGGCAGAATGAATAGAAACAACAGAATACAGAGAAAACATACAAGAAACAAAAAAACAGTAATAAAAGAAACATGTGACGTATCTAAACTAACTGTAAGAAATAAGTAGAGATTATTGGAAACGGCAGGAAACCAATTTGGACTAACAGGAAAAAGTAAAATTCAAATATGGAAAAGTAAAGTTTTGATTAACTCAAAATTGTACATGTAGGTAGCAAATGTGTTTATGCATTAAAAAAACAAGAATTATGTACAAAGATGAAAAAAATATTTACTTTTCGTAAGTTATATGATGACGTCACATTTGGGTCATTAGCAAAATGATATTTAAAGGCAGACAAACCAAACAAAACTCACATTATTGTGGTATGTGACACCCCGGACCTTCACACAAACTTTATAACGATTCTCCGTGCTTTCAATGAGGTGATCAACCAACGCAGATGCAAGTAATGGCCATTCCTCAAATAGGGCAGTTTCCAACTCTCTGAGACTGGCTGGAGGAGGTAAACGTGCAGAGACAGCAAGTCCGAGGGCATTCCAAAGGTTTTCAATGGGAATAAAGTCGGAGGAATTCGCTGGAAACTCCATACGAGAAATACCCCCACGTTCCAAGTATTCGTCAAAGATGTTAGCTCGATGGGGACGGGCATTATCGTCCATAAGGAGGATATCAGGACCAACTGCTAGAGCGTAGAGTCTCGCAATGGGGTCTAGCACTTCATCCCGATACCGTGCAGCAGTCACAGAGCTCCCTTTAAAGATGTGCAGCGCTCTGCAATATCTCATTGAAATTCCAGCCCACACCACGACGTTGCCACCTCTCAATACGTGATGTTCGATGATGTTCTTAGTCTGATTGCGTGTGCATCGTTATCCCCACACCATTACATGCTTATCATCTGATTCCAGGGCAAATCTGGACGCGTCCGTGAACAGGACGTTGCATCAATCTGAAAGAGTCCACTTGACATGTTGACGACACCACTTTAATCTTGCCCCTCTGGCTTCTACGGCTAGTGGAACACAAAAACGTGGTACTCTGACGTACAGTCCCTTCACGTGGAACCTTCGGCGCAGAGTACTGGCAGATATTGTCTCACCAAGCGCAGCTGCAACCATGGATGTAACGGTTGTGGAGGTCGCTCGGCGATTCCGCTTGGCTACTATAGCAATATACCGATCATCAGAGGAAGGGGTAACCCTTGAACGACAAGGGCACAGATCTTCGGACAACTGCGTCACTTGTTTGGAATTGTTTCCATAATCGAGAAATTACCAAATGGTCAACCCCAAAGAAATAGCGACATCTTTGATTGACTGTCTTGCTTCAATGCGTCCGACAGCACGACAGCGCTCACTATCTGTCATTCGTCTTCTTTCAGCCATAGAAACACGAATATCATCAAAAATAAACATACAAAGTTATAAACACTTTGTATCAGCATTTAAATGCACCTCTCTTCAGAACTCAATCCCTTCAGAATGCTGGCGTCTTCAACGACTGCCTAATTAGCATATATCTGGACAATCAATCATGATTGGCTGTAACGTACGATATTTTCATACTGCCATCTACATCCGCAGCGATTTTCAGCCACTCAAATTCAAATACGCTTTGGAAAAGGAAAATTTGCATCGAGTGCTAAACTGTTGGAAGTCAGTGTATATATACAAATACATATATATACATATACATATATATACATATACATACATGTATATATATATATATATATATATGTACATATATATATATATATATATATATATATGTACATATATATATATATATATATATATATGTACATATATATATATATATATATATATATGTACATATATATATATATATATATATATATGTACATATATATATATATATATATATATATGTACATATATATATATATATATATATATATATATATATATATATATATATATATATATATATATATATATAGAAAAATTGAAATATACAAAGTGAAAAAAAGGAAGGAAGGCTCGGCAAAAAGCTTACATTATGGCGGTAAGGGATTGTGACCTTACTCCCCAGTTCAACGAGCTCGTCAAAAACGCCGCGGCATTTTCACTCCTGGTCGCCAGCCCTGGCCCAAGCCAACCTCCGGAGTGACTATGAAATCATCACGAGACCTGGATAGAGAAGTGCACGAGAGTCATATCACCTCAAATAAAGCCAACTGAATTGCCGACTCAAATGAAATGTAGTGCCAGCTGCGGTCGTGTGATCACAGTGCGGTCCTGTCATATGGAGGGTTCGATGATTTTGTCTCAAAAAAGACTTAAGTCTTACACCATATGCAAAATTGGTTCTGTATAAATTATCAATATTTTTACGCATAAAGGAAATTGGATATTTATTAAAAAATGCTTGTTTTAAAAATTCTTGATCAAAATTGATACGTAAATGTTCCTCTTTCATAGTTCTTTTTATTCTGATTAAACCTCCCAAGAATACATTGCGAAACACATTCAAATGTATGTTGGAGTTCCAATGTATAATTCCAATAATGGGTAGTTTAAATTGTTTTCTTTTATCATAGATGGTGAATATGAGAGGGATTTGACAATAGTTGATATTCAAATCCAAAAATTCGACCTCGTTGTTATTTCTAAGAGGGTTTTCCTCCAAGATTAGGTTTGGTGGATAAAAATCAAAGTTCATTGTGTAGTTTTCATTCTCATATCCAATAATTACGTCATCCACATAACGTAGGTAGATGATTTCGTTGTTTATATGTGATCTTCTTTCATAAAAACTAAGATATATATCAGCCAATATGGAAGAACATCCCCCCCCCCATGGGGATGCCCTTAATTTGTTGATAAATAGATAATCCGTTGTAAAGGTAATTTTCTTTAATAACTATTTTGATTATAGACTTGAATTTATTGAACTCCAGACTCCTTTTCAAGTCATATTCTTCAAACAAGCTGTAAAGTATATTTGTCATGTCATCAAGATCTATAGTATTAAAAAGTTCCTGGAAATCATAAGTTCTTAAGTGCAAAGGATGTTTATGATCTTTCAATATATTGATCACTTGTAGACTGTTTTTTATAATATAGCTTCCTTGGTTATTAAGTTTCAGCAAAATAGGTTGTAAAAGCTTCATTAACATATTATTGGCTTTCGTGAGATAGGTATTGCATCCAACAGTAACTGGTCTGAAAGTAATAGGACTTTTATGTAGTTTCGGAATATTAATCAGATACGGATACTTGATAATTCCTGTATATTTGATACCAGTTAATAAATACAAAGCTTTGATTTTATTTGAGATTTCCTTAAGGGAGAGGTTGATTTTACTGTAAAGAACTTCATTTTCATATTTTTCTTTCAATATGTTAATGTAAAATAGCTTACATGTAAATGCGTAGTTAAAATAAACTTCCATCTTCTGAAGAACATTCAAAATCAATTTATAATTACATATATTGATAAGGCATCAAGTAACTACGCATTTACATGTAAGCTATTTTACATTAACATATTATCCGTGTCGGCAAACCAGATTTTCACAGCCCGTGCTTTGTGGGCAGGAACACGATCTTGTTGAAACAAGAATGGACCCAATCCAAACTGTTGCCACAATGCAGGCAGCGTGAAATTGTCCAATATGTCGAGATATCCTTCCGTCTTCAGAGTTCCCTTTACAGGAATAATAGGGCCAAACCCGAACCATGAGAAACATTCCTAAACCATTACGCTTTCACCACCAAACTTAATTGCGGCTCAATACAATCACGTAAAAGGCGTTCGCCCGGCATTCTCCACACCCAGACTCTACTATTGTATTGCCAGAAAGTGTACCGTGATTCGCCGCTCCATAACACTTGACGCCATTGCTGAAGGCTCCATTATTCGAGCGCTTTGCACCACTGTAAAAGAAGCTTGGCATTGGTTGCGGTAATGCTTGGTTTATATGCAGCTGTTAACCCATGAAAACAAGACTTCGCAGCTCCCAACGAACCGTCATTGTGCTGACGTTGCATCCAGAGACTTTCTGAAATTCCGAACAAACTATTTCCGCCGATAGGGGGAGGTTCGTTCTCACAACTCTTTTCAGCACTCTGAAGTCGCTTTCTACCAGACGGAATAGTCGACAAAGTCGTGCTTGCACAGTTGTAGCGCCTGTACGTTTCCATTTCACGATAACATCATTTACGGTGGAACGGAGCACTCGTAATATGTCAGAAATCTCAGGAACAATCTTCCACAGAGGTGACAACCAATCACATTCAAACTCCTTTAGCTCGCGTTTTCCTCCCATTTTACATTTCTGGCTTTGAAATTAAATTTGTTAACTCATCCGACTTCTTTTATATTTGTTTGAGAGCTAAAACTTTGACGTCACTGGCAGAATCCACCACGTACAGAGGTGTCCGGAGACTTTTGACCATTATTTGCATGAAATTGGACTAGTTCATTTTCAGAACAGGGGTGTCGGATAAATTTGGAAAATGTCAATTTGTGGAAACCCCCTTATCATCCAGGTACTTTTAGAGAGTCAGAGAAAAACTGATCACTATATCGTCGATATCTTTGTGAATTTTCACGATATTCCAGTGGATTTTTTATAGAAGCAACATCTATAAAACACAGAGGTTTTCACTACTGCCTTACAGTATTCACTACAAAATCATGAAAAACAAGAAAGAACAATTATGCTTAAAGCATTGATTATGAAACACTTTCCAACTTCAATGCAATTTTATTTAAGCATGTCTAAAATGCAATACATTCCTCGGTAATATTTTAAAACTTATCACAATTCTACATTAATTTATTATATTTGAAAACCTTCATCGAAAAAAATTATCTTCATTCAAATGACGGCATTAAAGTATAAATTGCCTGGTTTAAGCATCTCTAAAATGTGATACATTCCTCGGTAATAATTTTAGAATTATCATAATACTACGATAATTTATTATATTTGAAAACTTCATCGAAAACAACTGAATATTTGAGAACAGCTATTTGAGTGACTTTCAGACTTCACGGAAACTTTTGTGGGGTCTGGAACGACTAATTTTTCACCCCTGGGGAAATTGAAACTTCGATTCCGTTAGGTTATGTCCTGGGGTTATTAGTATAAGCAGGGAGCCTTTTCAATGGGCGCCCATAGGGGAGGGAAACGAGGAGCTTCCGCTTCCCTGGACATTCAAGGTCCCAAATGTGGGGATCAAGGTAGACGATATTGTACATATCATTCTTGAATTTGCTGACTCAAGGACACACACACTAATATACACACACACACACACACTAATACACATACACACACTAATATATATACACACACTAATACACATACACACACTAATATACATGCACATACTACATGTATTAATATACATGCGCGCACGCACACACACACACACAGAGATACCACTTTAAAAACATTCGATTCGATTTCAGGGATGTTTGAAACAAGCTGTACCGTCGAAAACACAAAGTAGAATTAGAGTTTTCGACCTCGTCATAATACTTTCCCTATACATTATATCAGTGTTTTTCAAATTTATTTTGTGGCGAAACCCTTTTGAAATGTAATTTCATGATAGAACCCCAAAATAAGAAAAATCCCTTTTTGTCCAAATTATGCATCAAAATTTTACACGTTCTTAAATTTAAGACAATTTATATGAAACTATCACGTCGCGGAATCCCAAGGGTTCCGCTAAACACACCTTGAAAAACGATGCATTATACTAAGTATGTCAGAAAAGTAACATATATTGCTCCCACAAACCGAAAATATCAATCAAATTTCCTTAAAATGTCACAAATATTCCCTCCTTTCAAATAATCTTCAATTTTCGTCACTGATTGCTGAACTATATAAATATTGGACAACATACGGATCCTACACATATATTTCCTTCGAAATCTCGCATATAAACGTTTCATTCAAATAATAAATTATATATGTGTGTGGAACATTTCTTAAACTCATTGCAAACAATCTGTGTGCAGTACAAAAAGTTCTTAAATACATGTATTTTCATAGTATTACTTTAAAACCAAAAGGTACATAAAACATGATTTAAATAATGAGATACAAATGTATCTAATCGGTCTTCAGGAACAATATCGCGGATTAAAAACAATCGTCTTTCCCTCCGCTTTTGCAGGAGTATCAAGAATAGTGTTCCAGAATTGGCGATAAAACGACATTTGGCGTGTGATGTGAGAGAAGTTTTCTGAATTAGTATACGTTTGGTCTTATCGCATCCCGCACAAGCTATATTGGATTCAGATCAGGAGAGTTGGCAGGCCACTGCATGTGCTGAATATCTTCAGCTTGAAGGAAGTCATCGACCAAGGCCGCACCGTGAGGAGGCGCGTTATAATCCATGAATATGAAATCAGGACCAACAGCACATCGAAACGATCGCTCAATGACTTCGTCTCTGTATCCTTGACCGGCGGTAACCGGCCCCGTGCGGTCGTCCATCACGATGCCTGCCCAGACAATGATTCACCTAAACGGGAAAACTGTGTCTTTCCGTCATGTTTCCCGGGTGAAAACGTGTTCCCCGTTCTCTCCAGATCATGTTACGAGAATCACTTTGCAGGCTAAACCTGGACTTGTCACTGAACATGACATTGCCCCACTGTTGTCTACTCCACTGCCGATGTACTGCAAATGTTCCAAACTCCACTGTAAACGCACGGGTTTTTGAGCAGACATCAAGGAGATGTAAACTGTTGGTCGTCTGGCATAGAGACTAATGTGTCTGAGTCCTCTGTAAATAGTTTGTCTCGAAACAGTGACTCCTGCGGCGACTGTCCAGGCTAAATCCAGTTGTCTGGCAGAACGGTTCCTCTGACGTCTCGCAGTTTTCACCAAATATCGGTCTTGCTGAGCGGTTGTTACCCTTGGCCGACCTGGTACTGGTAGTCGGGTAACATCTCCAGTGGTTTGGAACCTCTGCCACTGTCTGAAGATCACACACTGAGGCATATTCAGAACTCGAGACGCTTCGGTTTGGGATCGACCGGATTCCAGCATTCAAACAATTCGTCCTTTCAAAAACATGTCCAGTTGACATCTTTGTGACATCTTTCGTCCTTTTTTATTATTAAAAACGCTCCATGCCACAGCAATTGTGAAATTCTGCCTCAACTGGTCATGCTACTCGAGGCCGTTTTATACTCGTTCTGACGTGCGCCAGTGCTTTGCGCATGTCGACATCGACTGAACTGCTTTGCATATATACAATGATTTACCTTCGTCCCACGATTCTCCACAACTAATTGTGAACCACTGTATCCATATTAACTCCGAATGTTTCGCATTTTACGAATCATAATTAACTTTTGGACATGAATATATATATATAATAAAAGATGAGAATATAATATGTAAAAATGGAATAAGTGAATAAATGTAATAGTGTTTTTGCGCAAAGCAGCATAAAGCACCAATTATAATATAAAAGGAAAAAAAGAAAAGGAAGGCAACGTAAAGTGCTTACAAAATGGCAATATGTAGTTGTGACCTTACTCCCCAGTTATTAACATGAATGTCCCAAATGCCGCGGCATTGCACTCCTTGTCGCCAGAACCGACTGAAAGCAAAACATACAAGCCAAAACATACAAGCTAATCACAATTAACACAAGACCTTTGCAAGAGGAAAGAGATATCAAACATTACCATACGTGTGGAGCAGAATGAATGAAAATCCATACCGATGCATTTCTTTAAAGACATCAACTCGATACCGGTTCAGCATTTTCGGTTTTTATAATGTTGCCATGCCTACGATTTCGCAATAATATTTAAATATTCACATAATTTTAATCCATATTCATCATTCTTACCGCAGTAATTTCTGATGTAATGTTTCATAAAAGTACAGGATAATTCTGTTTAAATGCCTGTTCAAGGAATGTTTTATCAATTTGCAATCTGATGACGTCATTGCTTACTATTTTCTTCGTTCTTGATGAACTATTTATAAAAACATTCCTAAATATATTGATGTGTGGATGTCCAATGAATGATTCCTGTTATAGGAATATTAAAAGTTTTTCGTTTATCATATATATAATAAGATAGAGTTTATTGGCTAAAGTCTATACTTAGATCCAAAAAATTCTCCACGTTATTATTTATTCT
This sequence comes from Amaurobius ferox, assembly GCA_951213105.1. Lineage (NCBI taxonomy): Eukaryota > Metazoa > Arthropoda > Arachnida > Araneae > Amaurobiidae > Amaurobius > Amaurobius ferox. Next base: position 196,157,588 of record OX578133.1, read on the forward strand.
GGGATTCTCCTCCAATTTCAAATTGGCGTGATAAAAATCGAAACTCATATGGAAACTTTCGTTTTCACATCCAATGTAAGGGAGTAATGATCGTCAACGTAACGGGGGTAGATTATTTCATTATTGATGTGAGACATTTTTTCATAATGATCAAGATAAATGTCGGCTAAAATCGAAGAACAACCCCCACCCATGGGGATGCCTTTGTGATTTGTTTATAAAAATTTAATTCATTAAAAGATAGTTTTCTTCAATAACTATTTTAATCAAAGACCTGTATTTGTTTATTTCTATATTATGTTGCATATTAAATTCTTCATAGAACAAGTTCAGTATACGGTATAAATCCTTGAGATCAATATTATTAAAGAGTTCATTGAAATCATAAGTTTTGAAGATAATTTAGTATGATGATTTTTCAAAATGTCAATAACTTCATAGCTGTTTCTACTAATATAAGCACCTCTATTTATAATTTTCTTTAATATAGGCTTTAAAATTTCAAGTAGCATGGAATTAGCTTTTGTAAGATATGTGTTGAATCCAACAGTTACAGGTCTGAATTTTATAGGATTTTCATGAAGCTTTGGTATATTGATTAAGTAAGGGTATTTTATACTTCCTGTATATTTAATACCTGCTTTAAGATATAGTGCTCTAATTCTGTTATTGAGCGATTGGCCACGGTAAAATAGTTTCCCTCTCCTCCAATCAGGATTGGAGATATCAGTAGTCACCGAACTTTGTGATCCTACCTTGTATTTCCTGTTTTATGAAGAAAATTTGTTTTACAAGCATATTAAATGCAGGAAACACCATTTATTAACAAATATATTAAACAATATTTTAAAATGGTCTTTATATTGAATGCAAGATTATGAAATTTGCATTTTTCTCTTAATCCTGTTGGCACCTTATATATATATAGATGCAACTACTCACAATTTCCTTTGTGTAATGAATGAAAAAGCTGATATTTTCCAAAAAGTTTAAATCTAAACTTTCGAACCTAAGCACATCAAAATATAAAGCCCAAGTTGGTAGAAAAAACTATTTTTAGATACATTTAACTTCAAACTTGTGCGAAAATTACATAAAACATTATTTAAACTTTTATATCCACATAGCTGAAATTAATTTTTTATACATTGTACAACTATTAATTTCTAACATTTAAAACAGTGACTTTAGACTGAAAATTTGCAAACTCATCACCTGGAGTAATGACCAAAACTGACCATACAGGGAAGGGATTGCTTTAAATTAAGCACTTAAGCATGCACATTATGCTATTTTGAGCTCATTCTTTAAGATATTTCATCTTACTCATTCCAAAAATGGAACTCTGATCAAATTGTTGAAAAAGTCTAGGACTGAAGATCTCTGCATGACATGTATATATCCAATTCCTGTCACGTCCAGAATGACATGCATAACATCAATCCAGAACTGATTATCTAATTCTAACACAAACCATTTAGTCTGGAAGGTATGATTTACACAAAAATTTAATGCATATAGTACTTGCAATTTATTATAGCATGCCAATTGCCTTGGTATTTTAATTGGGATTCAGTAAAGAAGCTTGTATACAGGGTGAGTCGGAATTGTTTTTACATAAGCAGAGGGGTGATAGTACCCCACCAGACGAGCAATAATTACCATGGAAGATAGGATCGCATTGGACTCTGAGAGGCAAAAAAGAGGCATGTCGAACCGCGTTGAGCATGACGCAGTCAGCTCCTCGGACGTCATTGTGTAACTGCCTACGTAGTATCTCCTACGCCAGACACGTACGCAGTTACCGTATGCAAATGTCCAGGGACGAGAATCAGCATAACTGGCTCCTAGTAGGTTCCGGCGATAGCCAATCAGAGCACACGTTGCCCTTTAAAAACTGGCACAACTTCAACGCTGCAAGTAATTCCCACTGGACTTTTTCTTCTGGGGTCACATGAAATCTTTAGTGTACGAGACGCCTGTGGACTCGGTGGAAGATCTCGTCGCACGCATCGTTGTTGCCGCAGACCACATTAACAAAACACCCGGAATCTTCGAGAGGGTGCGTCAGTCATTCCTTCGCCGGTGTGGACGGTGCAACGACACGCGTGGTCGCCACTTTGAGCACTTGCTGTGAGTTTGTCGCTACACAATAAATCTATTTGTGCAACGTTTGGTATCGTTCATTCGCTTTCCCAACACTGGTGTACGTGCAGGTTCGTATTCTAATTTTACTCTTTTCTGCCTCTCTGGGTGCAATGCGACCCTATGTTCTATGGTAATTATTGCTCCTCTGGTGGGGTACTATCACCCCTCGGCTTTTGTAAAAACAATTCCGACTCACCCTGTATAAGGATTGATTTTCCTAATTGGTGATAAGGATGTTAATGTAGTGGTATTTGCAGGTGATTGCATAATTGCTAGGGTCTTTATCGGTGTAGGTTATGATAAACCTATCCTGTAATGACTCGAGTTTCTTCATATCCATTCTACATATCCTTTCATAAGTATAATGCTTTTTATAATAATACGTAAATTCTTCTAGCACCATATATCGCCATTTGTGGAGAGTGAAATCAGGGATGCTGAATTTAACAGACATCTTATATATAAAGACTTTCATATAATTCGAGAATCTTTCAACGGCAGTTCCTTTATATGGATTTCGGTATTTTGTGCCTAGTTTAAAGGCATTTATCAAGTTTGGTTCATTGATAGCGTCGAGGTTACCTGCAACGACATGACCTGTAAGGGGATTCTTATAAGGATTAGTATCACAATTACATGTTACGTTATTACATGGAGTAAGGTTTTTACTTAGTAAATTGTAATTGAAGAATTTCCTTCCCAATGGCATTCCATAACTATAAGAAGTTTTGATATTGAGGTTGAGAATGGATAGTTGCTTTTTATGGGTATTTAATATCCTTCCAAATGGAATGTCATTGAAAGTTTTGTTTTGAAACAAAACTGAAAAATACGCTACATAATCATTATCTTCTATTATCTTCTAATCGCTACATCTTCTATTTTATCTTTCAATATCATTTGCAAAAAATTGGCCCGTTTTTTGAACCAATCACTTACAGTAGCCATATTAGGTTCTTGGATTGAATTTAATTCCTTGGTAGACCATTTGGTCACATTTTGAGACCAGATATTCCAAATCTGTTACACGCATTGTTGTTTTTTACGCATTCTTATAATATATGATTTGATTACCTTTACGTCGTGGACTTAAAATTGATAAACGTTTTTGATAAAACTATTGAATGATTCTTTACATGCGTTATATATTTACATGAGTTTTTTCTTTTTCTACTTCTGAACCATCTTTTTCGTATAAAGTTATTGCTGGGGTGTTCTAATGCAGAATTGGTAGTAGAATAGTAATAATCGTTATTATGTAAACGGTTAAACATCATAGAATTTAATCCATATGGATATATGGAATTACGTTGTAGGATATGCATATCCTCCCACCATATGCGTTCCTCCATTTTTACCACAAAGTCTATTAGTAATAGATATAGTAATAGATATATTATTAAATGAATGAGTTTGAAAGTGGGAGTAAAGAAAACGGTATTCTTGATTGGTTGCAGAATTTTTCTTAATCTGGTTACGATGGAGATTGATACGTATGTTTAACGGCTTTTTTGTTTGACCTATGTAGTTTCAATCACAGGTTTAACATTTGATCCGATATATGTACTGGTATGCTTTACAAAACAGGTAAATGTACTAGAATTTCCTATTATATTAGGATCTACACATGGGCACAGCGTACATCTTTTTGACTGGCATTTCTTGAATTTAAAGTTAGGCATATGACGAAAAGGGATTACATTTCGTAGTAGGCTGAGTAGATACCTTTACATTCAGTTATTTTCTTCTTCACCACCTCCGACGAGAGGTTTAAAATAGCTTCTAATAGTATTGGTGTCACATTTTATTATTACGGTCCTACGAATCCCTGAAATCCGTATTACCGGGCAATTGACGTCAAAAGGAAATATTTGCCAGTCGCGACATATATATTTTGCACTCATCATAATAAATAATTTATACTCCTATAAAAAGTAGAGATGAAAGGGAGCGTAAATAGAAGCAGTTAATTTATAAATCAAAAGCAAGTAAAGGCACAAGTATAATAACATAGTTATCATGATTTCCGTACTTTCCAATATGACAATATCCATAGCCAAACCATCCTCGTCAGATGTAGTGTCCTTTTTTGACAATATCTATTATTTTTTAAGGTAAGGTTTTAATTGTTTTAAAATGTTTCTGATTTTGTTTTTAAACACATTACATTAAACTACAAAAACGACAACATGCACATAACACAAACATATATACAATATACAATATCCACTCAACCTCAATTCAGATATGCGCTATTATGGTGTTATATATATATTGTTTTCGCGATACTGTTTTCCCTAAAAATTTTCTGAAAAAACTGGAAAGATCTACAAAAATGAACCTAAGAATAACTAAAATGCCCTTAAAAAATGAAAGAAAAATTTTCTAAAACAACTATACATTAAATTTTTTCAATATTATAAATAACTTCATTTTTATCATTAATTTCAAAATATAAATAACTTCATCTTAAACAATTCCTATACTAGATTTTTTTTCTTTCTCTCTATATTAAAAAAATGCAGTTGCCGCCGCCTCTGCCGCAGCTGTTTGAAAAATTTCTCGTTTCTCGAGATTATTTGCTTCATACCGCAAAAACTATTACTTATAAAAATATTAAATTTTGTACACTTGTAGGAAAAGCTTTGGGAAATACGCTGAAATAAACCGTTTTCTTATATATATATATATTACTTATATATATATATATATATATATATTTCTTATATATATATATATATATATATATATATATATATATATATTTCTTATATATATATATATATATATATATATATATATATATATATATATATTTCTTATATATATATATATATATATATATATATATATATATATATTTCTTATATATATATATATATATATATGTAGTTTAAGAAATATTTAATATCAAAGTCAAAGACGAAATATTTCAGCTGCGAGTTCGCGTCCTGGATAGACTAACGATAGCAAGACCCCAAATTTTTGCAGACAAGTTCATACATGAGTGAATTTTTGCAGGACGGAGCCCCTTTTTTATTTCGATGTAGTTTTGGAGATATTTAACTTTTTATACACGTCTGATGTAATTTTTTTTTCGTATCGGCAAGTCTAGCGATTTCTCTGTCTCGTACCTCAAAAACTATAGCATACGAAAATATGAAATTTGATACATTTATAGAGAAATAATGGGGTAATACGACGGAATAAACCGTTTGTCGATTTAAACTTTAGTTAGGCATGAAATAGCTTGCAAAGCAAACTCAGGATCAAGGAATTCAGTTTTTGGATTCCCTTAGCTAAGAAAAATCCCTGCTTTTACCACCTTAGGAAAATAGGCAGGAATAGAAAAATAAATTTTTGAAAGTAGAATTTTTAGGAGAGATATGTATGAAGCCTCCCGAAGAGGGTTGGCGAAGCATAGTTAGCAGGGGACAGAGCTCCTAGTTCTTTATAAAATACATGATAAAACCTTAAAAGGAAAGAAAAAGAAATCAAGCAAATACCTGTTATAAATGAGTGTATTTAATTTCTACTCTAATCACTTGCAAGATCATTAATTATACTGAATACTGATATTTTTCAAAAAGTTCTCGGGTGTCATTGAACCAGTTGTCAAGTTGTAACCTATTCTGTCAAGTAATAACCTATTCTGTCAAGTAATAAAGAATTTGTAATGTCTGCAGCAGTATAAGAAGTTCTAAATTTAAATTTTTTGTTCACCACCCTCTCCACAGGCCTTTAGGGAGGACAATGGCGAATATTCTTTCCCCAAAACTAACGACGCGAAACAGTGTCTTCAATGATAACTTTTGAAGGTTTAATCATTTGATGGTCTGGCAATTCTGATTTTGAGTATCTGCAACTTGATAGCATTATTCTTATAAAAAATTTAATATTTTTTCTCTCTATATTAAAAAACAGTAACTGACGCCACCGCCGCTGTTTGACAAATTTCGCATTTCTCAAGTTTCTCTGTCACGTAGCGCAAAATATATAGCATATAAAAATATAAAATTTGGTACATTTACAGAGAAATATTAGGGGAACACACTGATATAAACCGTTTTCCTATTTAAAATTTTAGTTTAGAAAATATTTAATGTCAAAATCAAAGGAAGAGTTTTTGTGATGCGAGTTTGCGTCCTGGACAGACTAGTAATAGTAAGAGCACGAATTTTTGGTAGCATGTACCTACATAGTTGAATTTTTGCAGGACGGAGCCCTTTTTTTAAATTTCGATTTAGTTAATGAGTTATTCAATTTTTATGCACTTTTTTTATGCAAAATTTTCTATTTTACGACCGAAGATTTGAAACTATTTTTGTCATGGACATTCCAATTTAATTATTATATTTGACGACAAGTATACGTTTCATTGTTATAAATTTCTCTGTACTGAAAGCGTCACTCTATTACGAAGCAATGGCAAAACATACAGTTATGAAATTTTGCCGTTTGTCCATAATACAATAAGCAATTGTTCTTAAAAGCAGACAAAAAGTACGACATACATTGCGATACAGGCAGTCTCCCAACACACGAAATGAGTTTCGGGGTTGGCGAGTGTAACGAGCTAGAAGCTGAAGCTTGATGAAATGGTTCACAAAACGAATTAAGGTGAAAGTCAACTAAAACGGGGGCGACGTACCAACGGGTGTATCACGCCTGCAGTGAGCTCCGATTAAGGAGCGGCAGGAATGGAGGGCTGAATCTTGGAGTTTACGAGCTTCAACGAGCACAGGACACGTAGACGGTCGTGTGAAAGAGCTCCAGGGCTGGTGAATGTTAGTTAATAAGGCCCAGTGGTTAGCGGATTGCACTCGCACGACCCGAGTTCAATTTCCGCCACTGCCTAAACTGTCGCCGTGGTCACGTGGAGTATGATCACGTTAAGCATATGGGTCCGTAAGTCCTTCCGAGAGGTTGATGGTAAGAGAAGAAGGGTACGGTCACTGTGGATGCCTTCCCTGTTGGGTTCCGGTCTAAATTGGGTGGCTCTTCCCGCCCGTCCAAACAGATACCTTACAGCTTCGGGTAGGTCAACCGGCCTGAGTCGAAGAAGGGAATGTTCCCAACGGGCGTAATGCGCCTGCGTAGCAGGTAGCATTAAAATGCTATCGAAGCGAGTGTAGCGAGACAGAGCGGAGCCCAACGGACACATTACGCCTGCCCCAACTTGCGTATTACGCCTATGTAGCAGGTGGAACTAAAGTTCTCGCGAAGCGAGCTCAGCGAGCGTAGTGAACAGGGGTTGAAGCTCAACGGGCATATTACGCCTGCGTAGCAGATGGCACTAAAAGCTAGCGAAGCGAACTCAGCGAGCGTTAGCGAGTAGGAGCTCGCGAATCGAGTCACGGGTGGAGAGTTTAGCGAGCAAGGGGGTGAAATCGTCAGCGAGCACAGGACACTAGGTGGTCGTTTGAGCCGGCCGGTTTGGAATAGCTCGCAAAGCGAGTTCTAGGACTAGTAAATATCAATTAATAAGTGACGGTTCCCAACGGGCGTGTTATTCTTGTATAGCAGGTGGCTCTGAAATGCTCGCAAAGCAATCCCAGCGCGCATAAGCCAGTCGAAGGCGAAGCCTCCCGGCTTAGAAAGCGAGTTACGGGGGGGGGGTGATCGTAGCGAGCAGGGAGCGGTGCCCAACGGGCATATTACGTCTTCCCCAACGAGCGTAATACGCCTGCGTAACAGGTGGCACTAAAGTGCTCGCAAAGTGAGCTCAGCGAGCGTCAGCGAGTTGGAAGCGAAGCCTCCCGACTCGCGAAGCAAGTTACGGGGGTTGGCGAGCAGGGGGGCGGAGTTCGTTAAAAAAGAAATGCCAAAAATGATCTAAAGCAAAAAAAAGTAAGGAAAATCTTCCAAACCTTAAAAAAATGAGAAAAAAGGCAATGCAAAAAATGAAATTGTCCCAGCTCTAGTAATCATACATCCTGATTTATGAGTTAAACTGTTTGAATATGTATTAGATTTAATATTAACTAATAAAAATCTGGTTACATCCAAAGCCAACTCATCAAGTTATATTTTCGGTTTTCCTCAAACTCTTGTTACCGGACTGCCGCCTCCTGATCCAATTTGCTGAAATTTGATGGATCGACTTCATTTGACGCTAAGCTGGAATGATCTTTCTGCGAAACGCATGCATATTTTCCTTGTATTCATTTCTGTGTTGGTGGTTTTATCTGATAAGACCATTGTTAGGACAGGAATGGGGGTTCGGAGTTCATTAAGAAGGATTATAGGTAGCATCGGAAGTTTTTAATGTTTCTTGTAGAATTAAATCTCCGGCGATGAATTTCAGTATTTTAATTTAATATACTTGTTGACTCAAAACCGATCAATAATGTTTGAACCTGAGTTAAATGAAAATTTTGTAATGAAAATTCCCTTTGGGCCGCAACAAATGAACATATGTAAGCGTTTGAATTAAAATTATAATACTTTCATTATTAACTTCACTCTTGGTTCATCATTTTGGATGGACTCATTCTCGGCTCGCATAACAAGTATGGAGCTGAAACGTGGCACACAATTTCATCTCGCGGAATATTTAAATCTTCCAAATTTTTACGTCATTTATTTACGTCGTTACGTCCTTCTCTACGTCATTTTTGACGGACTTGTTCTCGGCTCTCGAAAATCAGAAATTCGGCGTACCGTTTCATCTCGGAGAACGTTTTCATCTATAAAATTTTCACACCATTACGTCATCTCGTTATGTCATTACATTATGTCGTTAAGTCATTATATTATACTGTTACGTTCTTTACATACGCCATCATTGACAGACTCGTTTTCGACTCCCAAAGAACGTAGAGAGCTAAAATTCAGCACAGCGTTTCATCTCGCAAGGCATTTCTATCTGTAAAATTTTTACGTCATTACATTACGTCGTTACATCATTTACGTACATCATTGCTATGTTTTAGCCCTTTTAATGCATTTCCTTTCTGATTTACACTTCAGCGTCTTCAGATAAATTGCTCTACTGGTTTTAACACGTCAATCCATCTATAATTTAAAATTGAAAACCTGTCTGTGTGTTTATTTGTGGATATATGTGTGTGTTTATTTGTCTTATCATCACGGGAGAACTACTGCACCGAATTGGATGAAATGTTTGGGATAGACTTGGAATAGCCATTGAGCCCATGTTTCGAGTTTTTAAGACCAGGAGTTATCGAGATAATAATAAACAAGAAAGATCAATCATGCATAACATTGATTATGAAACACAATCCAGCTGCAATGCAATGCAATTTAAACATCTATAAAATGCGATACATTCAGTGGTAACATTTTTAAAATTATCACAATACTACAATAATTTATTATATTTGAAAACTTAAAACTTCATCGAAAAAAATGAACTTTATTCAAATGACGTCATTGAAATATAAATCGCCTGGCTCTCTATGTAAAAGCTGTAAATGTTTCTTTCATACATTTTTATTTCATTCCTTTCATTCATCACAATACTACAACAATTTACTTTACTTTTAAAAACGTAAAACCATGGAGGTAAAAGTAATTTAATTCTATGCTTAAAACTTCATCGAAAAAGTCTGCTATAAAATCGTCTGCGTCTCTATGTAAAGTCAATGAATGTTTCATTCATATCAGCTATATTGCATTCATATCAGATAAATTCAGCAATTCTTATACAACTCATCTTACAGCTTGATGTGTTTACATTCTCCATAAATAAAAATTAAGCTTCACTGTAGAAATAATCAAAGTTTAGTGATCATTTAAACTGAAGTATATTCCAATTGCGTTGTTTCAGGATATAAATGCACAGAAATTAAGCAAAAATAAAGCGGTTTTAGGATGGATACTACACTAAATATAGATTAAAAAGAACTTTTAAAATCACGGTTTTGACACAAGATGGATGCCATATTTTATTTTGAAGTGGGTCACGTAATCTCTTCATATGATATGGGTGTAATTATTATTTTAATTTTTATTTAAAAAACTACCGAATATATTTTGCTGGATTTTTTTATATATTTTTTGGGATAATTTGTATATTTCCTAAAGCTTTAGAAGCAATTTGTGAATTTTAAATTCGCTTAAAAAATGTTTGAAAAATTAAGTCCCATAGGGTTGAATGTATTTCACTTCTTCAACCCGGGTTCAATCCAAAACTAATTGGGTGCTATTATTTATTTATATTCCCATAGGTACTACAGACCGTCTGAACAACATACTAAAATTTCATTTTGATAAAGTCATTTTTACAGCAGTTATCGTGCGAACGGACAGACAGACAGAATGAACAAAGTCATAAACACTTTTCAACTATGTCGTAAAATCTTAAACAAGAGAGATCAATCATGCTTAAAGCATTGATTATGAAACACTTTCCAACTTTAATGCAATTTTATTTAAACATGTCTAAAATGCAATGTATTCCTCGGTAATATTTTAAAACTTATCACAATACTACATTAATTTATTATATTTGAAAACTTAAAATTTCATCGAAAAAAAGGAACTTCATTCAAATGACGGCATTGAAATATATATTGCCTGGTTTAAACATCTCTAAAATGCGATACATTCCTCGGTAATATTTTTAAAATCATCATAATACTACAATAATTTATTATATTTGAAAATTTCATCGAAAACAACTGAAATTCATTCAAATGACGCCATAGAAAAAATAACACGCCTGGCTCTCTCTATAAAAGCAGCATTTCATTCATAAATAATTTCCCATTCATGTCATTCATTACAATACTATAATAATTTATTTTATTTAAAAATTAAGACCATGGAGCTACAAATAATTAAACTCTATGCGTAAAACTTCATCGAAAAAAATCGTCCTGCTCTTTATGAAATCAATTAATATTTCATTCATATCAGCCATGCAGACTCCATGGACTAAATGGTTTTGTGTTAAAGAATTACAGCAATTCTAATACAACTCAGTCTACATATTTTGCTGTTTACATTTTACATAGGTGAAAAACAGGTTTCGTTGTAGAAATAATCAAATTTGGATGAGTGTTTAAACTCAAATATATTGTCATTGCGTTGTTTCAGTATGTAGATGCACAGAATTTAGGCAAAAATAAAGTGGTTTTAGGACGGATACAACACTCAATATGAATTAAAAAGAGCTTTAAAAATCACGATTTTGATACAAGATGGATGCCATATATCATTTTGAAGTGGGTCACGTGATCGCTTCATATAAGAAGTGTTATTATTATTTTAATTTTTATTTAAAAAACTACTGAATATATTTCGCTGAAATTTTTTTTATATATTTTATGGAACAATTTAAATATTATCTAAAATTTTCGAAGCAATTTGTAAATTTTAAATCCGCTTAAAAAATGCTTGAAAAATTAGGTCCCATAGGGCTCAAAGCATTTAATTGCTTCAACCCGGGTTCAATAAAAAACTAATTGGGTGATATTATTCATTTATATTCCCATAGGTCCTACAGACCGTCTGAACAACATACTAAAATTTCATTTTGATTAAGTCATTTTTACGGCAGTTATCGTACTAACGGACAGACAGAAAGACAGACAGACAGACAGACAGAATGAATGAACAAAGTCATAAACACTTTTCAACTTTGTTGTAAAGTGTTAATGACGCACTGTTAAACCTTCCATTGAGATAGCATTATGCAAACGATATTTGCACCGCAAAATTATTTGAAAAAAATTTATATAATGTTTCTATTCGAAGGAATTAAACCCACTGAGTTTATATGTGAAAAATAATGTTATGTTGCTAAGAAACGGAATTAAACTCAATGAGTTATTACAGCAGTAAATCTTTTTCGATTTAAATAATAAAGAAATATATATATATATATATATAAATACATTTTTATCGGGATTGCATTTTTGATTGGAGTACATTAATATGGTCTTTGTTTTTAACGAGTTTAGATTATCAATATTTTTAACACTTTACAACAAAGTTGAAAAGTGTTTATGACTTTGTTTATTCTGTCTGTCTGTCTGTCTGTCCGTTATCACGATAACTGCCGTAAAAATGACGTAATCAAAATGAAATTTTAGTATGTTGTTCCGACGGTCTGTAGGACCTATAGGAATATAAAAGAATAATATCACCCAATTAGTTTTTGGATTGAACCCGGGTTGAAAAAATGAAATACATTGAGGCCTATGGAACCTAATTTTTCAAACATTTTTAAGCGGATTTAAAATTCACAAATTGTTTCGAAATTTTTAGGTAATATTCAAATTGTTCCAAAAAATGTATAAAAAAATTCAGCTAAATATATTCAGTAGTTTTTTAAATAAAAATTAAAATAATAATAATACCTCTTATATGAAACGATCACGTGACCATGATATGAAAGTATCACGTGATCCACTTCAAAATGATATATGGCATCCATCTTGTCTCAAAATCGTGATTTTTAAAGTTCTTTTTATTTCATATTGAGTGTTGCATCCGTCCTAAAACCACTTTATTTTGGTTTAAATTCTGTGCATCTACATACTAAAACAACGCAATTACAATATATTTGAGTTTAAATGCTCATCCAAATTTGATTATTTCTACATCGAAGCCTATTTTTCATTTATGTAAAATGTAAACAGCAAAATATGTAGGATGAGTTGTATAGGAATTGCTGTATTTTTTTAACGCAAAAGAATTTAGCTCATGGAGTCTGCATAGCTGATATGAAAGAAATATTCATTGACTTTCCAGAGAGAAGGACGATTTTTTGCGATGAAGTTTTAAGCATAGAGTTAAATTACTTGTAGCTCCATGGTCTTAATTTTTAAATAAAATAAATTATTATAGTATTGTGATGAATGACATGAATGGGAAATTATTTATGAATGAAATGCTGCTTTTTTAGAGAGAGCCAGGCGTGTTATTTTTTCTATGACGTCATTTGAATGAATATCAGTTGTTTTCGATGAAGTTTTTAAATATAATAATTTATCGTGGTATTATGATAATTCTAAAATTATTATCGAGTAATATATCACATTTTAGAGATGTTTAAACCAGGCAATTTATATTTCAATGCCGTCATTTGAATGAAGTTCATTTTTTTCGAATAAGGTTTAAGTTTTCAAATATAATAAATGAATGTAGTATTGTGATAAGTTTTAAAATATTACCGAGGAATGTATTGCATTTTAGACATGTTTAAATAAAATTGCATTGCTGTTGGAAAGTATTTCATAATCAATGCTTTAAGCGTAATTGATCTTTCTTGCTATTAACATGAGCTTTCTTTTATGTTTTTGTTCACTTTTTCTTGTTCTCTGATCATGGTTTAAGCATTTTCCATTTAAAATTTTTCTTTTATCGTTTTTTGCATAATCCTACATTATTTTTGCTGTATTATTATTGTTTCTTGTATTTTTTTCTGTTATCTGGGATTAAACGTATAAAGTATTGTATTTCTATGTATATTATCTATGTATATCTATATATGTTTTGTTATTGTTTTTTCCGGCCGTTCTTTGTAACTGTTCTATACATTTTGGATGAGTTGAACGACCTAGGTAATGACATAAATAAAAAGCTGAATTGTCCCAGTGCAGTCAGTGTTTGGGAATATGCAGATATTCCCAAACACTATACAAGAGTGCAGAAAAATCAGTGGTAGAAAAAAAGATTATGGCTCGTATGTATTCGGTTTCACCAAGTGATTGTAAGAGATTCTTTCTCAAAGTTCTAATTAGACAAGCTCGTTTAGTAGACAGTAGATGCAGTAAGAGTGGCAGCATACAAATTAGTTACGACGACTATAACCAACGCCAAGCACCAAATATTGATAAATAAAATCAAATTTATTAAAATGGGTTTCAATGCAAGTTTATAAGAGTTAGCAAAATTAAACACACATCCGTAACAGAAGGTCTTTATTTCACTTCCTTAAGACGTACAAAAGTTTTAAAAAAAAGCCATAGCGCTTTCGAGCATAAGTATGCTCTTCATCAGTGGCTACACGGAAATAAACTTTGAATCGTTCATATATAGACCAGATACAGCGATAAAATTTGCATAAATACAATTTACAAAAGAATCTACGTTTAGACAAGGATGAACCGTAAACAATTTTTCAAAAATTTTAACAACAAAAGAACAGCATATTAAATTACAATTTAATTACAGAAATCGAAAAAAAAAGGGGGGGGGCAATCAAGCATAATCCCAAAGAGGAAGACGTCAAAGATAACTTTGCCGAGACTTGAAATGCATGGAGTCGAGAATGAGTCGCCAAGCGTAACTCAAATTCATAACAGGATCAAAATTACAAACGGATTCACGGTAAATATAAATAAAAACGGATTCAAAAAGGAGAATATCACGAGGGTAATTACAACGCATCAGAAGGAAAGTCTTTTCAAAAAGAGGCTGAAAATTATCTTTAACAACAAATTGAGCAAGAGCCGTAGAAAGTTTACTATCCCTGACATCCCGAGCATGTTCTGCTAAACGGATGCCAACGCTGCGTTTAGTACTTCCAATATAAAATTTAAAATTGCCATCGGTGGACAAGAGGGGAACAACATACACCCCAGCAAAGCTTTTAAAGTCATCCCTATCACCCAGTTTATAGGACCGAATACGGTTAAATAAAGAAGAAATATTAGAATGTGCAGGTCTGAAACCAAACTCAGAACAAAATTGGATAAAGGGGCGGAAAATCATAGGATTGTATGGAAAACTAGACCTATAAGTCAAGCGATCTTTTAAGGCAATAAGTTTAGTATCAAAAAGGGTATATTTACGCCGAACTTGGAAGAAAACCCTATAAATAAACTCAAAGGAGTAGGCAGCCTCACGGCCAAGGCCTAAAATAAATTCAATTTCATCACTTAAAGCAGATAGATGAACAAACATTAAAAGCGCGACTAAAATAAGCATAAAAGAAGCTTTTTTAGAGGAAAGAGGATGGTAAGAATTAGCAGGAATACAAGAATTTGTAAAAGAAGGTTTACGGAAAATCGAGGTTTGAAAACCAGTAGCAGAACGGGTGACCAGTACATCAAGAAAAGGCAAAGAACCATTAGTTTCATATTCGACAGTATAATTGATAGAAGGGTAAAAATCATTAACTTTAGGCAATAGAAAAGAAAGCTCTTCTAAATCATCATCTCAAACAATAAACACATCATCCACAAAACGGCACCAAAGAGAGGGGTGTTGGATAAAAAAGGCAAAATCTCATTCTCGAGTTCCTGCAAAACTTTCTACGGTTCTTGCTCAATTTGTTGTTAAAGATAATTTTCAGCCTCTTTTTGAAAAGACTTTTATTTTGATGCGTTGTAATAACCCTCGTGATATTCTCCTTTTTGAATCCCTTTTTATTTATATTTACCGTGAGTCCGTTTGTAATTTTGACCCTGTTATGAATTTGAGTTACGCTTGGCGACTCATTCTCGACTCCATGCAATTCAAGTCTCTGCAAAGTTATCTTTGACGTCTTCCTCTTTGGGATTATGCTTGAGTGCCACCCCTCCCCCTTTTTTTTCGATTTCTGTAATTAAATTGTAATTTAATATGCTGTTCTTTTGTTGTTAAAATTTTTGAAAAATTGTTTACGGTTCATCCTTGTCTAAACGTAGATTCTTTTGTAAATTGTATTTATGCAAATTTTGTCGCCATATCTGGTCTATATATGAACGATTCAAACTTTATTTCCGTGTAGCCACTGATGAAGAGCATACTTATGCTCGAAAGCGCTATGACCTTTTTTTAAACTTTTGTACGTCTTAAGGAAGTGAAATAAAGACCTTCTGTTATGGATGTGTGTTTAATTTTGCTATTATAACATCAGACGTGATGCCAAATTATTTATTATTATAAGAGTTAGTTTCTCTGTCTTTAGTAGGATAAAATACTAGTTTTTAAATATAAAATGTTTCAATTTATTTGAAAATAGTTTCAATTCTTGAAGTTTTGACAGTGAAATGTTGTTCCTTAGTAGCTTCATTATTTAACCAAGTATGAACCCTCTGTGAGAGGATGGTGGATGGAAATTTATTTCGTGCAAGTATTTCGAAAACTTTCCTTCAAAACCGAAAAAGTTTATCTGAGTTATATGAACTTTGAACAGATACCATTTCAGAATATTTAAACTTTTGAGTGGGAAGCGTAATAGAATGGCTGATGCTGGGAATATTAAATTTATGGTAGAAATGCATTAAAAGATTTTTCGATCCCCGTTCCAATTGTGTGAGGAGTCACTATGAGTAATGATTTCTCACGGACTTTCAATTTTTTGTGCATATGCATACGAGGAAGAAATATGGCTTGACTGCACTTTGGCAAACATTTCGACATTGGATGGAAGATAGAATGCGTTTAATTCAGAGAAGCGTTAGAAATATTTTGCTTTACGAAATGCTTGTTGAGTGTTTGGTTAGCATCTTGTCTTTCACTATGAGGATGGAAGCAATATATTGTGTAAAATAAATTTTTATGTAAGGTTCAAAATATTGAAATATTTTTAACGTATTTCAGTTTTTTTCACATTAAAGATTGAAATTGGATGCCATTTAACTATCATCATAAAGCTCGAATTCTTTCAAGAGATAAAGGCTTGTAAATGCCTGGAAAATATGAGAAAAAACAAGCTTTTCAGTAAACTAAAAATCGTTAAAATCAGCATAATGTAAAAAGCAATAATATCGACTGGTTATGAAGGCAAAAAATAGCCTTCTTCGTCGAGATACACAAGAAGGCAACCTTTACTCGTCAGAAAAAGATCGGCGACTAATGCAAAAACAGCAAACGTGGAAGACGCAGGGAAAGTATGCTTCTTGTACTAGACGGCATAAAATCAACAGATATCGTCTCAAACGTATTAAATTCACACTTATCAAACTTTACCGTGGATTGGCTAGACACATACATAATGTCTTCCATAGCCTAAGCTGAGATGCATGTCCCTGCCGAGGTTTGAAAAGTAAGAAATTAATATCTGGTTTCATGTGCTCTTTTACATAGTGGTGTTTTATTCTCCACTGCTGTACCATTTCGGCTGAACCCGCTTCTTCAGCTCCTGTGCAAGAGGCGCTTCGTCAGTGGGTTCTAGTGCGAATATATATTTGAAACTCCGCCATAGCAAGTTGAAAAGGCACACATGAAGATATCTCCCTAACGAGCAAAACTAAGGAACAAAGCTAACAAACAAAACAAACGAACAAAGCTAACAAACAAAACTAACGAACAAAACTAACGAACTACTAATGAGGGTGCTACATTATTCCCTGCTACTTAGGGCGGATTTTCTGGAAAAGTGTGATCATTCAATGTGTTATCTGTATTGGTCTTTCTGGTCAAATGTTAGAAATAAAGGACACTATAACCTTTCAACCATCACCTATCAGTATTAGTAAATGTGCCTTCGATCATTTCGTCTCTTGTATTCATGAGAATGTAATGTATTGTGTAAGGACATTTTTTAATTTGCCATCTGTGTTGCATAAATTAAATATTAAAATTATAATAGCTGTCTTTACAGCACTCCTTTAATGATGAACAGCCGCGGGGAGAAAAACGCCCATCCCTTGTTATTCGAGCATCGTTTAGTCTAAAGCAAATACAAAGACACCTTTCGAATAGGAATAACGTCCAATATAAAGTCAGGGGTATAGAACTTGCATATGGAGCCGTCTTTATATCTATATGTGCACAAACTTCGAAATTTTCAATGGCAACACATGATTATGACGTCATATCGAATATAAATTTTCTCACAGTTCCTACCTTTATATCTAGATATCAATATTCCGAAATGTGCACTTTTCAAGAATCAACTCCAAATCAAAAACCGTAACTTGAAAGAGCGAGAATAGTTCCTGTGGTGAAAAAACATTTGAACGGGTATATTTAAATAAATCTTGTGGATTAAATTATTAATCTAAATTAAAGAGGACGTGAATCCTTACATTTGTACATTGCTATCGTGGCCGCAATAATCCACCATTACCTCTTTGCACAAGTTACTTAACATAATCATTAAATAAAACTACTACATATTAAAATCCATATTTTTAACTTTTAAAATAAATTATCACTTATTCACACCTCTATTTTTGTTATAACTAAAATTACATAAATTTTCACCGCTTAAGGAGGAGAAGAGCACTGTGTGAGACCAGGTTTTTTAATCTTATTCCAAACATAAAAAATTGACCTAATATACATAAAGACTAGAACATACCTCTGTATTTCGGGTCTGTAGCTCATCATGACTGTCATTATTTCCTATACTATTTTTGACATTTGGACTCAGACTTCGTCTTTTCTATAGCAGTCTCACTACTCAAAAGTATAACGATTTTCTCTGCATAACCTGCTTACAATCACCACTCCCTCTCTCTCACTTTTTGATAATAATTCTATTTTATATTCGTTGACGTTCCTCCTAATATTCACATCATTTGACTTGGGATTAAGATACGCCCTCCTTGCTCTCATTGATTGCTGTTCAGAGCGATGTCAAATTTCTGCATTATTGGCTCTTTCAGTTTCCATTTCTTTCTCTGCATAACCTGCTTACAATCACCACTCTGTCTCTCAACTCTTGAATAGTTATTCTATTATATATATTGATTGGCGTTCCTCCTTATATTCACATCATTTGGATTGGGAATCAGATACATCCTCTTTGCTCTCAGTAGATGTTTTTCAGTGCGATGTCGAATTTTTGCATTATTGGCTCTTTCAGTTTCCTTTTCATTCTCTGCATATTCTGCTTACAATCACCACTCTCCCTCTCAAATTTTGAATAATCATTTTATTATGTATTCCTTGATGTTTCTCCTTATACCCACATCATTCGGCTTGAGATTCATATACGTCCTCCTTGCTCTCATTGGATGCTGTTCAGTGCGATGTCGTATTTTTGCATTATTGGCTCTTTCAGTTTCCATTTCGTTCTCTGCATAACCTGTTTTCAATCACCACTCTCTCTCTCAACTCTTGAATAATCATTCTATTATATATTCTTTCAGGTTCCTCCTTATATCCACATCATTTGACTTGGGATTCAGATACACCCTCCTTGCTCTCATTGGATGCTCTTTTAGTGCGATGTCGTATTTTTGCATTATTGGCTCTTTCAGTTTCCATTTCTTTCTCTGCATAACCTACTTACAATCACCACACTCTCTCTCAATTCTTGGATAATCATTCTATTTTATATTCGTTGACGTCCTCCTTATATCCACATCATTTGGCATGTGATTCAGATATGCCCTCCTTGCCCTCCTTGGATGCTGTTCGGTGCGATATCGTAGTTTTGCATTATTGGCTCTTTCAGTTTCCATTTCTTTCTCTGCATAACCTGCTTACAATCACCACACTCTCTCTCAATTCTTTAATAATCATTTTATTTTATATTCGTTGACGTCCTCCTTATATCCACATCATTTGGCATGTGATTCAGATATGCCCTCCTTGCTCTCCTTGGATGCTGTTCGGTGCGATATCGTAGTTTTGCAATATTGACTCTTTCAGTTTCCATTTCTTTCTCTGCGTAACCGGCTTGCAATCACCACTCTCTCTTTCAAAACTTGAATAATCATTCTATTATATATTCGCTGACGTTCCTCCTTATATCCACATCATTTGGCTTGGGATTCGGATACGTCCTCCTTGTTCTCATTGGATGCTGTTCTGTGCGATGTCGTATTTTTGCATTATTGGCTCTTTCAGTTTCCCTTTCTTTCTCTGCATACCTGCTTATAATACCACTTTCTTTCTCAACAATTGAAAAATCATTCTATTATATATCCGTTGACATTCCTCATTATATCCTCATCATTTGGCCTGGGATTCAGATACGTCCTCCTTGTTCTCATTGGATGCTGTTCAGTGCGATGTCGTATTTTTGCATTATTGGCTCTTTCACTTTCCATTTCTTTCTCTGCATAACCTGCTTATAATTACCACTCTCTTTCTCAACATTTGAATAAACATTCTATTATATATTCGTTGACGTTCCTCATTATATCCACAACATTTGGCCTGGGATTCAGATATGTCCTCCTTGCGCTCATTGGATGCTGTTCAGTGCGATGTCGTATTTTTGCATTATTGGCTCTTTCAGTTTCCATTTCTTTCTCTGAATATCCTGCTTACAATTACCACTCTCACTCTCTCTCTCTCTCTCTCAATTCTTGAGAAATCATTCTATTATGTATTCGTTGACGTTATTATTTATATTCACATCATTTCGTTTGGGATTCAGATACGTCCTCCTTACTCTCACTGGAAGCTCTTCAGTGCGATGTCGTATTTTTGCATTATTGGCTCTTTCATTTCCCATTTCTTTCTCTGCATAACCTGCTTACAATCACCACTCTCTCTCTCAACACTTGAATAATAATTCTATTATATATTAGCTGACGTTCCAACTTATATCCACATCATTTGGTTTGGGATTCATATACGTCCTCATTGCTCTCATTGGATGTTGTTCAGTACGATGTCGTATTTTTGAATTATTTTCTCTTTCAGTTGCCATTTCTTTCTCTGCATAATCTGCTTACAATCACCACTCTCTCCCTCTCAATTCTTGAATAGTTATTCTATTATATATATTGATTGGCGTTCCTCCTTATATTCACATCATTTGGATTGGGATTCAGATACATCCTCTTTGCTCTCAGTAGATGCTGTTCAGTGCGATGTCGAATTTTTGCATTATTGGCTCTTTCAGTTTCCTTTTCATTCTCTGCATAATCTGCTTACAATCACCACTCTCCCTCTCAAATTTTGAATAATCATTTTATTATGTATTCCTTGATGTTCCTCCTTATACCCACATCATTCGGCTTGAGATTCATATACGTCCTCCTTGCTCTCATTGGATGCTGTTCAGTGCGATGTCGTATTTTTGCATTATTGGCTCTTTCAGTTTCCATTTCTTTCTCTGCATAACCTGTTTTCAATCACCACTCTCTCTCTCAACTCTTGAATAATCATTCTATTATATATTCTTTCAGGTTCCTCCTTATATCCACATCATTTGACTTGGGATTCAGATACACCCTCCTTGCTCTCATTGGATGCTCTTTTAGTGCAATGTCGTATTTTTGCATTATTGGCTCTTTCAGTTTCCATTTCTTTCTCTGCATAACCTGCTTACAATCACCACACTCTCTCTCAATTCTTGAATAATCATTTTATTTTATATTCGTTGACGTCCTCCTTATATCCACATCATTTGGCATGTGATTCAGATATGCCCTCCTTGCTCTCCTTGGATGCTGTTCGGTGCGATATCGTAGTTTTGCATTATTGGCTCTTTCAGTTTTCATTTCTTTCTCTGCATAACCTGCTTACAATCACCACACTCTCTCTCAATTCTTGAATAATCATTCTATTTTATATTCGTTGACGTCCTCCTTATATCCACATCATTTGGCATGTGATTCAGATATGCCCTCCTTGCTCTCCTTGGATGCTGTTCGGTGCGATATCGTAGTTTTGCATTATTGGCTCTTTCAGTTTCCATTTCTTTCTCTGCATAACCTGCTTACAATCACCACACTCTCTCTCAATTCTTGAATAATCATTCTATTATATATTCTTTCAGGTTCCTCCTTATATCCACATCATTTGACTTGGGATTCAGATACACCCTCCTTGATCTCATTGGATGCTCTTTTAGTGCGATGTCGTATTTTTGCATTATTGGCTCTTTCAGTTTCCATTTCTTTCTCTGCATAACCTGCTTACAATCACCACACTCTCTCTCAATTCTTGAATAATCATTCTATTATATATTCTTTCAGGTTCCTCCTTATATCCACATCATTTGACTTGGGATTCAGATACACCCTCCTTGATCTCATTGGATGCTCTTTTAGTGCGATGTCGTATTTTTGCATTATTGGCTCTTTCAGTTTCCTTTTCTTTCTCTGCATAACCTGCTTACAATCACCACACTCTCTCTCAATTCTTGAATAATCATTCTATTTTATATTCGTTGACGTCCTCCTTATATCCACATCATTTGGCATGTGATTCAGATATGCCCTCCTTGCTCTCCTTGGATGCTGTTCGGTGCGATATCGTAGTTTTGCAATATTGACTCTTTCAGTTTCCATTTCTTTCTCTGCGTAACCGGCTTGCAATCACCACTCTCTCTTTCAAAACTTGAATAATCATTCTATTATATATTCGCTGACGTTCCTCCTTATATCCACATCATTTGGCTTGGGATTCGGATACGTCCTCCTTGTTCTCATTGGATGCTGTTCAGTGCGATGTCGTATTTTTGCATTATTGGCTCTTTCAGTTTCCCTTTCTTTCTCTGCATACCTGCTTATAATACCACTTTCTTTCTCAACAATTGAAAAATCATTCTATTATATATCCGTTGACATTCCTAATTATATCCACATCATTTGGCCTGGGATTCAGATACGTCCTCCTTGTTCTCATTGGATGCTGTTCAGTGCGATGTCGTATTTTTGCATTATTGGCTCTTTGACTTTCCATTTCTTTCTCTGCATAACCTGCTTATAATTACCACTCTCTTTCTCAACATTTGAATAAACATTCTATTATATATTCGTTGACGTTCCTCATTATATCCACAACATTTGGCCTGGGATTCAGATATGTCCTCCTTGCGCTCATTGGATGCTGTTCAGTGCGATGTCGTATTTTTGCATTATTGGCTCTTTCAGTTTCCATTTCTTTCTCTGAATATCCTGCTTACAATTACCACTCTCACTCTCTCTCTCTCTCTCTCAATTCTTGAGAAATCATTCTATTATATATTCGTTGACATTATTATTTATATTCACATCATTTCGTTTGGGATTCAGATACGTCCTCCTTACTCTCACTGGAAGCTCTTCAGTGCGATGTCGTATTTTTGCATTATTGGCTCTTTCATTTCCCATTTCTTTCTCTGCATAACCTGCTTACAATCACCACTCTCTCTCTCAACACTTGAATAATAATTCTATTATATATTAGCTGACGTTCCAACTTATATCCACATCATTTGGTTTGGGATTCATATACGTCCTCATTGCTCTCATTGGATAATGTTCAGTATGATGTCGTATTTTTGAATTATTTTCTCTTTCATTTGCCATTTCTTTCTCTGCATAATCTGCTTACAATCACCACTCTCTCTTTCTCAATTCTTGAATAGTTATTCTATTATATATATTGATTGGCGTTCCTCCTTATATTCACATCATTTGGATTGGGATTCAGATACATCCTCTTTGCTCTCAGTAGATGCTGTTCAGTGCGATGTCGAATTTTTGCATTATTGGCTCTTTCAGTTTCCTTTTCATTCTTTGCATAATCTGCTTACAATCACCACTCTCCCTCTCAAATTTTGAATAATCATTTTATTATGTATTCCTTGATGTTCCTCCTTATACCCACATCATTCGGCTTGAGATTCATATACGTCCTCCTTGCTCTCATTGGATGCTGTTCAGTGCGATGTCGTATTTTTGCATTATTGGCTCTTTCAGTTTCCATTTCTTTCTCTGCATAACCTGTTTTCAATCACCACTCTCTCTCTCTCAACTCTTGAATAATCATTCTATTATATATTCTTTCAGGTTCCTCCTTATATCCACATCATTTGACTTGGTATTCAGATACACCCTTCTTGCTCTCATTGGATGCTCTTTTAGTGCGATGTCGTATTTTTGCATTATTGGCTCTTTCAGTTTCCATTTCTTTCTCTGCATAACCTACTTACAATCACCACACTCTCTCTCAATTCTTGGATAATCATTCTATTTTATATTCGTTGACGTCCTCCTTATATCCACATCATTTGGCATGTGATTCAGATATGACCTCCTTGCCCTCCTTGGATGCTGTTCGGTGCGATATCGTAGTTTTGCATTATTGGCTCTTTCAGTTTTCATTTCTTTCTCTGCATAACCTGCTTACAATCACCACACTCTCTCTCAATTCTTGAATAATCATTCTATTTTATATTCGTTGACGTCCTCCTTATATCCACATCATTTGGCATGTGATTCAGATATGCCCTCCTTGCTCTCCTTGGATGCTGTTCGGTGCGATATCGTAGTTTTGCATTATTGGCTCTTTCAGTTTCCATTTCTTTCTCTGCGTAACCGGCTTACAATCACCACTCTCTCTTTCAAAACTTTAATAATCGTTCTATTATATATTCGCTGACGTTCCTCCTTATATCCACATCATTTGGCTTGGGATTCGGATACGTCCTCCTTACTCTCATAGGATGCTATTCAGTGCGATGTCGTATTTTTACATTATTAGCTCTTTCAGTTTCCATTTCTTTCTCTGCATAACCTGCTTACTATCACCACTCTCTCTTTCAACACTTGAATAATCATTCTATTATATATTCGCTGATGTTCCTACTTATATCCACATCATTTGGCTTGGGATTCAGATACATCCTCCTTGCTTTCATTGAATGCTGTTCAGTACGATGTCGTATTTTTGCATTATCGGTTCTTTCAGTTTCCATTTCTTTCTCTGCATATTCTGCTTACAATCACCACTCTCTCTCCCTACGTTTGAATAATTATACTATTATATATATTGATTGACGTTCCTCCTTATATCCACATCATTTGGCTTGGGATTCGGATACGTACTCCTTTTCTCATTACATGCTGTTCCGTGCGATGTCGTATTTCTGCATTATTGACATTTTCAGTTTCCATTTCCTTCTCTGAATAAACGGCTTACAATCACCACTCTCTCTCTCAACTGTTGAATAATTATTCTATTATATATTCGTTGCCATTCTCTCCTTATACTTACATCATTTGATTTGGTATTCATATACGTCCTCCCAGCTCTCATTGGATGCTGATCAGTGAGATGTCGAATTTTTGCGTCATTGACTTCTTCAGTTTCCATTTCCTTCTCTGAATAACCTGCTTGCAATCACCACGCTGTCTCTCTCAATTCTTGAATAGTCATTATATTATATATTCGTTGACGTCCTCCTTATATCCACATCATTTGGCTTGGGATTCAGATACATCCTCCTTGTTTTCATTGGATGCTGTTCAGTACGATGTCGTATTTTTGCATTATTGGCTTTTTCATTTTCCATTTCCTTCTCTGATTAACCGGCTTACAATCACCACTCTCTCTCTCAACTGTTGAATAATCATTCTATTATATATTCGTTGACGTTCCTCCTTATACCCATATCATTTGGCTTGGGATTCATGTACATCCTCCTTGCGCTCATTGGATGCTGTTCAGTGCGATGTCGTATTTTTGCATTCTTGTCCATTTCAGTGTCCATTTCTTACTCTGCATAGCCTGCTTATAATCACCACTCTCTCTCTCTCAGCTCTTGAATAATCATTCTATTATATATTCGTTGACGTTCCTCCGTATATCAACATCATTTGGCTTGGAATTCAGATACTTTCTCCTTGCACTCATTGGATGCTGTTCAGTGCGATGTCGTAGTTTTGCATTATTGGCTCTTTCAGTTTTAATTTCATTCTCTGCATAACCTGTTTACAATCACCACTATCTCTGTCAACACTTGAATAATCATTCTATTATATATTTGTTGACGTTCCTCCTTATATCCCCATCATTTTGCTTGAGATTTAGATATGTCCTCCTTGCTCTCATTGGATGATGTTCAGTGCGATGTCGTATTTGTGCTTTATTGACTCTTTCAGTTTCCAATGAAGCTAAGTTTAAGTCTTGGCTCTAGGATATTTTGCCCCCAACAACACCTGCAATTTGTATGACGTGTATTTATTGGAGTCTTCGGGCCAAGAATGTCATAAAACTGTGACTAAAAGTCTGCGCTTTGTTTCGTTGTAAACATCAAAAACTGTATATGGTTTCCCCTGATCTCACACTTTAATTAACCACAACTTTTGCGTCATTTGCTGTTTTACTGAAATAATGTTACTGGTTTATCCTGCTATCACGTCTTGCGTTGAAAACGTAAAATCTTTTTTAATAATTATCTAACGGAATTTTAAAATATTCGAATTAATAGATGAATTACGCAAATAATGGATTAGGCACAGTGAAATAACATTCTAAAATGTCAAATTCTTGAGATACATTCATAGAATATATATGTTATTAATGTCTAACGGTTATTACGCTGTTGTAATAACTATCATATCTGTTTTTGCTATACAAAATTATATTCCCAGCAGATCTGACGAATAAAATATCCTGATTCCGCTTGTAAACAAATTTACAAAATATAAGAAATTAAATCTATATATGCCAAAATAAAAGCGTTAAAGTTGTATGGGAAGATATATACCCGTAATATTTATATTCTCGAATATTAGAAGATATACACTGATCAAAACAGTTGGGGACATTGTGAGTTCGGTATAAAACAATCATATAATCGACTAGTTTTTTGACAAAAATAGAAGAAAATAGATTAAAATGGAAAATTATCACGTTTACAAACTGTGGGATATGCAAGTTTTGCTGTACGCGCTTTAGATAATGGGTGAAAATCGATCTAAAGCATTCTTTATGTAGGAAGAGATTAGAAAAAGTTTCCATGCGTTGAATGTTTCGTAGCAACAATATGACAGAGCCGAATCGGTCGTTCAGAGGCTGACCAAAAGCAACCCTTTGGGGTGGAATACTTTGGAGTGTCCAAAACTGTTATTTCCAGACTATAGAATCGGTTTTGGGAAACTGGAAATGTTAGCCCGAAGATCAGAACAAGGTCGTAGGCATGTGTCAACACAAAATGAGGACCAGTATTTAACACTAAAAGCCAGAAGAATTCGCACAGTCGGAGGGCTACTGACACTAGGGTTTCAACTTGAGCTGTTCGAAACCGACTCCATCGTCTTGATTTGTATATTCGTAGACCTATGGTTTGTGATCCTTTAACAGCGGGCCATCGTGCTGCCAGAAGAAGGTGGGCACAAGAGCATCTCAGAAGACGAAATGAATGGGGCAATGTTCTCTTCTCAGGCAGGTCCCGTTTTAATGTTTAATCTGACAATAGGCGGATTATGGTTTGGAGAGAACATGACACTCTGAATAATCCTGCATTTGTGAATGAAAGTGTCCGATTTGGAGGAGGCGGAGTGATAGCCTGGACCGGTATCTCTATTTGTGGCTGTACCGTACTGTACATCATCAGAAACGGATCACTAACGGGTTCAGAGATATAGGGATGAGATCCGCAGACATTTTGTGGTTTCTTACGCTGCAACAATCGGGGATTAATTCATTCTCATGGATGTTAATGCTAAGGCCAGCCAGATCGTGCTCGGCTAGTTAAAGACTTCTTTTTCGACGAAGGAATGCTTAGAATGGATTGGTCAGCATGTTTCTCAGACATGGACTCAATTGAACATGTTTGGGACATTCTAGGGAGAAGGGTTTCTGGTCGCTTATCACCCCCAGAATCAGTTCAGCAACTGGAAACTGATCTTCTGCAGGAATGGGAGAGCATACCCCAGTTACAGTGCCTAGAAGTAATAGTGTACCGACCGCCTATACCTCCCAATGCTGGGAACTGTTCCAGAAAAGCCGCCTCCGCCAGACGGCGTTGATCTCGAAGTAGAGATCAAAAGCGGAGGAGTTAACATTCAAACTAATGGGAATTTATTGCAAATGAAATGAGCGATATCTTTCGAAATAACTGAGGAATTTGTGTGAAATTTGGTGCGATTATTGTAAGTGGTATACACAAAAAGGCATTTGATTTTCAGAGAGATTGAGCTAGGGATATATTCGTAATTTTAAAATTTTATTTAACTTGATCTGGTGTTCGTTCAAACCTTTCAGGTCCAAAATAATCTGGTTCATTTATCACAGTAACGTGAAATTCATTATGACTTTTCCTCTTGTGGTACATTTCAGTTCTTTCGATTTTGTAGCATATCGGGCTAGCCCGTCCTGGGCCAGCGATAGTACTTTACCTGGTTTTAGAGAATAACCCGAAAATCAGAGAAAGTAGGTAATTTGATTTAATATATCGTTTTCTTTTGGGGTATATTTTAATTCTTTCAATTTTGAACCGTTCCGGGTTAGCTCGTCTTAGGACCGCCTTAGAAACTCACCCGTTGTTGCAGTATAACTCGAGAACAGGTGTATCTAAAAATTCGAAGTTTAGCATATCCTTGTCATTTGCTGATTATTTTAACTCTTTGGATTAAAAATCTTATCGGGCTAGCCCGTCCTGAGTCCCACAAAAGGAATATATCGTTTTTTGAGAATATCTAAAAATTCGGAGCATCTAGAATGTCTAAATTTAATATATAATTGTCCTTTGGGGTGTATTACATTTCATCGCATTTCAAACCTTATCGAGCTAGCCCGTCTTGGGCCCGCTATAGAAATTTACTCGCTTTTCAAGAATAACTCGATCCATCAGAGTATCTAAAAAATGTAAATTTAGTATATGATTTCCTTTTGGATGGATTTTAATTTAGATTTTGAACCTCATCGGGCTAACTCGTCTTGGATTCGCTGAAGAATGCATCCGTTTTTGAAGAATAACTCGAGAACCGAAGTAGCTAAAAGTTCCAAGTTTAACATGTCGTTGGCTTTTGGGGTATAGTTAAGTTTCTTTGGATTTGAACATTATCGGGGTAGCCCGCCCTGGGCCGGCATAGTGACGGACCCGTTTTTTAGAATAACTGGAAAATCGGGGAAACTAGAAAATATAAACGTAGTACATCCTTTTTTTTAGGGGGGAGGGTATATTTTAATTCCTTCGATTTTGAACCGTATCGGGCGAACCCGTTTTGGGCCTGCCTTAGAAATTCACTTTTGGGGGGGAATAACTCTAGAACCGGAGTATCTAAAAGTTTCATGTTTAGAATGTCGTTGTCATTTGCGGTATGTCTTAGCGCATTGGATTTAAAACCTGATCGGGCTAGCCCATCCCGGCCCCAACATAAAGTACGTACTCGTTTTTTAAGAATAACTCCAAAACTGTAGCAGCAAGAATATCTAAATTTAGTATATCATTGTGTTTTAGGATATATTTTATTTCTTTGGGTTTTGAACCTTATCGGGCTCGCCCGTTTTGGACCCGACATAGTGATAATGTACTTGTTTTTCGAGAATAACTCGTAAATCGGAGCAGCTAAAAAATCTAAATTTAGTATATCAATTTCCTTTGGGGTTTATCATAATTTATAATATGAACCTCATCGACTAGCCCGTCTTGAGTCCGCCTTAAGAATGCGATCTTGTTTGATGAATAACCCGAGAACCGGAGTAGTTAAAAATTCCAAGTTTAGCATGCTATTGTCTTTTGTGGCATATTTCGTTTTTTTGACTTTGAACTTCATTCAGCTAACCCGTTCTGGGCCTGCTATAGGAATATACTCATTTTTACAGAATAACCCAAAAACTGGAGTAGATAGAAAATCCAAATTTAGTATATTAACTAGCAGCATACCCGTTCTTCGTACGGAGTATAAAATATAAAGAAACTTATAATTCAGAATCATATGCAAATTATGTTAAAATATTAAATTTATTTCTCCTAAAGAGAAGTTTATGAATATCTGTTCTCATCATGCAAAATTATCGTCACGGGCAGATCTGAAGAATAAAACTTCCTGGCCCCTTTCGAAAGCAAATTTACAAAAAAAAAGGAATTGAATCAATATATGCAAAATGAAAGCATTAAAATTGTATAGGACCCGTACTACTTATATACGCGAATATTAGAATATATAACCTGTATTAGTAGATTACATGTATAAATTGAAAATATCAATAAACCCATAATTGATTCCAATATATGCCAGAATGAAAGCACTAAAATTATATGGGAATATATATATATATATATATATATATATATATATATATATATATATATATATATATATATATATATATAATGTCATAAAACGAAAATATACAAGTGTACTGAGTGTACCAAAAAAGTAACTAGACATAAAAGCGCGATGCAGCTTGTAAATGTCGAGAAATACAGCTAAGCAAAAGCTACGTGACAAAGCGGAAAGGTGAGGAAAAAGGACCAACTGGGAATACATAAAAGGCCTAGGGGGATGGTGACCCCTAGTTCCCGGTTAAAAGTCGACTTTTACACCAAAGGTAACACTCCCGGAGCCATATATTACCTGAGGTCCTATTTCAGAACAACGTCAAAACTGAAGACGAACCCACAACAAGAACAAGAAACCGATAGAGATATAATATAAAAAAAATCGAAATCGAAAAGATGACCTTTATGAAAAACTCACCGATTCCTCTTTCGTCACACCTCTTACAACACCGCTCAATAAAAGATTCGTATGAATTGAAAATTCAGTTTCTGTAACGTTGCCAATTATAACTTGAATCGAAGATGTTGCCAAAATCCCTTTTAAAAGCATTGTCAAATTTATTATACAGAGTATTGTAACAATGACGTAGGGATTCAAGAGGATAGAGCTGTACTAAGCCTCCTTGATAAAAACAGTATCACTTTTGATACGATCCGCAGTATAGGTATGCATACGTGCATTCCGTATGAAATGATTCAGCACAATATTACGAAAAATCATGTGACTCAAATTAGAGTTCCAATTTATTATATAATGTATATTGATCTTGAATTGGCGTCTTTTATCGTATATCTTCGTATACGTAGTACTTCCATTTGAAAAATGAATACTTATATCCAGATAATTTATTTCTTTTGTCGTATTATTAGGAGTTTCCAACAAAGTTAAATTCGTAGGATAGAAAGTGAAATCAAAGTTGATATTGGTTTCTTGCTGTGCAATAAGGATGTCATCGACGAATCTAAAGTACGGTAACTCATTTAATATATGAGTACCTTTTTCGTAATGATGGAGGTAAAGATTTG
This sequence comes from Amaurobius ferox, assembly GCA_951213105.1. Lineage (NCBI taxonomy): Eukaryota > Metazoa > Arthropoda > Arachnida > Araneae > Amaurobiidae > Amaurobius > Amaurobius ferox. Next base: position 196,188,573 of record OX578133.1, read on the forward strand.
CTAATAATGATGAGCATCCACTTCCCATCGGTACACCTTTAATTTGTCTGAAGAAATTTATACCATTAAATAAGATATTTTCATACAGTACTATATCCAATACGTCTTTAAACTTTTGTAATGGCACTATTTTTTGCATTTGATATAGATTATGCAAGCCGGTAATAATATCGTGAAGATCCGCCAAATTGATTGTATTGAATAGATCTTGGAAATCGTAACTTTTATATATCAAGTTTGTTGGTTGTTTGTTTAAGTTCCTTATCACATCTCCACTATTTTTTATCATGACTGAACCCTTTGTCATTATATGAGTCATAATAGGTTGTAGATAAGCAATAAGCTGCGAATTTGCTGTAGTTGTATAAGCCTTAAATGCAACTGTGACTGGGCGAAACTTCACAGGATTTTTGTGAAGTTTGGGAATCATGATTAAATAAGGGTAACGTATATGATGTAGATTGATTCCTATACGTTTATGTAGAGCCCTTATACGATTTTCCATTTCTTGTTGTGGTACATTCAGCTTTTGATATATCTCTTCGTCTTTATAACTTTGTTGAAGGAGTTCTATATAGTATGAGAGACATGTAAATGTAAAATTTGAAGCTACTTTATCCGTGTATGTAATAGCATATTTATTCCATAACTCCTCTAGAGTGTGTCTGTTTATTGTTCCTCTTTCTTGGTGATCATATGATGGATTATAAAAACGTTGAAAGTCTGACATGATGTGATCACGCCATTCGTCAAAAGAAATTAAAGGCATACTGTATCTAACCGCCATTTATAGATAAAATTCTTCAACTCTTCACCAAATCTAATTTCAATCTTGCTAAATTCCTGTATACGGTATTTTGTTCCTAATTTAAACGCATCACGTAGGTGCTTATTAGTAATTACATCCAAGTCACCCGTTACAATATGTCCCAGATCACCATCGACATATTGGCTAGATGTACAATTACATATAGTATTTCCATATAGATTCCAATTATAACAAAATCTGTAAAAATCTGCATCTATATGGAAATACTATATGTAATTGTACATCTAGCCAATATGTCGATGGTGATCTGGGACATATTGTAACGGGTGACTTGGATGTAATTACTAATAAGCACCTACGTGATGCGTTTAAATTAGGAACAAAATACCGTATACAGGAATTTAGCAAGATTGAAATTAGATTTGGTGAAGAGTTGAAGAATTTTATCTATAAATGGCGGTTAGATACAGTATGCCTTTAATTTCTTTTGACGAATGGCGTGATCACATCATGTCAGACTTTCAACGTTTTTATAATCCATCATATGATCACCAAGAAAGAGGAACGATAAACAGACACACTCTAGAGGAGTTATGGAATAAATATGCTATTACATACACGGATAAAGTAGCTTCAAATTTTACATTTACATGTCTCTCATACTATATAGAACTCCTTCAACAAAGTTATAAAGACGAAGAGATATATCAAAAGCTGAATGTACCACAACAAGAAATGGAAAATCGTATAAGGGCTCTACATAAACGTATAGGAATCAATCTACATCATATACGTTACCCTTATTTAATCATGATTCCCAAACTTCACAAAAATCCTGTGAAGTTTCGCCCAGTCACAGTTGCATTTAAGGCTTATACAACTACAGCAAATTCGCAGCTTATTGCTTATCTACAACCTATTATGACTCATATAATGACAAATGGTTCAGTCATGATAAAAAATAGTGGAGATGTGATAAGGAACTTAAACAAACAACCAACAAACTTGATATATAAAAGTTACGATTTCCAAGATCTATTCAATACAATCAATTTGGCGGATCTTCACGATATTATTACCGGCTTGCATAATCTATATCAAATGCAAAAAATAGTGCCATTACAAAAGTTTAAAGACGTATTGGATATAGTACTGTATGAAAATATCTTATTTAATGGTATAAATTTCTTCAGACAAATTAAAGGTGTACCGATGGGAAGTGGATGCTCATCATTATTAGCAAATCTTTACCTCCATCATTACGAAAAAGGTACTCATATATTAAATGAGTTACCGTACTTTAGATTCGTCGATGACATCCTTATTGCACAGCAAGAAACCAATATCAACTTTGATTTCACTTTCTATCCTACGAATTTAACTTTGTTGGAAACTCCTAATAATACGACAAAAGAAATAAATTATCTGGATATAAGTATTCATTTTTCAAATGGAAGTACTACGTATACGAAGATATACGATAAAAGACGCCAATTCAAGATCAATATACATTATATAATAAATTGGAACTCTAATTTGAGTCACATGATTTTTCGTAATATTGTGCTGAATCATTTCATACGGAATGCACGTATTCATACCTATACTGCGGATCGTATCAAAAGTGATACTGTTTTTATCAAGGAGGCTATAGTACAGCTCTATCCTCTTGAATTCCTACGTCATTGTTACAATACTCTGTATAATAAATTTGACAATGCTTTTGAAAGGGATTTTGGCAACATCTTCGATTCAAGTTATAATTGGCAACGTTACAGAAACTGAATTTTCAATTCATACGAATCTTTTATTGAGCGGTGTTGTAAGAGGTGTGACGAAAGAGGAATCGGTGAGTTTTTCATAAAGGTCATCTTTTCGATTTCGATTTTTTTTTATATTATATCTCTATCGGTTTCTTGTTCTTGTTGTGGGTTCGTCTTCTGTTTTGACGTTGTTCTGAAATAGGACCTCAGGTAATATATGGCTCCGGGAGTGTTACCTTTGGTGTAAAAGTCGACTTTTAACCGGGAACTAGGGGTCACCATGCCCCTAGGCCTTTTATGTATTCCCAGTTGCTCCTTTTTCCTCACCTTTCCGCTTTGTCACGTAGCTTTTGCTTAGCTATATATATATATATATATATATATATATATATATATATATATATATATATATATATATATATATATACATACTACTTATATTGTCGCAGATTAGAAAATATGCCTGTATGTTAGTAGAAGATTACCCTTATTACAATATGAGTCTAAAAAATCTTTGCCGAAATAAAACAGATGACATTATAAATTGAAAATTTCAATTATCCCCGTAATCTTTATACCAGAAGGTCGTAATTGATTCCAATATTTGCCAATATATATCAAAATATATGCCTATATACCTGTACTACTTATATTCTCGTAGATTAGAAGATAACATTTGCATTTATAGAAGATTACTCGCACAACGTACAATATGTGAGTTTCAACAATTTTTGTCATAATAAAACAATGGTATAATAATTTGAAAATATCAATAATCCCTAAATCAATAATCCCCGCAAATATCAGTAATAATAATGTGTAACCTGAAGACCGTAATCGATATTATCCAGTCAAAAATGCAATGCCAATTAAATTTATTTTATATGCATATCTTTATTATTCAAATCGGAAAATATTTAATTAAAATCGTATGCCACATAACACATCGGATTTACATTCATTGCTAAACGACATGATATCAGTTGCTTCAAATAAATTGATGGAAATCATATCGTCTGAATAATGCTATCTCCGTGAAAGGTTTGGCGATATTTTCTTCAATTTAGCGATAACTTAAAAAATCGCCAAATTTATCGCCATGTGGGACTGTAAAACTGATAGTCCCATTTTGCGACAAATTGACGAAACATCATCATAATATTATCCCCTAACAAAACACAATTAATTTTATTAACCGCAATTTTATCAATTTCATGACATTTTTATAGATTCACAAACATTTTTATCAATTTGGTGATATTTTAAAAATTCGATATATGTGTTAGTAAGTAGGATGGATAGACTGACCCACAAATGCTACCGAAACATCATTTCAGTACTGTCTTCTAAAAAAACGAATTTAATTTCTTTGATTTGCGTCGTTTTTAGAAATTTGGCGATATTTCCGTCAATTTGGCAAAGTTTAAGAAAAGCTGCCAAGTTAGCTATATTCCGCCAAATTCGTAGCTCTGAAATTGCAGATCCGAAGAATAAAACATCCTGATCCCGTTTGTATATACTAAATGCAAACACTAAAATTGTATTAGAAGATATACCCTTTCTACTCTTTTTCTGTTTCAACAATCGGATAAATGAATTTATTGGTAAACGCAATATGAGTTTATTAGCTGAACACAATATAAAAGCTTAAAAACTCTTTGTCAAATGAAAGTGATGTACGCAGTCCGTAATTAATATAATTAAAAGAAAAATCAAACCGTTCATTTACAAAATATATTTTTACATATATTTATTTATTATTCAAATAGAAAAAATAATAACAAATATTAAGAAACACATTTAATTCAATTGCGTTGCTGAGCAACAAAATATAATAAAGAATCTTCCTCATAAACTGCGAAATTAAATAACTATTTTGATCTCTTCCCCATAAAATGCAAAAATAATAACTATTTTTATTTCTTTATACTTTCCATTGTTTAGTAAATGCTTGACCATGGAGTTAGATTTTCCATTTACATTCATGTTTCAAACAATTCATGCTTTCAGATAGTGACTAATTAATGCAAAAATCCTGCACTAAGCTCAGAAATGAAGTTTAAATTCACGTTGACGTTTTAAACAAACGATTTTCATCCTTTCCGTTTGGATAAACCACGGAGTTAGAGAGTAGATCTCCTAGGATAAAGTTCCGTTTTTCATTAATATCTCGACAACCCCTGGTATTAGAAACTCGAAACTTGGGCAAAATTTATGGGGTGCTATTTTAAGGCTACTCACAAAATTTCTTTAAATTAGATTCAGCCGTTCTCTCGTGATGATGAGACAAACGAAATATTCGTTTTTCACTAATATCTCGAGAACCACTGGTTATGGAAACTCCAAACATGGACTAAATTTTAAGTGGGGCTATTTCTAGGCTACCCACAAAATTTTATCAAATTCGGTTCAGTCGTTCTCCCGTGATGATGGGACAAACAGACAGACAGACAGACAGACAGACAGATTTTCAATTTTATTTATATAGATTCTTTTTCGGGTAGAATTTAATATTTTCGAATTTGAACCGTGTCGGGTTAGCCCGTCTTGGGCCTCCCTTAGGAACCCCTTCGTTTTGGGGGAGTAACTCGAGAATCGAACTAGGGAAAATTTCCAAGTTTAGCATGTCGTTATGTTTTGCGGTATATTTTAAGTCTTCGGATTATTATCGGGATAGACCGTCCTAGGCCCGACATATGAATGTACTATTTTTTAAATAACTCAAAAAGCACGTAGCTAGAATATTTAATAGATCATTGTCTTTTGGGGTATATTATAATTACTTATATTTTGAACCGCATTTTGCTAGCCTGTCTTAGACCCGCCTTAAAAATTCACTCGTTATTGAGAAATAACTCGGGAACCGGAGTATCTAAAAATTCCAGATTTAGCATGTCGCTGTCATTTGCGGTATATTTTAACTCTTTGGATTTAAGAGATTATCGGGCAGCCCGACATGGGAATGTACTCGTTTTTTCAGAATAACTAAAAGACCAAAGCATCTATAATTTCTAAATTTTGGATATCATCGTCTTTTGGAGTCAATTTTAAATCTTTAGATTTTGAACCTGTATCGGGCTAACACGCCTTAGGAATTCACTCGTTATTGAGGAATAACTCTAAAACCAGAGTACCTAAAAATTCCAGGTATAGCATGTCGTTTTCATTTGCGGTATATTTTAAGTCTTTGGATTTAAAACCTTACCGAGGCAGCCCGTACTGGGTCCGACATGGAAATGTACTGTTTGTTTTCTTTTAATTACTCATAAATCGGAGCATCTATAATATCTAAATTTTGTATATCATTGTCTTTTGAGGTATTTTTATTTCTCTGGATTTTGAACTTCATGGGGCTGCCTACTGGAAAAGACAATGACATGTAAAACTTGAAATTTCTAACTACTCCGTTCGATTTCATGCATATTTCCCATCTCTTTAAATGGAAAATACATTTTGTACTACACTTATATATAAGTAGTAGTTAAAACAAATTATGTAGTAAATAGCCAATTTATTAATTTAACTTTTGATAATTAACAAATTAATTTTTGGATGTTGGCATACTCAAGTCGAAGCGAAGATTTTTCAGGTAATATCTAGGGATGAATAAGTGCATAGATATTCTAATCCTTAAATTTTTATCCGGCCACATGATAGATTAACTTTGTCCAGAACTCAACAGGTTCTAAAATTTATGGGAGATAACAAGTTTATTTGTTACAAATGCAGTTGTTTATTCGTAATTAGTGGCGTAGGCATGGGAGATGGGATGTGTGGTAAAAAACCTCATTTGCCGAACAATTACATTAGTTCTCAAAATTGTTCATATTTAAGGAAAATGAATTTTGTACTATAAGCTCCATTCGATCGTTGACCCCCTTTTTTCCTAGATACATTGTTATATCCATATGCAAATGATCTAGAAAGTGCGAAATTTGCCCAAGGATTCTGGGTTGGTGCACTGGGAGTACGAGTGAAGGTTGCGGTTCTGTGTGATCTGACGAAGAAGGGTTTTTGCCTTCGAAACCGGTCGATATTAATATTTTGAGTTGTATTCTGCTTTTTACGAAGATATCTTAGTTTTATTTCTTTAACAGAAATTTGGACTGCACGTATTGATATTGTTTACTTGAAATTGAAATTTTTCAATAACTTTTAAAAGCATTATATGAATAACTTGAACGAATGCTTTAAAACCAAACTTTTAATTTACATTTTGATACATATTGCCATATAAACCTAAAAAAAGAATGTATGAGAATGTTTAGCAGATATTTTGTTTATCTCATATGTTCGGCTACTGAGAAAAATGCCTGTGGGTGGCCCTGTGAATTTGGAAGAAAAACATGAAACACCATTGCCGTCTGAACATTAGAACAAGGTGGGGACTGCCTACAAGTGCTGTACGATGAAAAATAGCGCTGATAAGAATTTCGATTGAGAGTGGATATGTAATCGACTGCTATTTTATTTCGACAGGCGCGTCTCCTTTATATACGTTTCCGCAAATTGCCACATCTCTTACACGAACAATGCTCAAAAGATCCGCAAACCAGCGGGGGCTCTGGAAATAGGTAGAATACCAGGAAAGGGCATTTTGTACTGCCTTCAGGGTGTTCTCTAGGTACAATAGCAAGTATCTCATTAGCACATAGGTCATCTGAGATCGAATCTGTTTTTACTAAGAATCGTCGCATGCACAATATTCTTTTTTGTTCTAAGATTGAACAGGAAGGAAATATTTTTCGAAGCTGTAAGCAGGAAGCTTTCACTCATTTGATATTCGTTGTAACTGACGTTGAAAATCTATATTTTCGTTTCTATATTTTGATTAAAAAGGGCTAATTTTATAGTCATACCATATCAGTTTTCTAATAGATCTATTAACATATTTAATAGTTATTATAGTTGATGAAGCATGTCCTCAAATTCTAAGAAAAATGTGAATGACAGAAACTGCTTCGTACCTGAATGTAATACAGGTTACAGCAATTTCAGAGTCAAATATTCTCTACTTAAAGCTCCTGACAACGATGAACTGAGAGCTAAATGGACAAAGTGCAGTTAAAGTTCTAAACAAAACCTCTGTGGTTTGTGAGTTGCATTTAGCTAATAAATTTTTGGATCCTAATTACCGACATATCATTAAGGGAGAAGAGGTGCTCTTACTTAAAGATCGACCCACACTTAAATCTGATGCTGTCCCAACAATTTTCTAGAGCCTTCGACATTATTGAACATCGAAAGTTAAGTAACGACCAGCTCCTAAAAGAGTCGCCAATGAAGGAAAGGAAATTATCACATGATGAATTACATATTTTGAATCAATTTCCAACAGAATCGGAAAATATATGTCAATTTGATCTCTTTGCAGATGTAGTTTTGCCATCCAAATTCGGGACAAAATTGAGATTTGAAAATCTTCAGTCAACTATTGCTTTTGCAAAATGGGATTCAGTTTCAAATAATTTGGAATGTCACACATTAACACAACCTAACAAGCGTGTTATTGTTAAATTAACTACTGAAGGTGTTATCTCCTGCTGTGTTAAGATTGGCAATGCAATTGTCAAAAATCAGCTTCTTGAATATGTAGATACTTTGGAAAATGTATTAAAATATGCTGACTGAGCTTCTGAATGTTCAGGAGTAGGTAAGGTAGATAGATTTTCCTCATTGGGTGACTCTTTAACAAAATCTTTAATCTCTAAATATGCTATAATTCATGGAAATATTTTAAAAAGTCCGAAGTGTTCTGGAATAGAAAGCCAGCGTTCTTCTAAATGCCTGCACTGTAAATTTGTCGGGAAGATCTGTATTGAACAAAATAGCAAAGGCAAAAATAACGAAGCAAATCAAATTACGCCAATCCTTGAAAAACAATCTGAAAATTTCTGAAAGAACGGAAAAGTTAATGAAACAAAAAATTGAGGCACTTAAAAAAGAATTGACAAAAAATGATCTTGAAAAATGTAATGACTTTGCTCATCAAATGAAACTTCTACCCCCAAAACAGCAGTTAGCAATGAAGCACTGCTTGGAATCCTCAAAGAGAAAAAGCACAAAGGGTTGTGTTTATAATCAACAGTGGTTCCGCGAATGCATTTTAATGCCTATGAAAAGTCCACGTTTGTATGAACATATACGTCTAAATAAGATCTTGATTTTACTTAGTAAATCCTGCATACAGAAAACTTTAAATAAATTTAAATCAGGATATGGCTTTAATGAAAAAGATTTTGTTGCACTTAAAGATAAGGTATCTACTCTAGATTATTTTTCTGAACATGGATATCTTCTTTTTGATGAGATAAAATTATCAGAAAAGTTACAGCTTGGATGGTCTAATCCAAGGATATATTGATTGAGGCAATTTTTCATCAGAAGAAGGTAAAACGAAATTATGTGATCATGGTCTTCTGCTGATGTTCCAGCCCTTCACAGGCGATTGGGTTCAAATAATAGGAGTTTTTGGAACACACAAAAATGTAAAAGGACCTCAGCTAGCTAAAATTTTAGTAGAGGCTTGACGGACGATTCAACTTGAACGGACGGGCTTATATGTTGATGCAATTACAGGAGATGGGGCAACATGGAACCGATCTATGTGGAGAGAATTTGGCGTTGGAGTGATTTCCAGGTGTCATGAAGTATAAAGTTAATCATCCTTGTAACGAAAAGAGGTTCCTTTACCTCATTTCGGATTTTCCTCACCTTATAAAATGTTTACAAAATTCTCTTCTGAAAACGGGGGGTTTTCTGACACATGAAGATGAAGTCAGAATTGAATTTTTAAAGGAAGCCTGGAAGCAGGATCAACATTCGGTATCAATGAGCATAATGCCCCAAATTAGTCAATTATAATTATAGTCAATAATTTTTAGAAAATGCGTATAAATTAAACTCTCAGTAAGGTTATTCAACTCTTCAGTAAGATGATGCTAAATGATCTAATTTTGTACAGAGGAAATCAGGCAATTTGGGGATGAACAATTGCATTCATCTCGCGCATTAATGGAATGGCATCTCGTACATCCTCCAAAAGTTTACGTCTTCATTCTAAAGAAGCACTTTTTCGGAAAGATTTTCGAATTTTTTTGATAGAATAGGAAGCTTTCTGTGGGTCTAAAGGCAATGGATTTATTAGTCGAAACACTTTTACAGGCTTACAGGTGACAATCAATAGCACATTATCTCTTTTGGAAGATTTGTCAAAAAATGCCGGTTTCAAGTACTTATTAACAGCAAGATTAAGCCAAGATAAACTTGAAAATCTTTTTAGTATCGTTCGGGAATCCAAGGGCTGCAATTATCCTCTTACTCCGGCTGAATTTCCAACAATTGTTGAATGTTTAAGTTTCTGTAATCTTGCTAGAGCACCTAAAACAGGTAACACTGCATTTATACTCTTAATTCTTTAGTTTGCCAAAGTGAAGACATGGTAACTAAACCGCTACTTTCTCTAGTAATTGATAATTTTATAGAAAGAAGTGAGATATCAGATGCGGAAAAGTTTTTAAAGTCAAAAAGCACGCAAGAGCATCAGGACGTAATATATCAGCACAGGAATTCAAAAATAATATATTATGTGTCTGGATATGTCGTACGAAAATTTATCAGAAAACCCATTTTGATGAGTGTAAAATATACCTGGAGGCAAAAGGTGAAGTTACTGTTGAAATAGCAAGTTTTACTAAAGAAGTCGATAAAGAAGAATCAACTTACCCTTCAAAGCCTTATATAATCTAATATACGAAAAAGCACATTTACAAATTTTTTCAGTTTAAACCAATTACACAAAGAAAGTGTACTTGATATCTTGCTCTGTTTGAAAGATAAAATAAACTGTATTGGATGTGATATACATAAAACAAATCTGACACAAGAAATAATAAAATTTTTCATTTTAACTCGAATGCATTTTTATCTAAAAAACTTAAATAAAGTCGGAAGTGGAAAAGGGAACGTTCGAAGAATCTGGTATTGAGACGAACGAAGTAAATGTAGAATGCATTCAGCTCTATTATTCATTGAGCTACTGAGACTATAATAATTCCTTCTACAGGTGGAGTGGACAATACATACTCCTTAGCTTACATTCAGTTCTATTGAGCTATTGGAACGATAGTATTTGCTTCTACAGAATGACTATATTTTGAACACTACAGAACAGGAATTGATTGTTTTTTAAATAATGAGTGTATCATCTTCTGATATATAATGTGGAAATTTGAAGCAATTAGTATTTATTACAGTTCAGTTTAATATGGATGGTGGAAATTTCCACATTCTGTATTTCTTAATTTTGTGTCATATAATTCAACACCAATACAAATATTAGATCTGATCAGAACTAGAAAATTTTCCTTTTACTATATGTATGTGCTTAATGTGTCTCGAAATACATGTGAATGTATTGAAATAGAAAATTTTGTGATCAGTTGGAATTATATTTTAAACACCTCTGAATACGATATTTGAAATGATGTGTGCCTCTGCAAAATCTGCTGTATATAAATCTGCTGTATATAATGTGACAATTTAAAGCACATTGCATAAATTGACTAAAAAGTTCCATTAATTTCTTCCTGGATTCAAAATTTCTTCGATTATCTTTACTATAGAATTATCGTGTTCACTTCCATAATATAGAGTAAGTATGATGGAAGTTGTTGTGTGAGTGAGTGTATTGTGAACGAATCGATTATACAACAGACAAATTTTGAAGTAATGTATTTTAAGTATCTTTGAATATAATACTATTTTTTAAATGTGTATCTGAACCCAATAACTTTCACATTAATATTTTAAAACAATTTTTAAAATGGATGGTGCGAATTTCAACATTTTCCATTTTATAATTTTGTGTAGTACAACTCAACACCAATACAAATATTAGAACTGATCAGAACTCGAAAATAATCCTTTTGCTAAGTATGCGTTTAACATGTCTCAAAATGCATTTGAAATGTGCATTGAACTAGAAAATTTTGTGATACAGTTGGTACATATTTTGAACTTCCTTGATTATGATATGATGGTTTTTGAAATGATGTGTTGAAGACCCAGACCGTCCGACTCGTCCAGAGGACTTAGAGTAACTAGTTGGACGGCCGGGATTGAAATGATGTGTGTATTTGTACACAATATTCTATCTTCTGATATATAATGTGGAAATTCGAAGCAATTAGTATTTGTTACAATTCAGTTTAATATGAACGGTGGAAATTTCCCCATTCTCAGTTTTCTTTATTTTGTGTAATAACAATACAAATATTAGATCTGATCAGAACTAAAAAATTATCCGTTTGCTAAGTATGCGTTTCAAAATACATGTGAAATGTGCATTGAACTAGAAAATGTTGTGATATAATTGGAATTATATTTTAAACATCTCTGAATACGATTTTACTGTTATGCGTCTCAAAATGCATGTGAAATGTGCATTGAACTAGAAAATGTTGTGATATAATTGGAATTATATTTTAAACATCGCTGAATACGATTTTACTGTTATGCGTCTCAAAATGCATGTGAAATGTGCATTGAACTAGAAAATCTTGTGATATAATTGGAATTATATTTTGAATATCGCTGAATACGATTTTACTGTTTCTGAGGTGATATGTGTCTGTAAATAATATCATGTCTTCTGTATATAATTTGGCAATTTGATGCAATTAGCTTAAACTGACTGAAAAGTTATTTTAACATTTCCATGACTTCAAAAGTTCTTTGATTATGATTTCTATAGAATTATCCTTATCTCTCTCATGATAAGGATAATGATTAGTAAGTGTGGATAATGATTAGTAAGTCTCATGATTAGTAAGTGTGATGGCGATGAATTGTGAAAGAGTCGATTATGCGGCAGTCAAATTTTGTATTAATGCATTTTGAATATCCCTGAATAAAATTGTGTATTTTTGAAATTATGTGTATTTGAACTCAATAAATTTCACATTATATTTGGCAGCAAAATCTGGTTAATTCAAATTTTACGCGATACAGTTCAGTTTAATGTGACATGGATGGCAACATGCTCTCAAATAATTTGTCGTTTTGCTAAATTGATATGAAGTATATGTTTACAAAAATGTATTAAAATTTGCACAAATCAGCTAAAACATCTGAAATATCTTGAAAATGGCTTATTTTCTGGTGTTATATTTTGGTAAGTTATTTTATTCTTATATCATATTACTCATATATCATATCAAGTTACATACAGCTAAATCATATCAAAAGGCAAATCCAAAGTTTTAAAACCCTTTATATTATGTATTTATTTATTTTGTCGTGTGAAATCGTGTATTTTCATGATTTGATAAGTTCAACAATTCTGGTATTACTAATACTACAGTACTGTGTACTATAGGGCTGTAATTATCATTATTGCCTTTTCTGTGTGAAATTGTCTAGAAAAAATATATTAATTCGATTCATCCAGCATATTACTTTATTTTGCATTTCGACGAATAGGCTAAAAAATCGCTTAACATTTCATAATCTGCAAAAAAATCCCGTCACAAGACTTTTCTTTATATTATACTATGTAGTACGAATCACTATATTACTTTGAATGTTTAAAATGCAGCGTGGACTGGTTTCACATTATTTAATTCTCTTGCATATAAGCGTAGCCAAGATCTAGGAAAAGAGGGGTCGACAGTATATTACTTTATTTTGCATTTCGACGAATAGGCTAAAAAATCGCTTAACATTTCATAATCTGCGAAAAAATCCCGTCATAAGACTTTTCTTTGTATTATACTATGTAGAACGAATCAATATATTACTATGAATATTTAAAGTGCACCGTGGACTGGTTTCGCATTAATTAATTCTCTTGCATATAAGTGTAGCCAGCATCAGGGGGGGGAAGGGGTCGACAGCATATTACTTTATTTTGCATTTCAACGAATAGGCTAAAAAATCGCTTAACATTTCATAATCTGCGAATTTCAGCATCTAAAAATCCCGTCACAAGACTTTTCTTTCTATTATTCTATGTAGTGCGAATCACTATTACTATGAATCTTTAAAGTGTACCGTGGACTGGTTTCAAATTATTTAATTCGCTTGCATATAAGCGTAGCCAAGATTTAGGATAAAGGGTGTCGACGATCGAATGTGGGTTTACAAAATACTTTTTTAATTATAATCCCTAAGGAGAACTAATGTAAGTGTTTAATTATTTGGTAAATGATCATTTTTCTCCAATTTTCGAGTTATTTTCCAGAAAAGAATGCATTCCTAAGGCTGGGCAAAGACAGGGTAATCTATTAAAATTTAAAATCCAACAAAGAAAGAATTAAAATATATCCCAAAAGAGAATAATAAACTAAATTTAGACATTCTAGTTGCACGATTTTCAAGCACAGGTCGGGATAGCCCGTTAAGGTTTTAAATCCAAATGGTTATAATCTACCGCAAATGATAACGATCAGCTAAACTTGAAATTTCTATCTACTCCGGTTCTGAGAAATTTCCAAAAATCGAGAAGATTCCAATGGCGGGTTTAATACGGATTAGCCCGATAAGGTTCAAATTCCATAAAATTAAAATATACCGCAAAATATCAAAATTGGAATTTTTAGCTACTCCGATTCTCGAGTTATTTTTTAAGAAAAAGAGTGCATTCCTAAGGCGAGACCAAGACGGGCGAGCCCGATAAGGTTCAAAGTCTGAAGAATTAAAATATACTCTAAAAGAAAATGATATACCGATGTAATAAATTTAGGTTTTCTAGCTGTTTCAGTTTTCGAGATATTCTCAAAAAACGACCGCATTCTTATTTCTGGTCTAGGACGGGCAAGCCCTATAAGGATTCATCCACAGGGTTAAAATATGCCCCAAAAGACAACGACATTCTAAACTTGGAATTTTCAACTACTTCGGTGAGATTATCGAGTAATTTGCAAAAACTGAATACATTATGGCTGGCCCAAGACGGGTTAGCCTTATGAGATTTTAAATCCAAAGAATTAAAATATACCCCAAAAGGACAATTATATATAACAAATTTAGACATTCTAGCTGTGCTGGTTTTCGGATTATTCTGAAAAGCGAGTTCATTTCTGTGTCGGGCCCAGGACAGGCTAGCCCGATAAGATTTTACATCCAAAGAGTTCAAATATATCTCAAAAGACAACGGCATGCTAAACTTGGAATTTTCAACTTCTCATTTCTCGAAATATTCCCCTAAAACGAGTGCATTCCTAAGACGGACCTAAGACGGGCTAGCCCATTAAGGTACAAAATCTAAAGAATTATAATATACCCCTAAAACAATGAGATATAAAACATTTTAGCTGTTCTGCTTCAGTTATTTAAAAAAACAATGCATTAATATATCGGGTCCAGGACGGGCTACCCGGATACGGTTCAAATTCGAAAGTATTAAACTTTACCCCAAAAGAAAATGAAATACTAAATTTTTTTAGCTGCTTCAATTTTTGAGTTATTCTCGAAAAACTAGTACATTTCTACGTCGGGCCCAAGACGGGCTAGCCTGATAAGGTTCAAAATCCAAAGAAATAAAATATACCCTAAAATACAATGGTATACTAAATTTAGACGTTCAAGCTGCTACAGTTTTGGAGTTATTCTTAAAAAACGAGTGCATTCTTTTTGTTGGGCCCAGGACGGGCTAGCCCGATAAGGTTTTAAATCCAATGAGCTAAGATATACCGCAAATGACAACGACATTGTAAACTTGGAACTTTTAGATACTCCGGTTCTAGCGTTATTCCCCCCAAAAAGTGAATTTCTAAGACAGGCCCAAAACGGGTTCGCCTGATACGGTTCAAAATCGAATGAATTGAAATATTCCCCAAAAGATAAAGATGTACTAACTTTATATTTTCTAGTTGCCTCGATTTTCCAGTTATTCTAAAAAAACGGGTTCATTCCTATGTTGGGCCCAGGACGGGCTACCCCGATAAAGTTCAAATCCAAAGAAACTTAAATATACCACAAAAGCCAACGACATGCTAAAGTTGGAATTTTTAGCTATTGTGGTTCTCAAGTTATTCTTCAAAAACGAATGCATTCTTCAGCGGACCCAAGACGGGCTAGCCCGATGAGGTTCAAAATCTAAATTAAAATCCATCCAAAAGGAAATGATATACTAGATTTACATTTTTTAGCTACTCCGATTGATGGAGTTATTCTTGGAAAGCGAGTAAATTTCTATGGCGGGCTAAGACGGGCTACCTCGATAAGGTTCGATATGCGATGAAATGCAGTATGTGATGAAACGCTTTAAAGAAGAAAATCGGATCGAAAACAAGGTAAGAAAAGGTCGTCAGGCAAATTTAACTCAACGTGATCAGATATTTGTAGTTAGAAAATTTGTGAAAAATCCATGTTTGAGTGCTGTAAAAAGTTCTACAGAATTTACTAAAAAATTTTCTACTTCAATTTCAACTGAAATTGTTCGACGAGTGCTCAGATCAGCTGGATTGCATGGGCGTTAGTAGTAGTGGACGGCTAGTTCACCTGCAGAGGCTGTGCAATGCTGTGCAAAGCTGTACAATGGCCGCCATCTTTGTTTTTGTAATCCTGGACGAGGGGGTAAAAATGGGGAAATGGGAAAATTTGGGGGTTTTCATTTTTTTGGAACTAATTTTCGGGTGGCAACAGTATTGTAGTCTTGTATGAGGGCATTGTGTTTTAGGTTGAGTGAGTTTTTGAGTGGGATAATGAGGGTGTGCCGAAACTTTTTGAAGGTGGCAACACCTGAAGTTCACCTGCAGAGGCTGTGCAGAGCCATTAGCACCCCCAAACGGCAGAAAGGGGAACTACTCGGGATGGTACTTGGGATTTTTTCAGTGATTAAAAGAAACTTTTTTGTGGGTGATAACACGTGGAGTTCACCTACAGAGGCTGTGCAGAACCATCAGTGCCCCCTAACGGCGGAAAGGGGAACTACTCTGGATGGTACTTGGGATTTTTTCAGTGATTAAAAGAAACTTTTGGGGGGTGGCAGCACCTGGGGTTCACCTACATAGGCTGTGCAGAACCATCAATGCCCCTAACGGCCAAAAGAGGAACTAGATTTAAAAATTGGAACTTGGGATTTTTTTTCGCTATCATCGTAATGAAGGACATATTAGGTTAAGTATTGAATATTGAGAGGCAATAAGGAGAAATTTATTGTGTTTAGCATTCGGATTGCTATGGTTGAGATTTCTGTAAAAGAAGATGCGGTTTACACAACGTCAGCGCCACATCGTAGTGGAAAGGGGGTTTACCCAATTTAGAGGTTTTTTCACTATTAAATATCACTCCGCTAAGGTGACTGCTTAGTCATTTTAAAGATGGTTATGATTATTTAACTGCGAATTTAACTGTGAATTAAAGCATTTCTAAAATACAAAGAGTGGAATACAAGTGTTCTGAATTTCCAAAATCCAAGTTTTTTACTTTGTAAATTTTAGCAAATGTAGTAAGTTTTCAACTTTTCAAAAACCACACATGTGTTAATTTCTGTATGGGAATTAACATGTGTTCTCACACTTGTGTAAATTTTTAACGTTTTTTCACAAAAATATGGTTTTTAGTAACAAAATTTCACAGATGTGAGTTTTTACTTTAAAAAAAATAACAGATACGTATTTTAATCTACTTGAATTAACAAATGTGAATTTTCAACTTTTTAAAAATCACACATGTGTTAATTTACCTATGGGAATTAACATGTGTTTTCCCACTTGTGCAAATTTTTGACGTTTTTTCACAAAAATGAGTTTTTTACTTGTAAAAAACTAACAAAAACGTGTTTTGAATTAGCTGAATTGAGCGAATTTCAGCTTTGAACTAGCTGAATTGAGCGATTTTCAGTTTTGAACTAGCTGAATTGAGTGGATTTCAGTTCGAACTAGCTGAATTGAGTGAATTTCAGATTTGAACTAGCTGAATTGAGTGAATTTCGGGAACACATGTATCGAGTGAGGGGGGGTGCTCGTAGGTTCTTTATTTCCTATAGGCAATCCGCTGAACATTTAAGGGAGTATTCTCACGAACTCCCATACATTTCAGTCTTAAAATTCAAAGCGATCAGTCAGGATGAAACATATTGGATTTTGAGAGGAGGTGCGTATTATAGAGATACCAAAAGAGGAAGATCGCAAGGGATTCTGGGAAATTGACGATCAGAGTTTTAGAGAGCGCATTTGAAGATTTGGAGTTATTTTTAAATATGTATATAAAAAGGGCAAGAAGAAAGATTAGATTATTCAGAGTGATGTCTTCGAGAGAAAAGGTTATTGTGACATGTGTCTATCTGATTACTGATTTAATAGTATATATTACAACGGAAATTTTAATTGATTTAAATATACCAAGGAATCTTATTCTACATTTAAACGAATCTGTGAATATTTCTATGTTGGAATGATGGATGTAGCCTATCGAGATCCACAGCATCCTGCAAGTTTCGGTGGAGTAGATTGTATATACCGTACTCTTAAAGGAAAAGTACACAAGAAGGATATCCAGAATTGTTCACAAGGTGTGGATGCCTATACATTACGCAAGCCAGTTCAGCGAACATTTAAAACCAATTGTGTTATAGTGTGCTGAATATGAATCAGCAATGGCAAGCCGATATAGCTGATATGTCAACATTACGCCGGCAGAATGATGGATATCGCTACATCTTAACATGCATTGATATTTTATCCAAGTATGCATGGGCTATACCCCTGAAGCACAAGAGTGGGGCAGATATCATGAATGCCTTTCAGAATATACACTGGCGGAAAATAAAATCCCAACACCAAGAAGAAATTAGTTTAGAGGAATGAAATTTAGGCAAAGCAATTGTGTAGGTAACATATTTATCTGATTAAAGTTTCAAGATCACGGGTTAAAGTATGCGCGAGAAGAGCCACTTCAAATGTGAAATGGTGGTACATTAATAACCGCTGTACTCGACACGATTTTGAATGCAAGCATGCAAACGTGCATGCATTGTATCGTACAGGTGCCGTATGTCATTTTGCGGGATAGAGTTTGATGTCTATTGCACTTCGTCAGTCAAATCAGCAACGGTTAATGCTGGTTGTGGATGGCGCTGGATTTGTCTTCCAATAATGTCCCATACGTGCTCGACGGGAGACAGATCTGGTGATTTCGCAGGCCAAGGCAACGTCGACACTCTGTAGAGCACGTTGGGTGACAGTAGCGGTATGAGAACGAGCGTTATCCTGTTAGAAAACACCCTCTTGAATACTGCTCATGAATGGCAGCAAAACCGGTTCAATCACCAGTCTGATGTACAAATTTGCTGTTAAGGTGCTTGGGATAACGACGATGTGCTCCTGCTGTCATAGGAAATGGTTCCCCAGACCATAAGTTCTGGTGCAGGTCCAGTGTGTCTCCAAGCGATCACCTGGCCTCCTTCTTACCAACATACGACCATTACTGGCACCAAGACAGAAACGTCTCTCACCTGGGAATACAACAGATCTCCTCTCCGCCCTCCAATGAGCTCTAGCTCGATACCACTGACGTTGCAGATGACAGCGATTCGGAGTCAGTGGTATGAACGCTACAGGTCGTCTGGCTCGGAGCTGTCCCTCAAGTAATCAATTTCTTACAGTTTGCTCTGTCACTCTGGGGCCAACAGAAGCTTTAATTGCTGCTGCAGATGCAGTACGATCCGCCACAGCCATGCAGCGAATACGACGGTCTTCCCTCTCAGTAGTGGCCCGTGTCAGGCCGGACTCCGATCTTCTTGAGACAGTGCCTTCCCGTGACCACTGCTGCCAGCAATCATGCACAGTGGATACATCCCTGCCAAGTCTTTCTGCAATACCGCGGAAGGAAAATCCACATTCTCGTAGCCCTATTATATGACCTCGTTCAAACTCACTAAGCTGATGATACTGCCTTCTTTGTCTCCTTAAAGACATTCTTGACTCAAACCTAGCTCACAACGTCCAATACGGAAGATAAATAACGCTCACGAAGTTTACATCTCGTATTTAAAGCAACCGTGATTTGCATGACCATAGTGGCGCTACTAGCGCCACTCTTATTCTTCTAGCGCGAAATTTAAGTAGGCGGCATCGTTCATGTGAAAAACACGCCTCCCAAATTCATTTATCTAGCAGAACTCCTTGGTGTTGGGATTTTATTTTCCGCCAGTGTATTTAAAGAACGCATTCCAAAATCCCTACAGATGGATCAAGGTACAGAATTAAAGAATCAGAAATTTCCTAAAGTGAATAATGTCAAGTTTTTTACGACGTTTAACACCACGAACGCATTTATTGGTGAGAGGGTTAACAGAACCCTTAAGACGAAAATGTGGAAATACTTTACCAATCGAAATACCTATCGCTATTTGGATGTCTTGGACTCATTGACGTATAGTTATAATCATACCTATCACTCCAGCATTAAAAAAGCCCCTGTGAATGTGGATTCAGACAATGAGCAAGGAGTGTGGTTTACACTCTATGGCAACTCGCCTAAGGGCGTATTCAAATGTATTTTAAATGTGGGAGACACTGTGCGGGTGTCCAATATTAAAATGACTTTTGAGAAGGGATATGAAACAAATTGGTCGGAAGAATTATTTAAAGTGAGAGAATGTATGAAACGAGAGCATACCGTATACAGAATCCAAGATTTACTAGGAGAGCCCATACAGGGTACCTTCTACCTGCTAGAACTTCAAAAAGTGAGAATGAAAGAGGAATTTCTAATTGAAAAAGTGTTAAAGAAGCGCTTCAAGAAGAAGAATATGGAATACTTTGTAAAATATCGAGGTTACCCCCACAAGTTTAACCTGTGGATACCTGCCTCTGATTTATCGACCCTATAAAAGAAATGAGTGCCTCTTTCTGAAATCAGTTGGCGAGATGAGTTTCTACGTGACACTTCCTAGTGATAGCTCGATGAGCTACTTTCCCGAGAAAGAAATTTCACATTTTATTACGAGATTACCCATCCCTGTAGAGCTAAAGGGGAGCTGGGAAATTGGAATTACGGAATTTTTATACCCGCATACATGGATGAATATCACTGCTGAGAACAATTTTATTGGATTTGATCAAGGTGATGATAAAATGATAGGACGTAAAATACCAGCAGGATATTACGAAACTATTCCAGACATTTTAAAAGCTATTTTCATCAAAAATCACCAAAACAGGATTTCATTTCATTATAGTGCTGTTACGAAACGCGTACGCATTAACGTAAAAAACAAGGCAAGTGTGATTTTAGACAAAGAGTTGGCCCAAGTACTGGATTTTGATCCCATAGTGATTAAATCGGACTCTCATTTGAAAACCAGAGTGGAAGGTCCCTACGCTGCAGATATAAACGCTCATTATCATGTGCTGTTTGTATATTCACACATTGTAGAACCCAAATTGTGGGAGATATCCTAGCACCTCTTTTACGCATAGTGAAAGTGGCAGGAAACGATGTCGAATTTGTTTCCCTAACATTCGACTGCCCTCACTATTTACCTGTGAGTAGAAAGATGATTGACACTTTGGAAATTGTTATAAAAACACACGCAGGAGAACTAACGCCATTTGAAAGCGGACGCTCGTAAGTGAAGCTACACTTTCGCCAAAAGTATCTCTCATAATGTATGTGCTTTATGAATGATACAAGAAATCTTTTGAAGACTACTATATTCAGCAAACGGATAATGGATTGGTTTACTATCAAGGATCTACATCTCAGAAAGGATATGGATTTGGAAGTTTGTTTCACTCGTTTTTTAGAGCTGCTATACCCATTCTCAAGTCGAGTGCCAAAGCCGTGGGAAAGCAAATGTGGCAAAGTGAACTGAATGTGATGAGTGATGTGTCTAGAGGAGAAGATTTAAAAGTAACAGCCAAACGCCATTTGAAAGAAGCAGGACGTAATCTCACAGACAAGGCTGTAACTAAGATGAGGACTATGATTGGTTCTGGAAAAAACAATAAAAATCGGAAACGATCCAAGAATTATTTCATTCCCACTTCGGCAAAGAAAGCGAGAGCACGCGATATTTTCTCCTAAATATGTATATCCAAAAAGATTCTTCACCCTGTACCAAGAGCGAATTGGATTTATTCGTGTCCCCACCCACTCAAACAGCTATAGAAAAAGAACACCTTATCGAATACCACCCCCCTCTCCAACATTCGAGATGGAAGCCCCGTGGAATTTAGCATATCTGGAAGCGGAGATGAGTATATGGATCTGGGTTTTTCCTTTCTATATGTGAAAGCAAAGATTGTGAAATCGGATGGATCACCTATAGCCGACAAAGAACCTGTGGCCCCCGGGAACTTAATTCTACATTTTGGATTTACTACATTCTACATTCTATTACTATTTCTACATTCTGAACTTATTTCACAGTGGATGTGAGTTTGAATGATCGTGTTATTTCTTCAGCGACCAACACCTATCCCTACAGTACCTACATAGAAACCCTCTTGAATTTGGAGCCGATGCCAAGAAAAATTTACTCAGCTGTGAATATTTTTTAAAGACATACATCTGAGTAATACGAATCCTCTTGGGGAGAAGGATGCTAACGAAAGACTGAAACAAAGGTATGAATTAAGCAAACAGAGCCAATCCTCTTGCAGATACGAATCCTCTTGCAGAGGAGAATGCTAACGAAGGACTGAAACAAAGATATAAATTAAGCAGAGTCAAACCGTGGATATGATTGGACAGATTCATTCAGATATTTTCAGCAGAATCGCTTTTTATTGAACTTGATGGACATGAGGATAAAAATGACTCGTAGCAAATCCGACTTTAGCTGTTCCATGTTTATTCATGTTAGACCATGTTTATTCGGAAAGTGGACATGAGCCCCGGAGTGTTACTGGGACATATAAAAGCTCTGGAGAAACACACGGCCAAGTATCCCATCGACCGCGTTCTGTGTAAGACGTATTCTGTTTCTAAAGGCAGTTGGTCTTTTATGCAGGATAATACCATTTTAGGAGTTATGACTAAAATAGTGATCGTTGCCTGTTTGACCATTGCGGGTATGAATGGACAGTATGATTCGAACCCCGTCCTGCTAAGCCATTATAACGTGAGTTTTCTAAGTGTATACTTGGATGGACTTCCAGTACCCAGTAAGCCCTTGGAATTAAACCTTAACAAAAACAATTATATCCGTGCTTATCATACCTTATTCCCTGGATCTAACCAAGACAAAGGAATTCATCTCACATGAATTTGCAAAGGGGTTTACCTTGTATGCATTTGATATATCGCCTGACATGTGTGACGGCCCTCATATGAATCTACAGCACCAGGGTAATTTACGATTGGAAATCAAGTTTTCGGAAGCTTTAAAGGAAACCATCTCCATTTCTGGTGTATGCCGAATTTGAAAACGTCGTTGAAATTTACAAGTCTAGACATATTTTGTGTGATTTTGCCAATTAATCAAGGAAAGCCAGCAACTGGATAAAGCTCTCTCCAAGAATTGTTCACAATCTCAAACAAACAATCAAAAAACACCACAGTTCGCAATCAAAAAAGACCCAGAACACATTTCTGGGTGTTTTTTCGAGTGATCTGCTACCAAGACATTGAGAAATTCCAAGCCTGCTTGGTTGTCAACGTGGACGCTTTGACAGGTCCAGGAAGTCATTGGGGAGCCTTCGTCGAAGGTAAAGATTCTATAGATTTCTTTTCTTACGGACATCCAGCTACAGCCCTTGAAGGACCCCTCTCAGACTTTGTTTCTATGTTTCCACGCCAAGTGTACAACTCCATGCCCCTACAAAGCAATGTAACAGCTGTTTTGGGGCACTATTGTATTTATTATTTATATTCCAGATGTCGGGGATCTTCTTTGAAATACTTTTTATTATTCTTTGTACCCCATGAAATATGTAATGCTGTTAATGTATATAACTTTGTAACCAAGCGCTTTCACATAAGTGCACCTTTTTATCAATAAATACTGATGTGAACATACTGATCTTGTAATTTACGATGGAGTTCCCATCCTTACAACAGCCCTTCACGATGGTTATTTCGGGTCCCACAGGGTGTGGGAAGAGTTTCTTTGTGCGGTATATGATTAAATACAAGCGGGATATGTTTTCGCCTTCCTCGGACAAAGTCGTATGGTTCTATGGGATCCACCAGCCTTTATACAATGAAATCTCAAATGTTATACTTTTGGAAAGACTGCCTAAAAACTATCAAGAGTATATGGGATCTAATACTCTCTTTATTATAGATGATTTAATGAGTTAATGTGGTAACGATAAACGATTAACCCATCTGCTGAGGAGAGGAAGTCATCATTTAAATCTGAGTGTGGTGTTTATCACACAAAATTAATTTCATAAAGGAAAAGAAATGCGTGAAATTACTCTTAATTCCCACTATCTTTTACTCTGCAAGAATCGTAGAAACATGAGCCAAATCATCCATTTGGGAAAACAACTATTTCCCAGGCACCTACCATTCTTCCAAGAAATGTACGAAAATGCCACTCGAAAACCCTACTCTTATTTGTTTATAGATCGGCGCAGTGAGACTCCAGAAAAGATGAATTTTCGCACCTCTATTTTACCAGATCAGACACAATATGTGTATAAACTGAGACATTAACCCTTTTTGAAATTAATAAGTGGATATGAATGCCGCGTTTTCTCTCAATCGCGAAGAAACAACAGAAGCAATTACGGCTGCTTCATTCTTGCCCCTCAAAACTACAAAAGAACTTGTTGAAAAAGATTCCTGCCTCTTGTATAAAAGTCATCTCTAACTGTAGCCTGAATACATTAAAGGGTAATATCCCACTCACGAAGCATCAAAAGAGCAACCTCCGACAACACAAGACTGTTTTACGAGAGTTGGCAAACAAGCTTAAGCCACTCTACCTAAAACGCAAGCTTATTATTCAGAAAGGTGTTTTTCTGAACTTACTCATTCCACCAGCCCTCAGTGTCATCACAACCCTTTTCAATGGAGCACGCTAAAAAGTATGCATTGGTCCCCGAAGACTCTCTGTCTAAACATGTTGCCACAGAAAAGTATAAAATAAATTTCGATAAGGACATAGCTCGTATTCTGAACAGTTCTCTGAGTGAAGATGAAAAGGTGAAACTTTATTATGAACTTTTACAAACGAAAATAAAGATAGATTCTTTCAACACACGCATACGAGTATCTCATAAGGAACTTGTCGTAAACACAAAAATATCTCACAAGAGCCTTCTCAAGAACACAGAAATGGACACAGAGATGGAAATATCCGAAGATGTACTACCGAAGCTGGAAAAGAATAAAGTCTCAAGATATGTAGATATTATTTTAAATAGTGTTCCACAAAGCATGAGAAACTATGCTAGCAGTTTATTGGATATTATAAAAAGCCACCCCGACATTCTTTCCTGGAACGAAAAAGGGCACATTTCACATCATCAGTAGTGGTTTCCAAAGACTAATATCGGAGATTTATTTAACCTGATATTTGAGCAACGGAAAAGCAGTGTAACAGGACAGCAAGTATTTTTAACAACTTTAGATGAACTGCATATACCTACTGTGTAAAAAACAAGAATTTGTATAAACAGCCTTACACTCCTATTCCATCCAAAGCAGAATCTGTAAAACCCCGTTATTTAAAATGTGATGATTATTAATAATGATTAATAAAGTGATTATTCATAATTACCTGTGTGCTGTTTCCATTCTTTATAACAACGTGGGTTTAACCACTTTGTTATCATTCTTTACCTACGTAAACCCAATATGGGGAGGTTACCGCGAAGCAGGTTTCAGTGATATCACTGAACATGCCTGTTCTTGCCAGGCTGGTATCCCGCATACGTGAGAATTGGATTGCGTGTGATTGGTAGAGAAGGTTTGTTACGTCAGCATGAGGGAGGAGCGTGAGGGAAAACGCTAATTGAGGTGATTGTGTTTAAGATAGATTACTTGCTCTTTAGATTCAATCCAGCCAAGTTGTTATTTTGTCTATCGCTATCATGGCTCCTTTCTCTCGAATTATTCGATTTGAAAAAAATGAATTGAATGTACATTGCATTCTGCAGTTTATGGATCAAGCTAAAGCAGATGAAATCTTTAAACAGTTGCAGAAACCAATGTTGTTGTGTATGTGTGATCTTATACTCCTTCACGCAAAATCCTTGCGTTTGGAGAAGTCGATCTATCCTACACCTTTTCGGGCACCTCTGTTCCAGCCAACGAATGGACCCTTCTGATGCTTGATATTAAAAGAGAAGTGGAAAAACCATGTGAAATGGAATTCAACTATGTGCTTTTAAACTATTATCCTAATGGTCATGCTGAAATTGGAATTCACAAGGATAATGAAAAGGACTTGGGTCCTACACATGCCTTAGCCGCGGCCACACAGAAAGCTACCATTAGCCTATGGGTTGGTCGTGTGGTCTGGGTTTTCTACATGCCTTAGCCGCCGGCCGTCCAAATGGTTGCTCGAGTCCTTGTTGACGAGCCGGACGGTCTGGGTCTTCAACATGCCACAGCCTGTGTTAGTTTCGGGGCTACTCGTCGCATTAACTTTGAGCGAAACGGTGAACAGCCTACCTCTATCCCTTCTAAGCATGGTTCCTTGTACGTAATGTATTCTCTCCTACGAATGAATTTTATTCTTATCGAATTCCACCACAGCCTGATATTTCTTAAGCAAGAATTAGTTTAACGTTCAGAAAGCTGGTTCCATGCAGTAAAAAGCGTCTCTTTACAAGTGAACAAGAGGATGAGCTTCCATCACAAGACTGGATGCAGGAATACTATTCCAAGAAAGAACAGTCCTCTGTTTCGGAAAATATTGGCTTATGGGATCTAAACTGGTGTTACTTTCCGGCCCTGAATAGATTCAGAAATGAATTAAGGATTCATATTCGTGAATTTAAGCTAAACAAATGGCAGTTTTCCCGCAACAACTCGCGAAATTACCATGAATCCCGACACTCGGAATGCATTTACCACGAGCATTCACTCCAACATCAGTTTTTTTGCTAACAACGCACTGTTGGTTATGTTTGAAGAGGAAGATAACATTCTATAGCAACTATGCAGAAATGGTAATGATGGCTTTGTCTTAATTCCCCTCTGCATTAAATTATGTGCTGATCAACTCCAAAGACTTTAGTTTTGTTGGAGATTTTATTCCACAAATACCTCATGTTTTAAAAGAAGTTTGTTAATGTAACCTGCAAAACAAGTGCCTTCAAGAATGGACATGAAATGGGTGACGTCACTGTCTGAAAACGTCACAAACAGGTTGGCGCCCTCATTTGGCGAATTTTAAAGAGGACATGCTATGTATTGGCGATTTTAAACAAGTTATACCACTTTTTGGTTCGATTACAACACATCTCATAGCGAGTTTTTTTTACGAGTGGCCTTTACATTTTCACTGATATCCACATAGAGGGGTCTGTTTTCTACCATCATCATCATCATTAACAATGTCTTGTAACCGTACTTTGTCTAATGCTACTGATGTCGCAGTAAAGAGAGTGTGTTCTGAACCGGAGAATCTCACATTGGATTCATTACCTCAAACTCTATTTCATCTGGTTGATGATATTTTTGCAAGTATTGTGTACAATATCGGACAAACACTCGTAAATTTGTATCGGATGCTGAAGAAATCCTAAAAACCTACGAAAGACAGTATTTCCCTATCTACATCCATATGGTTTTCGTTTCATAAAGTTGGAAACCCTGGTGAATCTTCTGAAAGATGATATGTTGCATATCATTAAGAAAGATCTCTGCATATCCCGACACATAGTGCAAGGTGAACCCAAACTGATATTCCAGCATATGTGTCGAAAAAAAGACTCATCTTTTCAGTTTGATCTCGAGTATGTGGTTCTCACGCTACCTGAAAATATGCAATTGTGTGATCACATCGAAGCCATTAACATCCAAGTGCAAGAATGTGCTATTTCCAATACTTTGGATTTTTTGTGAAAAGAGAACATAATACATATTCAGAGATGCAAAGTGTTTCCAATGATGATCCAGATAATTCCCGTGGATTTCACGAACTTCAATCTGTTTTGTGTGACCACATAAAAGACTGTCTACCTGAGAAAATATCTCGTGCTCTCTCTTTCTTTGCCGAAGTGGGAATGAAGTGATTCTTGGATCGTTTTCTCTTTTTATTGTTTTTTCCAGAAACAATCATAGTCTTTATCTTAGTTGCAACCTTGTCTGTGAGATTACGTCCTGCTTCCTTCAAATGGCGTTTGGCTGCTACTTTTAAATCTTCTCCTCTAGATACATCACTCGTCACATTCAGTCCACTCTGCCACATTTGCTTTCTCACGGCTTTAGCATCCCGACTTGAAAATGGGCACAGCAGCTCTGAAAAACGAGCGAAACAAACGCCCAAATCCATATCCTTTCTGAAATGTAGATCCTTGATAGTAATCCAATCCATTACCCGTTTGCTGAATATAGTAGTCTTCAAAAGATTTCTTGCAACATTCATAAGGCACATACATTTTGAGAGATACTTTTGGCGAAAGTGTAGCTGCACGTACGAGCGTCCGCGTTCAAATGGCGGAAGATAGAGGTTTCGTACAGGACAGAGCACCAGGCGCGAAGCGCCTTTAATCTCTAATCTCAATATATGGTTTGTATCTTCAAGCTGTGACATTATTTCATTGACCCATGATATGGAAGCTCGATTTTTTTTATTTACTATTTTTTTTTTACTTGGCTCCTGCTGTTTCAGTTTATTACACATTTGGGTTTAGTCAGTTTGGGGGGGTTGATGCAGATTTGAGGGTTACCTAGCAATTTGGCAGTTTAAGGATTAAGAACATTTTTTAAAGCTGAAAAATATTGATCGCGATTTTTAATTCATTTCAGTTACTAGTGAAGGGGTTTACCTAAATCCGGTTATTCAAGGTTAAGTACTGCGCGGGGTCACTTACGAGATTTGGCCTTGCGATGATCTGCTCTGTGCAGTTCTGTGTGTGTCCTTATAACTATTTCCAAAGTGTCAATCAACTTTCTACTCACAGGTAAATAGTAGGGGCGGTCGAATGTTAGGGAAACCATTTCGCCATCGTTTCCTGCTACTTTCACTATGCGTAAAAGAGGTGCTAATACATCTCCCGCAATTTGGGGTTCTACAATGTCGGAATGTACAAACAGCACATGATAATGAGCGTTTACATCTGTAACGTAGGGTCCTTCCACACTGGTTTCCAAATGACAGTCCGATTTAATCCGAAAATATCAATTATCTTTAAACTTGAGGGCAGTAATTGATTCCAATATATGTCAAAATGAAAGTGCTAAAATTGTATGGCAATGTATAAAAGTGCTACTTATATTTTAGAAGATATACCCATGCACTATAATAGAAGATTATTCATACATATATGAGTTTCAACCGTTTTTACCAAAATAAAATAGATGACACAACAAATTGAAAATATCAATAACCCCAAAGTAATCTTTAAACCTGAAGGCCGTAATTGACACAATCCAGTCAAAAATGCAATTTCGATTAAATTCATTTTATATACATTTCTTTATTATTTAAATTGGAAAAGATTTAATAAAAATCGTCTGCGGCATGAACACATTGTGTTTAAATCCGTTGCTAAGCGACACGATATCATTTTCTTCAAATAAATTGGCGGAAAAAATATCGTCTGCATAATGCTCTCTCTACGGAAGCTTTAATTGTTCGTTTTTAATTAATATCTAGACAACCCCTAGTCATAGAAACTTGAAACATGGACTAAATAATTTTAAGTGGGGCTATTTCGAGCCTACCCACAAAATTTCATCAAATTCGATTCAGCCATTCTTCCGTGATGATGAGGCAGATTTTCGATTTTATTTATATAGATATACTAGCAGTATACCCGTTCGTCGTAAGGAAAATATAATATAAAGAAACTTAACATTCACAATTATGTGTAAATTCCTATAGTATTCTAAATGACTTTGTTATTCAAAATATTCTATTAAAACATTTAATTTAATTCTTCTAAAAAATATATAAGAAACTCTGGGTTCTATATACAAAATTATCTTCACAGGCATATTGGTCCAGTTTGTAAACAAATTTAGTAAAACATATTTTTAATTCTCACAAAACGACAGAGATTATCTAGAAAATCGTACTAAATTATGCAAAATATTGCATTTTCACAAATTTGATGTCATTTTGTTAAATTTAGCAACATTTTATCAATTTGGCGAAATTTTCGTCAATTTAGTGGCACTTTAAAAACCGCTAAATTTATCGCCAAGTGGTACTGTAGAACTGACAGTCCCACTTGACGACAAATTGACGAAACACCATCAAAATATCCCGTAACAAAACACAATTAATTTCATTTATTTAGAGCAATTTTATCAATTTCAAAATATTTTTATGGATTTACAAACATTTTTATCAATTTGGAGACATTTTAAAAATTCGCTAAATGTGTTACTAAGTAGGACCGTTGAACTGACAAACAAATACTACCGAAAACATCATTTCAGTACTCTTTTCTAACAAAACAAAATTAATTTTATTGATTTAGCGTCGTTTTTATCAATCTGGCGATATTTCCGTCAATTTAGCAACGTTTAAAAAAAGTTGCCAAGTTAGCAATATCCCGCCAAATTCGTAGATCTGAATTTGCAGATCTGAAGAATAAAACATCCTGGTCCCGTTTGTATATACTAAATGAAAACACTGAAATTGTATTAAAAGATATAACCGTTCTACTCTTATTCTGTTTCAATAATCAGCTAAATGAGTTTATTGTCTAAACACAATATATGAGTTTATTGGCAAACACAATACATAAGTTTGAAAACTCTTTGCCAAAATGAATTAAAATGATGTACGCAATCCGTAATTAATATAATTAAACGAAAAATGAAACCGCTCATTTATAAGATATTTTTATATCCATTTATTTATTATTCAAATCAAAAAAATAATAATAAAAATTAACAAACACATTTGATTTAATTGCGTTGCTGAGGAACATGGTATAAGAAAGAATCTTCCTCATAAAATGCTGATAATTAAATAACAGTTTTGATATCTTAATACTTTTTATTGTTGAGTAAGAGCCTGTGAAAAATAAACCATGGTGATAGAGTTTCCATTTAAATTCATGTTTCAAATCTGCGATTTTCAAAACTGACTGAATAGCGCAATAACCTCCCACCAAACTCAAAGATAGAGTTTTAAGTCATTTTCACTTTTTAAACTAGCGATTTTCAACCTTTTTCATTTGAAGGAACCAGGGGGTTAGAGAGTAGAACTGCTAGGAAAAAGTTTCGTTTTCCATTAATATCTCCACAACCCCTAGTTTTAGAAACTCGAAACATAAAATAAATTTTAAATGGGGCTATTTCAAGGCTACCCACAAAATATCATCAAATTCGGTTCATCCGTTCTCCCATAATGAAGAGACAAACAGACAGACAGATTTTCAATTTTATTTATATAGATATAGGTTATATTTTTATCATAAGTGTTTATATACTCTTATATATTATTTTTTATAAATATTGTATTATTATAAATTATCACATAATTTTCAACTCCGATTTCATCTCCTATAACTCCATTCCTCATAGAATAATTCATAATACATCATTAGATGGCTTATTCCCATTTATAGGAATACAAATGTCAGTCCTACACCCTTTCCTTAACCCGTAGTTATGGTTGCTGAATTGCGTTGTTTAAGTTGCACTTTTTTTACAAACTTTTATTAAAACTGAGTAATAAGAAATGTCTGTTATATTAGATAAATATCAAACTAACACGATGAGAGAGACCATGCTAATGCATGATATAATCGCAAAATAAGTATTATTTTATAAATTAGAATAACTGAGATAAATCCCGAATTCGCTGAGTTTCGAGATTTCGTGATCCAGAATTTAGGATTGCCATCCCTAATCCTAAAATATGTCCACGTGACATGTTGTAAAGTAAACATGACTCTAAGTGCATTTATTTAAAGCTGGCTCTGTTTTGTGAAAGATCTTCAATTATAGAGAAATGGAAGTATTATAGGAGGTATGCCACAAGGACAGAAATATAAAACTCGGCTACTAATGATGTCCCTTTTCACTTCCGCGCTTAATAAAAAGAATACGCGAATCCGAATTCTGAAGTTACAAGAAGATCCGCTCCTTTACATTAGCTCCTTTAATGACTTAAGGGTACAATTTTGTTTCCTTTGTGTTCCGATGTAACCCGACGCAGACACACGTTTATTTTGTCCGTTCACTAATGAGAACCGAGTGTTTGGTGCCAATTGGAAGACCAATGCTGTGCTGCGATCTCTACACCAAAGTAGAAAGGATACTTGAGGAAAATTGGGCAAAAATCGAATGAAACATAGTTTTCCCATTTGAGAGAGAAACAAACTTTTAGAGAACAGGGATTGATGCCTTATGAAGTTCAAATTTAATGATACAGTAGAGCACTTGTTAGTAGAACTCCCAGTCTGGACCAACGCTTTTAACAAAACTATTAGGTATAAATTATCTCTTTTTTTCATATACACTGTGCAAAAAATATATGCACCCATAAAAAGTTGAATTCGAATACTTTGTCACTCAAGAACAGGAATTTGTACTGTTTCATTATTCGGTAACGGTATTCGGGAGTTGGATGACCTCCCTAAAAATATTCAAAGTCAGGATACATTTTGGTATAAAATGCACCATATTGAAATTCGATGCTTGATCAAATTACGTATTTTACAAACATGCTAGTAACAGTAAATATCATTCCAAGTCTTAAATATTCGACCCAATATATAACAATTTTATCATTTTAATGATGCTTTTGCATTTAAAATATTTTTAATTTCAGTCAGCAAAAAGCTTTCAAAATATAAGGCTGTACTTGTCTCGAGGTAACTTTTTGAAATGATTTTGAAATGAATAAATAAAATGTAAATTGTGTGAGCCCATTATGAACGTACCTCTATATTAATTTTTGTCTCTTCCTTATTGCTATTTATATCAATGGAATACATAAAACACTTAAAATTGTATCATCATATTTCAGTTTAATTATTTTTTACTAGGTGATATGTTAAAATTCCTATAAAGGGGGGAACCGAGTCAAAAAATATAGGAAGTGATTGTGCGAGGATTTTTACGAAATATTTCACAGAAAATAAATATTTGTTAAGTATAGATGTAGATATTTTATCTTTTAATTCAAGTTTATATTTTTGGTTTCTATATATATCGCAAAAGAAATGCTACATGAAACAAGAAAGATGCATAAGCATTGATTATGAAACACTTTCCAACTGAAATGCAATTTCATTTAAAATTTCTCAAAAATGGAATACATTCAGTAGTGATATCTTTTACATTATCACAGTACTACAGTCATTTATTATACTTAAATATTTAAAACTGCATCGCAATATAAATCATCTGATTCTCTATGCAAAATCAATAAATATTTCATTCATATAACTTGTATTCCAGACTCCAGAGCTAAATAATTTTGTGTGAAAATAATTCAGCAAATCTTATGTAACTCCCCTTACAATCGCTTGAGATATTTGCATTCTGCATAAGTTAAAATTAGGCTTCGTTGAAGAAATAATAAAAGTTTAGGGATCATTTAAAATCACAACTATTGTAATTGCATAGGCACGGAATTTAGATACACAGATAATACACATATACACAGATAATGTGTGTGTGTGTATGTATTCAAAGTATTGGAATCGTGCCGAAGATCGGAACTTGAATTTTCGAAGGATCTACACGTTTTGGGACTTCTAGAATACGAAAAAACTATTTTTAGGAAGGCATCTGTGTGTGTAAGGGTGTATCTGTGTGTGTTTCTGTGTGTCTGTGAGGATATTGCATCCACTCTAACTGAAAAACTAATGGACCGAATTTCTTAAATTTGGTAGGTAAGTTTTTTGTGGGAGACCCCGATGTTCATTAGATTATAGTACGATTCGTAATAAAGAATCTGTCTTCTTTGCGAAATGGCCGGCAGAAATTGGTGTTATCCACTCTAGCTAAAAACTAATGGACCAAATTTAACAAAATTTAGTGTATAATATTTCAATAACCTACAGGTGATTTATATACCAAATTTAACAAAATTTGGTATATAAATTACTTGTAGGTTATTCTAGTACGATTCGGGAAAAAGGAACGAGCTGTTTTTGCGAAATGGCCCGCAAAAATCGTTAAATATAAAAATAAAAGACTACGTGTGCTCAATTATATTAATTAAATTCCTATTTTATACGTGATTTTTGACAACAAAAAGACTAACCCCATTACTCTAGGACTAGCCGTTCTTGAGATATTTTAGTTTTTTCGAGTTTTCGCTAAGCCACCTTTGACAATAAGTCCAGCTATCAAATGAGAACCAAATTTAAGTTTAACGTGCAAATTCAATGTCATTTAAAATACTTATGGCTGTTATTTTGTGCAGATAAACTGAAATTATTATTGAAGAAATAAAGAGAACGTGAATATGAGTCTGCAGGGAAAGACATGTGCTGCCCACGTCAGAATTTTTAACAACATTGCAACAATAATTTATAGAAGTGAACGGGGATTATTTGCAGGCCATTTCGAAAAAAAATGTAGGATCTATATTTAAAGATCCACTAAATTTTTGTAGAATAAAATGTTCTACAAGCTGTGTACCAAGTTTTAACTCTGTAGGACGTAGGAAAGTACATTAAAAATGCCATCAAATAAGTATACCATGAAGAGTTATATAAAATTAAAAAAAAATTTGAAAAATTGTTAACTACCAAATTTATTTTAAAATGTGAAGCCTCTCTCATATACAAAATAGTTAAGCTCTTGGGAAGATATTTATTATATAATATATCTCTTTTTTCTTTCTGGAGGATATTCCAAAAGTCAGAATTTAATTGAATTTGTTTTTCTCCCTTTATTAAATAATTTTTAATTAAAAAACTACTTAACATATTTTACCGAAATTTTTTTTATATATTTTACGGGACAATGTGAATATTTCCTAAAAATTTCGAAGCAATTTGTGAATTTTAAATTTGCTTAAAAAATATTTGAAAAATTAGGCCCCATGGGGTTCAATGTATTTCATTTTTTCAACCCGGGTTCAGTAAAAAACTAATTGGGTGATATTATTTATTTATATTCCCATAGGTCCTACAGACCGTCTGAAAAACATACCTTAATTTCATTTTGATAAAGTCATTTTTACGGCAGTTATCGTGCTAACAGACAGACAGACAGACAGACAGACAGACAGATTGAACAAAGTCATAAACACTTTTCAACTATGTTGTAAAGTGTTAATAAAATGAGACTACAGTATTAAATTGAAAATCTGATATTATTTTTGTTGAAGTTGCCACATACGCACATTACGTTCACTTGCATGGATAGGTCCACCACACATGCATATACGAAAGAGCTGCCCTAATATATATACATATATATAAAGGCATAAATGGAGATATAAAAGAAGAAGGAAGGTAACGTAAAGTGCTTACACAAAGGCGGTAAGGAGTAGTGACCTTACTCCCCAGTTATCAACATGCATGTCCTTAATGCCGCGGCATGCACTCCTGGACGCCAGCACTGACATTAGCCAACCTCCGGAGTGACAATCAAAATTATCACAAGACCCATGATAAAGGAAGGTGATATGAAAAGTATGGTCCAAGTCATAGAAACAGCCAAGTTCCTGCACATGCTACCTATTTATAACATCAAAACATTCAAATCAGCTGATTAGATGTCTGTGATGTCATAACTTACAAAGATATACGATCAAAATTCATAATAACCTCAAATATTTACACAAACTCAACCCATATATTTCATTTTTTCCGTAGTAATTTTTGATGTAATGTATCATAAACTGCTTTGGATATTTTTGCATGAATGCCTGTAGTAAGAATTTTTTGTCACTTTCCAGTCTGGTGACGTCACTGCTTACAATTCTTTTTGTTCTCGCTAGACCACCAATAAATACATTTATAAATATATTCAAGTGTAAATTAGAGATCCAATGTATGATTCCTGCTGTTGTAATATTATAAGTTATTCTTTTATCATATATATAGAATGAAAGTATATTATGGCTGAAATCAATACTGAGATCTAGAAAATTTACTACATTATTCTGGGTTGGTGGATTTTCTTCCAATATTAAATTTGAGTGATAAAAGTCAAAATTCATTTGAAAATTTTCGTTTTCATAAGCTATTAACAAATCATCAATGTAACGTATGTAAATTATTTCATTGTTAATATGGGACATTTTTTCAAAATGATCAAGATAGATGTCTGCTAAAATTGATGAGCATCCCCCGCCCATGGGGATGGCTTTGATTTGCTTATAGTAATTCAGTCCGTTATATAGGTAGTTTTCTTCTATAACAATCTTTATCATAGATCTATATCTTTCGATTTCTATATATTTTTGCATTTCAAATTCCCCGTACAACGAGTTCAGTATTCGGTATAATACCTTGAGTTCAATATTGTTAAATAGTTTCTTAAAATGATAGGTTCTGAAAAATAATTTTGTTTGATGAGGTCTTAAGATCTCTGTTACCTCGTAGCTATTTCCGACAATATAAGATCCCCGATCTTTAATTTTCCTTAATATAGGTTTCAATATTGCAAGAATCAATTTGTTAGCTTTAGTTAGGTAAGTTTTGTATCCAACTGTTACTGGTCTGAAGCTTTTTGGAGTTTTATGAAGCTTGGGTATATTTATTAAATATGGATATTTTATGCTTTCTGTATACTTAATACCTGCCTTAAGATATAAGGCTTTGATTCTGTTATTAATCACTTGGTTTGTCATAGTTATCCTGCAGTATAATGCTTGATTTTCATAATTTGCCATTAGGGATTTTATGTAAAGGTATTTGCAAGTAAATGCATAATTACCAGGTACTTTATCGGTGTACGTTATTATATATTGTTCTTGCAATAACATAAGATTCTTTATAACATACGATATATATATTATTATTACTATTATTAGATAACATAAGATATATATATTATTATTATTATTAATATATATATATATATATATAAGTAGTGGTGTTTGATCACTTCTGGAATAATTTCTTATACTTTATACCCGTTAACTTCAGATGAGTGTTATATGACCGTATGAGAGTTAACGGGTATAAAGTATAAGAATTTATACCAGAAGTGATCAAACACCACTAATGAATTTATAACCCCTAACCTAATAGGAGATGAAGTACTTAAACCTACTATAAGTATTAATAAATTTTATACTTACTCAGACTGAAGATCTTCTGACGATGTTATTATCAAACAACCGATATCTTCATCCTCTTATACTTGCGATAAAGATACGTCACATCCTCAATGTGGAGAAATGTTTTTCTAATCTATTTTTGAAAAGCGGGAGGCAGACTGGCGATATCCGATCTCTTTTTAAAACTGATTAAATACTATTACTAGCGAATATATATTTTAAAAAGATACTAGATCTCGAGATGTGAGGGTGCTCCTCTCATTTTATTATTATTATTAATATTTGAACAATGTTTAAACTAAAACATCCGAGTTCGTGTTTGATCGTAGAACCTTCTCAATCGGGAAAAACCTCTCTCGTTCTAAAAATGATTAAAAACAAAATTTACGAGTCTGAAATTCAGAGAATCAAATGGTGTTATTTATATACAGCTCCATGGTTTTTGGATGAACCAAACATTGAATTCATTCGAGGTGTACCAGAAACATTTGAAAATGGAGATTTGATAATCATTGATGATCTGATGCATGATTTGAATGAAAGAATTGCTATCATGTTCACAGCCGCATCACATCATTGTAATATGAGCATTATTTTAATATTACAAAATTTATTTCCGCGAATAAAAGTTATGAGAGATATTAGCTTAAATGCTCATTACATAATATTATTTAAAAATGCTAGAGACACCGGTCAGATTAATTGTTTGGGTCGACAACTATATCCGCAAAAGACCAAATATTTTCTGGATGCTTATATAAAAGCCACAAGAGAGTTGTACAAATATTTAGTTATCGATTTGCATCCTCAGACAACAGAGGAATATCGTTTACGTGAAAATCTTTTTCCCAGTTCTGAGGGGATCTATTGGATATATCAACCACAATGAAAAATTTGAAAAAGAACTATCATTTTCTGCATGTGTTGGCAAAATCTACACCTTTACAGAAACGTGCATTATTGAAAACGGCGAATCATTCACAAGTGTCAGCAGTGTGTGAAATTTGTTTAAATATTTTAGCTGGAAATCTTCCTATAAATATAACAAGATTGGAAAAGTATAAACATATTATGCGAAAACTTGCAAAGCGGTCACTTGGTGTTCAGAGTAAAAAAAAAATTCTGTTAACGAACCAGGTTGGTGGATTTTTACCGGCGATAGCTCCAATCATATTGTCAGCATTAGCAGGGGTTGTCGGTCGTGTTATAGGGAACAAAATTGTTAAAGAATAAAAACACAGATGATAAGAAATACCAACGATAACATTATAATTGTATATAAATTATATTAAAATTACTGTGATATATTTTGATTAAGTGATAAAAATATTGAAAAAATTGTGGGGGGTTAATTTTTGTTGATATCATGGCTAGGAAAATGGCTCTCATTCCAGAAGAATTAATGTCTTCCCATCATTCTCAGAGACCTGAATTACGGGTAGAAGATGAAATAACTGCTTTGTTAGAACGTGAAAAGCTGCCTAATGATATGAAAGTAAAACTCTTGGGTCAGCTTGTTATGAGATATCAAAAAATGATGCATATCCCTCCAGACCCTATATCCGTCCGCATCGCAAATGATCAGTTTTCTCAGGTTAACCATCCGATTGAAATACAGGACCATGAAATAAAACCCAAAGAGGAAAAAGAAGATATGGTTTTGAAAGATATCTTGATATCTGCACCAAAGAAATATGTCAAATTTGTCCCCCTGATTATGGAGAAACTGAAAACTAGACAATATACCTGGAACAATCTTGGTGAAATAACACGTGACAATGTTCCTATAAAAGGATCGAGAATGGTAGATTTTTTTGGATATATCTTTCGAAATACAAAATCACAAATAGAACCAACACATTTTAACGTGTTTTTAAAAGCATTGCGAGAAATCAATATCCCAAATTCATGGATTGAAAATAAGACTGTATTAGAACAAATAAAAAAGAAGGCGTCAAGTGATCGAGACGATGACAACGTATTTTTAAGCGAAGATCGGTATATATCACCTGCAAATGAGAGAATAGTAACTAGGAAAAAGGATCAATGGATCGCTAGAGAACGACAATTATCCAAGAAACGAGGATTGAGGAGTCAAGCCGTTTTTCCGACTGCTTCCAGAGAAACTCCATGGAGATCGAGAAGCCAATCACCACGAAAAAAGTGGCTAGAATATTAGAAAAATATTATTACAACATTGAAAATCCTGCATCATTTGGAGGAATATTAAAATTGTCTAAAGCAACTGGAATACCACCCAAAAAAATAAGAAATTGGTTAATAACGCAAGATGTGTATACTCTGCATAAACCAGTGAGATATAAATTTAAACGTCGAAAGGTTTTATCATATGGTATTGGAGAACTCATCCAATGCGACTTGGTGGAAATGATGAAGTTTTCCAAATACAACAAAGGAATCAAATATCTACTTGTTGCAATAGATGTGTTCTCTAAGTATGGGTATGTAATTCCAATTAAAAGAAAAAATGCTGAGTGTTTGGTTGATGGTTTTAAAAAACTATTTAAACAGATGAAAACCCATCCTCATCTTATTCAAACAGACAGGGGTAAAGAGTTCTATAATAAACAGGTACAGCAGTTGTTTCAGAAAAATAATATCCATCATTATTCTTCTCACAGCGAGTATAAAGCTAGTGTGGTCGAACGCTTCAACCGAACGTTAAAATCGAAGTTATATAGAATATTCACATATCGGAATTCCTATAAATATCTAGATGTTTTAAAGGATGTCTTAAAAAGCTACAACACCACCAAACACAATAGTATCGGATTAGCACCCGTTGAAGTTAGACCAGAATTAGAACCGTTAATTTTTCAAAAGCTATATGGTTATAGAATAGAGTCAAAATATAAATTTAATATTGGTGAGCAAGTGAGAATATCGAAAACGAGAAAAGTATTTCAAAGAGGGTATTTACCTAATTGGACTGATGAGATCTTCATTGTGCATAAACAGTATCCCACAACTCCTCCTACCTATGTCTTAAAAGATTTGAAAGATATGATTTTAAAAGGAAGGTTCTATGAAGAGGAAATTCAAACAGTTGTGAAAACCACACATGATTTTTGGAGAGTGGAAAAAATTTTGAAAACGAAAGGAACAGGTGAAAATAGAGAGTTTTACATAAAGTGGAAAGGATTTGACAATCGCTTCAACTCTTGGGTCAAAGCATCATGGATGAAATCCTAACAGACTTCTATGTGACATTACCCAGCAATTCTAGCATGGGTTACTTTCCTCAAAACACGCAGGCATCATATAGAACAAAATTATCATCGGCGTTAGTGTTATCAGGTCGATGGGAGGTAGGATTATCAGAAATTTTCATACCAAGAAACTGGTTTAATATAGCAGGCCATAACAATAGTTATAAAATTGAAATGATAAAAGAAGAAAATTTACCGTCTAACATAATGCAATATGACATAGAATTACCTCATGAGATAGGAGTAAATATCAATGATTTTTGGGTGAACATCAATCGCGAAATTGAAAAAATCGTGAATATTCAACCAAGTATACGATTCGCAACGGATGAAATCAATACAAATATTATCGTTGAAATATCTAAGGGGTTTGAAATATTGATAGGAAAAATTAACGGATCGAAATTATTGTATATGTTGCATTTACCGGAGGAAGATATTGTTATAACAAAATCAAGTGTGTTTAAGTTTAGACGGTCGACACAATCTCTTAATGGTCAATCATTTGCAATTATTAACAGAAATCCCAAACATATATCGACACACATTATCCCATTAACTCATATAAAAAAAAATAATAATAATAATAACGATAAATTTGATGAGAGGGTTTTTAATATAATAAATGACAATATAGCAATATTAGAACTACAAAATTATTTAAAATTTATTTATGAACCTATAAGAAATGAACTGGAAATTGTGGTATCTGATTATGCTGAATTATGTATGACAAAAGAGTTTGCTAGATCGTTTTTACAAAAAATAAATTTAAGAGAGGATACCGTAGTAAAAGGAACAGCAAAATATGTTGTAAACCCTCTAATTGATACAATAGCAGGAGAGTTAATCAAATTAGAAATTAAAGAATATTATAAAACAAAAACACATACCACACATTCAGAATATTTAACTTTAAACGAAGGGATGTACAAGAATGCTGATCATTTGTTTCAAGAATTTAAATATGTGAAACTCAGACAATTACCAAATTTAAAAGTACATTTGCACATACCGCCAAAATGTGAAATGATGTTTGACAAAGGATTAGCAGATCTATTGGGTTTTACTAGAAATATCAGTTTTAAAACCGGGGTTTATGTCAGTGATTATCCTATAGAATTAGATGCTGGAATAACCGAAATATTTGTGTATACTGATCTAATAGCTCCACACCATGTAGGTGATTCATTTTCACCAGTCCTTCGTGCTATTCCTTGTGTAAACGAGAAAGGAGATCAGATTGTGAATCACTATGATGTACCTGTTTATTTTCCCGTGCGCAAAAATTTTGTTGAAACTATTGAAATAGAACTTAAAACAAGTTCGGGCAACAACATTGTATTTATGGGAGGGAAAACTTTTGTGATGCTTTCCTTCAGACGCAAAAAGCTATAAATTCATCGTCATAAATTTTGGTTCATCATTCTGTATGTAACCATGCACTTAAACATCAAAGATTGTGAAGCGTATTATTGTAATCAAGTGGGAGGTGGAGGACCTTATTTTCAGGGTATCCCACACCAACGAGGTTATGGATTTTTCGGTGATTTGGGTCGATACCTCACACCGTTGGCTATTAAAGCCTCACGATATTTAGGAGGACGATTATTAGATACTGGAAAAAATGTCTTAGCAGATGTGGCATCTGGAAGCTCGTTTAGAGATGCAACCCGCAATAGATTTGGTGAAACTTCTACAAAAATTAAAAAGGATATTTTTAATAAATTGCAACAACATGGTCGAGGAAAAAAAAGGGGTATAAAAAGAAAATACAGCGGAAAATCATCACACTCAACAACAAAACGTTGTAAAACACAACGCGATATTTTTTCATGATGGATACCAACAACGTTATATGTCTCAAAAGCGAACTAGATTTGTTCAATAATGTTGCAATTCAACTAGGGATTGATTCGTCTACGTTTTTAGAAATCCATCCAGTGGCTTCCCTAACAGATACAACACCTCTAGAGTTTTATATTAGCGGAAATGGAGAACACTATTTGGATTTATCTCACACAATTTTACATCTCCAAGTAAAAGTTATAAAGAAAAACGGATCGAATCTGGTTGATGCAGATGATGTTGCTCCTATTAATTATTTTTTAAATACTATGTTTTCAGAATGTGCTGTGTTTTTAAATGATAAACAAATAGCTTCACAAGCAAATTATGGTTATCGTGCTTTGTTAGAAAGTTTGCTGTTTTCATCAAAATCATCACAAGAGACTATGTATAGAGCTGGTTTGTTTCATAAGGATACCTCTTCGAAACATGATGATGTGAAGAAAAGCGGAGCAAACGAAGGATATAAGAACAGACAATTAGCATGCGAAAAAAGCGATGTTATGGATCTTATAGGAACGTTGCATTTCGATTTAGCAACACAACCGAAATTATTAAT
This sequence comes from Amaurobius ferox, assembly GCA_951213105.1. Classification (NCBI taxonomy): domain Eukaryota; kingdom Metazoa; phylum Arthropoda; class Arachnida; order Araneae; family Amaurobiidae; genus Amaurobius; species Amaurobius ferox. The sequence goes on from OX578133.1 coordinate 196,231,030, forward strand.
AAACGGTGTTAATGTCCGCATAAAATTGCAACGAAACAAAGACATATTTTCTTTAATGTCTGAAAATGATTCATTTAAAGTTGTAATTCAGTCAGCGAGTCTGTATGTAAGAAAAGTCTGTGTTGCTTCATCTATCATGCTAGCTCATGAAAAAGCGTTGGAAAAAGGGGTAGTGAAATTAGCTATCCGACGAATTGAAGTAAAAGCTTTTGCATTATCAAGTGGTTTACAATCATCCACAATAGCTAATGCTTTCATTGGCCAGTTACCCACACGGTTAATTCTAGGATTTGTATCCAATGATGGTTATAACGGAAACATAAAAAAAAACCCCTTCAATTTCTTGCATTATAACTTAAATTATTTGACAGTCTTAAATGGTGGTTTGATGATACCAGCAAAACCATTTCAACCTAATTTTAATAATAATACCTATGCAAGGTGTTATCTAAGTTTGTTTACGGATTTAAATCGATATCATAATTCTCAAAACATAAATATTAATTATTTGGAATATAAAGACGGTTATACGCTATATTGTGTGGATTTGACTCCTGATCTCGCTGCAAATGACACACATACCAGTGTCAATAAAACCGGAAATATTGCTCTAGATATGAAATTTGCAACACCCCTTCCTGAAACTGTTACGTTGATTGTTTTTGCAGAATATCGCAATACTATCGAACTAGATAAATCAAGAAGCGTGTTCACCGATTATTAAACAGCTGTTATTATATATAAAAAAAAAACATTTTTCGCACGTAACTCAATACAAAAATGAACACAATTTCACTGTGTAGATTGGCATGTAGTGATTACAGGTTAAAGAATGGATTTGCAGGGGTTTATGCATCTGATAGTTTACCACATGGAAAAACTCATTTTAAATCATTTATTGTAAACTTAGATCCAAGAACATTATCAGGTAGTCATTGGATTGCTATATATTTTCATAATAATATAGCATACTACTTTGATAGTTATGGAATACCACCACGAAATAAACACATGGTTTCTTTTATGAAAAAAAATTCTAACGTTATTAAATACAACCATATATGTTTTCAAGATGTTCGGACAACAACTTGCGGGTTGTTTTGTTTATACTTCCTTTTTCAAAGTTCACGTCAATTACAAATGTATCATCTGCATATTAGACACAGAGACAAAAACGAAAAGTTTATCAAGATGTTTGTGAAAAATAATTTTTTCCTATCAACATGTTGTCACACCTTCCATGCAAAGGAACAGACCTGTGTACCACTTTTAAACATGATATCTAGATAATCACATCAATTACTTCACTAGATCTACAATGGAGCGGTATGGATTCTTGCTCTCTGATTCAGAACTAGGAAATTTTATATATGTGCACCCATCACTTTTCAAAAATTTATATAACTGTATGCAATCAGCAATAGAATGGAAATCTAGCGAACAACGATTTTATTTCAAAATCTTAAATAACTGTGATACAATAAATTGTATTCATAAAAGACAGCATGATAAGAAATTTGGATATGTATTTCTATGTGAAGATTGTTTAACTAACCAGTATTTAATATGTTCATGGTCACAAAACTTTTATAATGATCTGTTGGAGTGTGTTGCTGGTGAAAAGAATCGACATATCGATGGAATTGATGTAACTGATTTCAGAAATAATAAGAAAAAAATTGGATATTTTTTTATATTGAATAATGATGAACTTGTTGCTGAATTACATGCATACACCAATATACCATAATATTTTGTCTTCTATCAATAGTTTGGAAACATGTTTAGAAACAATATTGATGTAATTTCACACATCCTATGCGATGTGATATGTTTTTCGCTGTAATATTGTGTTTATTAAAATAATAAATATATTTTAACATATGTATGTTTCATTTTTTAAAATCTATATAATTTCACATACTAATAACACACAATATATATATATATATATATATATATATATATATATATATATATATATATATATATATATATATATATATATATATTCATTTTAAAGAAACAACTTTAATCAACTATTAATTATTTTGTTTAAAAATAAACCAGAACAGACAACGATGTTAAGAAATGGTAAAAACGATATTATTAGTAATTATATATATATATATATATATATATATTTTGTGGAAATATAGAGCCTTCTTAAAGAAACACTTCCAAGAAAGGAGAATATTATTGAAAAAGGATGTTTTCACTGCAAGTTCTTCAGAAGTTTATTATTAGTATGAGAGAAAGTATATAACCTCAGTGCTAGAGATCAGTTCTAACATACAACATGGTTGTATTAGAAAAAGTGGTGTTCATCTCATCAGGAATATCCCTAATTTTCGGAGGGATTTTCATCATTTACTCGGTTGCTATAGAGTAAAATATCGGTAAGTTAATTTTTTATTTTTACAATCAGTTCAAAAGTTTAATAGAGAGAGAGAAGAAGATCTTGATCAGATAAAGGTAAGATGAAAGTTGTAGGGTCATAAGGCAGAATAGGAGATGAAGTTCTCGCACCGGTACCTCAAGTGGTTAGACTCTCGTCTGGTTAGTCAAAGATCTATGGTTCAATTCCGGTTGGATGTATGAAGGTTAAAACTTTAAATTATCTGTTATTGGATTATGCTGTGAATTTTTTTATTTTTACAATCACTTCAAAAGTTTGAGAGAGAGAGAGAGAGGAAGATCTCGATCAGATAAAGGTAAGATGATAGTTGTGACTATAAAGCAGAATAGGAGATGAAGTTCTCACACCACTACCTCAAGTGGTTAGAGCGTTGTCTGGCTAGTCGGAGATCCCTGGTTCGATTCCCGGTTGGGAAAGTGAGTCCTTTACATAGCAGTCTAATTGTTCTTTTTATCAAATTGTATGTTTAACAAAGATGTATCAAATCCTATAATATAGATATATGAAGATTAAAATTTTAAATTATCTTTTATTGTGAATGGAAAAATTTATAATGAAAGATTATTTATATTTATATTTGCAGGAATAGGAATAGGACAATATTAAAAAACTAAAGAAAATCGGTAAGTGGAAATCAGATTGTTAAGATTTGAAATACAATCTCTTCTTTAACTTTAGAAAAAAACCGCTAAATGGTTTTTTTTTTCATTATGCCTTGTTTTTTTTTCTTGTGTTTCTATTGTGAGAAATATGTTGGTTTTCATTGTAAACAAACTTACATCTGATTTTCACTTACAGGTAGTTATTTGTTAATATTGAATGATAAAGAACACGAAAAAAAAATGAATTCATTTACAAGTAAGTATCCTAAAACTAGTAATCATAATGTTTACATGTGAACGTAAAAATAATTTTCTGATAGTTTCCAGCTTCTTTTTTAGATTTTGATCATATTATTGGCGAAGAACATGAAAAAACATTGAAGAGAAAAAGAAACGATGGTATCTTCAAGAAAGAAAAGAACCCGAGAAAGAATTTACCTGAACCATCTGACTGTTATAATGAGACAGATTCTGTTTTATCAAACGGTATAATAACGTATTTTTATTTTTTTTTCCGAGATTTAAAAGACAATTCATGTAGAATTAAAAAAATTATTTCATTATTTTTCAAATTATCTACTATTTTTTAGATGTAACTGGAACACAACAACCACCAATAAAGGAAATGAAAATAAAGAAAAGGAAACACTCCGTAAAAGAATTCGAAATTACACCTTCAATTTCAAGTCATCCATCTCATGATCCAGAACCTCAACCTGCATCCAAATATGATGTGGTGTTGAGTCACGATAGCGAAGGTAAAAAATTGATTCCTGATTATTCCGTTTACTTAGGTAACGGTCTCAGTATTCAAATAAAAGAATTTAGGAAATCGAATTACATATGTCTAACCCGCGAATATGAAAATGTAGTGAAAAATCGGTTTAATATTCCTATAACTGCATTAGACAATCTTATAAAAGGAATGCAATTTATTATTTCATTTATAAAATCTTGTGATAAATAACCTTATTATTACTGTTATTTCTCATCTTTTGATTTATATGTTTTATTTGAAGGAATACTCATTTCAGAATTATGTTCAAACATTTCGTACCGATTTGGAAAATTATTCTGATCCATTAACTGCGTTAATAGATAATAAAAATGAAATTTTTAACTTATTAAATAATAGCGTATCTTTAAGAATACGTTTTATTATATGTGAATGTGTTGAATTCATTAAATATGAAAATATAGAAAAAAATGAATATATAAAACAAGAATTTTATTTTTCATCATTTTGCGAAAGATTATTATCACAATATCAAATAGATGAAAAAATAGATAACGCTATCAAAAAAATAATATCTTCAATTGAAAACTTTTTACGATTAGGTAGTGGGTGGATCATTAATGATATTAAATATATTGAGGTGCATTTAGGGTTATATAGTGAACCAAACGGAGGGTGTGGGTTTGTAATACTACCAAAAATATTGAAAGCTAAAAAATGTGTCATCCATGTTAAAAATTCTGATCTAAAGTGTTTTTTATATTCTGTTTTAGCTGGAATATTTCCTATGATAAATAATAAATCCAACCCTACTTCATTTAAAAAATATTTAAAATATTTAGATTTCAATTTTCTTAATTACCCTGTTAAAATAACTCAAATACCCGAATTTGAAAGAAAGAATAATCTTAAAATTAACGTCTATGGGTATGAAAATAATCTATTCCCGATATATATTAGTAAAATTAAAAATAAGAAAGAAATAGATTTGATGTTATATAAAAATCATTATTTTTTTATTTCTAATTTCAACAGATTGTTATGTGTGAAAAATGGATTACATTTTCATTGTAAAAATTGCCTTTCATCATTTCAAAGAAAAGATACTTTAAACACCCATCAATTATTTTGTTTAGAGAACAAACCCGAACGCATAAGAATGCCAAAAGACGGTGAAAACTTTATGAGATTTAAATCATTTCAAAAATTATTGAAAACAAATTTTGTGATTTATGCAGATTTTGAAAGTTTGATCATACCTCTCGAAACAGTATTCCCTTCACAAAAACAAAGTTATACAGTTAAAACTCAAGTCCATGAACCTATCTGCTATGCATTGTTTATTATAACTGATGATAAAAAAATTGTTTATCATAAATATTATAGAGGTGGTGATTGTGTGGAAAATTTTCTTACAACTTTGCAAAAAATAGAGAATACTTTATCTAACTATCTGCAAAGAAATGTTCCAATGATCGATTCTGATTTTTCAAAAAGTTCGAAATGTTATATTTGCGGTAAACAGTTTAAAACAGGAGATATAATTTCTAGAGACCATAACCATATAACGGGACGATTTAACGGATTATGTCACTCCTCCCCATGCAATTTAAATTTACAAATATCGCCTTTTATACCTGTTGTTATTCATAATTTAACTGGATATGATTCTCATTTGATTTTTAAAAAAATTTCAAACAGATTTGCCAAAAATATTCGTGTTATACCAATAAACAATGAAAAATTTACTACCTTCACAATTGACCGATTAAAATTTTTAGATAGTTATAATTTTTTAAGTTCACCTCTATCAAAGCTGGTTGATACTTTAAATATATCAGATTATAATTTCCCTATTTTTAATGAATTCTTCCCCTCAAAAAAGAAATATCAGTTATTAAGAAGAAAAGGTGTTTTTCCTTATTCATATTTAAATAGTGAAATAAAATTAAATGGTGTTGAACTCCCCTCTAAAAAATGTTTTTTCAATGATCTCACAAACGAGCACATAACTGAAGAAGAATATATGTTTGCGAAAAAAATTTGGAAAAAATTTAAATGTAAAACTTTTGAAGATTATCTTAAATTATATTTATTTTGTGATTGTATACTATTAGCAGAAGTGTTTGAAAGTTTTAGAGATATCACTATGAAAATCTATAATTTAGAAGCATTGGAATTCATATCAGCAGCCGATTTAACTTGGAGTGCAGGACTTAAAATGACAGATTGCACCCTTGAACTCATTAAAGATGTAGATATGTATCTGTTACTTGAACATGGAATACGAGGAGGGGTGTGTATGGTTGGTAAAAGATTCAGCGAAGCAAATAATATTTATATTCCAAAAACATATAACCCTGATTTAGAAGAAAAATACATAATATCTTTAGATGTGACTAACCTTTACGGATATGTTATGTCGAGTTATTTACCAATAGGGGATTTTAAATGGTTGAGTTCTAAGGAAATAGAACAATTTAATATATTTAAAGTTACACCCGATTCAGATATCGGATATATATTAGAAGTAGACTTATCCTATCCAGAATCCTTACACGATGAACATGAATCTTTTCCTTTGGCAGCGGAACACGTTGAAGTTACTTATGATGATTTATCATACCATATCAAAAACATTTATTACATCAGTTTAATTTAAAGTTTAATAAAACAAAAAAGCTTATTCCAAATTTAAACGATAAAAAAAGTTATGTAGTTCATTATTTAAACTTACAATTTTATTTAAAACAGGGAATGATTTTAAAACAAATTCATAGAATAGTTTCCTTTCGCCAAACACCATGGTTGAAACCCTATATCGAATTGAATAATAACGAACGCAAGAAGGCGAAAGGAAACTTTTTTAAAAATTTTTTCAAATTAATGAATAACGCATTTTTTGGTCGTACGTTATTAAATGTTAGAAAACTAAGAAACGTTTCAATCGGTATTACCGAAAAAGAATGCAAAAAACACTTACAAAGTTCGTGTTTAGATTATTTTCAACCGATTAACGAACATTGTGTTTTATTTAAAAAAAAACGTAGTACTTTATGTTTAAATAAACCGATTTATATTGGATTTACTGTATTGGAATTAAGCAAACTTCACATGCATCGAATTTACTATGAAGTTTTTAAAAAATATTACAATGATAAAGTCACATTATTATATACAGACACTGATAGTCTGTGTTTAGAAATAAAAACTCATGATATTTATGAAGATATGGCAACAGAACTCCCTAATATCTTCGATTTTTCGAATTATGAACAAGATCATTTCTTGTATAATACTGGGAACTATATGCGGTTAGGGTTTTTAAAAGATGAAACAAGAGGTTTACCTATTAAAGAGTTTTGTGGTTTGAAACCAAAAATGTATTCATATATTTTTGGAACGGAATGTAAAAAAACAGCAAAAGGAATAAAAGCTAGTGTTTTGAAAACTCTTCAACATGATAATTTTATCAAAACATTACGAAATGATGATTTATTACGAAATAAACAATCTCAAATTATTAGTAAAAATCATGAGTTGTGTACTGTTAACCTAAATAAAATTTCGTTAAGTAGTTTCTATGATAAGAAATATATATTAGATGATAAAATTGCATGTTTGTCTTACGGACATTATATGATAAAAAGTATAAAACAGGAAGAATAATTTTCAATTAAACTACACGGAATTAAAATACTTGATCTCACACTACATGAGAGAAATACACAAATCATGATTTTTAATTTTAGTGATAATTTTTATAATTTTTTTTTATCTTTTTAAAGTATATGTTTTTAACTATATATCTTTTTAAAGTATATCTTTTTAACTATATATCTTATAAACATTTTAATAAGATAGAATATGTGACTGTTTCTACTCAGATGAAAGAAGTCAGAATGTGATGAACTCTTCTAGTCAAATGGAATGACTATATTTTGTATGTTATAAATAATGTGTTAACAAAAAATAAATGGTGTTTTTATTTTATATGGTGTGTAGTGTATATTATTCAAATAATTAAAAGGTTAAAAACTTTCCAATTTGAAATGATGTGGTGATAACTTAGACGTCAAAATAGAAACACGAATTCATAATCATGGGTGGTGTGCCTCCTAACAGTGGGGCTTGGTCGACGAGTTCTTTCGTTCTAAAATAATCATTTTTTTTTTCAGATAACTCGCAGGAAGTTTATGCATACTAACAGGAAATTCCTAATCGTATTTCTTCTGGGATAAGAATATATCTAAAATTGTATCAAGGTTGTTGAATAGAGCTGGACTGAAACACGAGATTATTTCTGTATTATCAAAAAACACAACTATTTATAAAATGGAAATACATTTCTCTAGAAAACGAGTTATCAAAATACATTATCGATCTGTATATAAGAATTCACTCTTAGTTACCATTTAATCATCATGAGTCGACATGGTCCTACTTGTAGGGGGTGTCGATATAATGGTGTTAATTGTAGAACGTCTGCTTCAAACTTACATCACCCAACATTCTGGAACGATAGTATCTGTGCTATTTGTTTGGAAGGCCAGGCAGATTGGACGATATTCTGCGGGCATACATTTCACCAAAGTTGTATTAGTGAATGGTTCAGAATAAAATTCAGCTGTCCTGTCTGCAGACGCACACTAATTAATATGAGGAGAGGGAGGAGATAGATATATGATTTAAGATGTATGACGATGTATTCAACGAATACATCTAAAAACACAATCATGAGATGTACATTCAGAACATTAAAGGTTAGGGGTTATAAATTCTTATACTTTATACCCGTTAACTCTCATACGGTCATATAACACTCATCTGAAGTTAACGGGTATAAAGTATAAGAAATTATTCCAGAAGTGATCAAACACCACTACTTATATATATATATATATATATATATATATATAATTAAAATTGAAATTTTTTCAATCGGAAACTATGCATAAACTACGGTAATTACAAAAATTATATTTCTAGCACATCTGTTACAAATAAGTAACTAGACCAAGACTAAGGATAAAAATAGAAGGTAACTTATCACTATAATGGAAAGGAGATGAAGGGAATATTAATATACAACAATCACAATTAAAAAGGTATATACAGGGTGTCCAGTGCTATCGGTGCCCAATGGTTATTTCTTCAACCGTTAGTCACAGAGATACACCTCCAATTGCAAAAATGTTTTAAATTTTAAAATATACTATCTTAGAAACAGTTTAAATCAATAAATGCATTTCTGAAAGAAATACGAGATATACATTTTTATACAGTCCCCAGGTCCTACCAATTATATTTAGGAAAATCATCCTCATACAATTTTATGCAGAATAAAAATAAAATCATCCTTTTACGACCAAAATTGACCGACTTATAGTTGTTTAAATTTGGAGCCCTTTTTGTGCTGAAAAATGGTCAAATACGGTCCCTGATTGGTTGGTTGCCTGAAGAAATGTCAATACGGTCCCTGATTGGTTGGTTGCCTCAGTCGGAGCTTAGCCTCCGTGAGTGTAGGTTGGTTTTGATTGTGCTCCTGCCACCGGACGTGCCTTCGGTACCATCGCCGCTTACTTCGTGACCTTCACACCGTGCTCCTGCGTGACCTTCAAGCTACCAGACCTATTGTGAGGAGAAGGATGAAAGAAGCCGCGGAATTTCCGCCGCTGCCGCTCCCACCCGTGCAAAGGAACACCGACAACGTTGTGCCTCAGAAATCCGAGACAAGTATGGACTTAACGATCTGTGAAGCCAAGTTGGAAGCCGGCCACATGCGTGCTGTCTACAATGACATGGACAGAGAAATGAGAAGATGCAGGGACCAGGACGAGATGCTGCAGCAGAAGGCAAGGCTCCAAAGGCATAAAATGAAACTGGACCGCTTCCTGGCCAAGTATAATCTTCCACAATATGGTGAGACCTGTCGGAGACCGTCTCCGGCAGTTGTTTCTTCCTCTAATTCTTTAAACCAGCCTGGTATATCTGTAGCCTTGCCAACTAGCCAAAATAATGTGATTGTTAATGACCCTGGCAAATTGCCGGAACTTAGTGTTGGCCCCACCAAAAATGGTGGAAGCCCCCCTAGAGCAAAAAAGCTAAAAGCAATGGATAGTGATGGTTTTCAGCTGCCTCCCAGAAGGCATACTGCCAGTCTAGCGAGTGCTAGCCTTGTTAGTAATCCCCCCCCCCATCTCAAATGTAAATAATGTTATGGATAATATAAATGATGTGCCTGCGCCTGACGCAGAAGTTACGGAAGACATGGTGATTGACGCCCCTGCTAAAGAGCGTCGCCCGCCCCCCTTCTTTGTTGTGGTCACTACTCAGTATCACATGTTACTGCATGATATTAAGGAGCTTGCTCCGGACATGGTTGCTAAGATGACTAACACCGGGGACTTTTTAAAAGTTAATGTCAGGTCTAGAGAAGATTATATTAAAGTTCAGAGATTTCTGATTGAGAATAATGTGCAATTCAAATCCTATCTGCTTGACGAGGCTAAACCTCTCAAAGTGGTAATCAGGGGCCTACCGATCTGTACGCAGACGGGGCAGCTCAAGGCTGAGCTTGAATTACTTGGGCTCACACCCATCAGTGTAACCCAGCTGGCACGTGGCCCAAAAACCAAAAAGGTCCTTATGCCGCTGTTCTACGTACAGTTAGGGAAAACCCCTGATAATGCTAAAGTGTATGATCTGACTAGAGTTATGTATACTGAGATTAAGGTCGAGAGGTTTCGGGGCAGGAAACAGATCAATCAATGTTACCGCTGCCAGTCCTTCGGACATGCAAGCAACTCGTGCCACCTTCCTGCTCGCTGCGTCAAGTGTGCGCAAGCGCACCTGACCAGTGAATGTACAAAATCTTTGGAAACCCCCTGTGTCTGCGCCAATTGTGGCGGCGCACACCCTGCATCGTATCGGAACTGCCCAAAGTTCCCCAAGTACCGCCCCCCCCCCTCTCGACCAGGCAACCCCGGTGTTAGCAACAGGTTCGTCGACCCGCAGCGATCATTCGCTGACATCACGGTAGGGCGTAACGAGGCGTTCGAAAAGACCCAAGAGGTCACACCAAAATTGTCGGCCCCTAGCGGAGCGAACATTAAAAAATCCGACGTCATTCAAGATGACTTTCTAAATCTTTTGTTCAGATTCGGAGAACAGTATGGTACTGCCGTTGTTAATCTGGCCTTTAAGACGGCCCTTACCCATCTCAGAACTGCTCCAACTGAGATGGATAAAATTCAAATTCTGTTTGAGGGTGTAAGCACCCTCATTTGCAAACCTTAACCCCCCCCCCCTCTTTGGCTATGGGTTTTCAGCAAAGGAACTTGAAGGCTCTTACCATTGGCATCTGGAATGCCAATGGTCTCAGAGGTAAGATCCATGAGGCTAGGGACTTTTGTCCAGCATATAACTTAGATTTGTTTTTGGTTCAAGAAACCCACTTCAGTCCAGGGAACTTATGCAAGATTGCTAATTACGACTTATACAATGACGACAGGCCTCGTACTAGCAATCGTTCTCACGGCGGTACGGCAATCTACATTAAAAGAAGCATTCCTCACAGCCGTGTACCCTCCCCCCCCCTTCAGACGGGGGAAGCAACAGTGGTACAAATCTGTCTTCCGAATAATCCTGTGGTTACCATTGCGTCAGTGTACCTCCCTCCGAGGTGCAATAATGCTGGCCTGGCTATTATGGACCTTTCTTCCCTATTCAAAATGTCCGCCCATGTGATAGTTGCTGGTGATTTCAACGCTAAACACCAAGCCTGGGGGTGCCCATCGGCGAATCCTCGTGGCCACAGACTTAAGCGCTGGGTCGACGAGCAAAACTTCGATGTTGTAGCCCCAGGTGACCCCACCCACTTAAATAATATTCTGGACTTCGCCATCACCAGCAACATCCCCTATACATATCACATGGAAGTAAGTGATGAACTCCCCTCTGATCATCTCCCCATCCTGTATTCCATAGAAATGAATAACTTCTCCCTTGTAACCCCGACCAAGCTAAAAACGAGCTGGTCGCGGTACAAGGATATACTTACTAGAAACCCCCCCCCCTCCTTGCAAAGTCAAACTGGACGACGGACCTTGTGGATGCGGAGGTGGATAAAATTGGAAGTATCCTCAAGGAGGCCTACTCTGCATCCTCGAGGCCCAAGACCGACAAGGTCAATCACTACAAGTTGCCGCCCGGAATACAGGATTTGATCAGAGACAGGAACCGACTCCGGAAGGAGTGGCAGGCCAGCCGTGATCCTGACCTTAAACGTGAGCTAAACTTCCTCAGAGCGCAAGTTGGCTCACGTATTAAGGCATTTACAAGTGCACGATGGAACACATATGTAGAGTCCTTAACGACTCAAGACAACACCATTTGGAGGGCTACCTCACGTATTCGTAGGCACAAAACTTACATTCCAGCCCTTAACGGCCCAGATGGCAGGGCAATTACCAACGCACAAAAGGCTGAGCTGCTTGCAGACAGTCTTAGAAGACAGTTTGAACCTCACCACGATGTAATCGATCCTCGGACGGTTGCATTGGTGGATCCCATGGTTGAACAATTCATCTCCACACCTTCTGCAAACACGCTCAGAGTGGTCAAACACTCTGACATTACCCCCTATATTCGAAAACTGAAGAGTAATAAAGCGCCTGGGAGAGACCTCATCTCTACTAATATGCTTAAGAACCTCTCTAATACTTATGTTTCGTATCTCGTCAACCTCTTTAATATTCTTCTCAGTCTGAACTATTTTCCTCGGGCTTGGAAGGTGGCCATTGTGGCCCCCCTCCCCAAGCCCGGCCTAAATCATTCTGATCCTTCTAACTTTCGCCCTATTTCCTTGCTTTCTGTCCTCTCTAAACTTTTCGAGTATGTCTTGGTCGGGCATCTGGATGAGTTCTGTAGTCTGAAGGACCTTATCATCCCTGAGCAATATGGTTTCAGGAGCAGGCACTCCACTCAGCATCAGTTGCTCACAGTCGCAGAACTCATTCATGATGGTCGATCCAGGCATCTCAACACCACTGTCATTTTCCTGGATATCCAGAAAGCCTTTGATAAGGTATGGATATCTGGACTCCTCTTTAAACTTATTGCTCTACACTTTCCTGCTCATCTTATTAAGATCCTCCACTCTTACCTAACAGAGCGTAGCTTTGTGGTAAGAGTGTCTAACTCTCTCTCCTCCCCCAGGAATATACTCAGTGGGGTCCCGCAAGGGTCTCTTGTCGGCCCCAAGTTGTTCAACCTATACATTAACGATCTTCCACGACTCCCCGGTGTCACTTTAGGCCTATATGCCGATGACACGGCCCTGATTGCACAACATAAACATACAAATGTCGTGCACAAAACGCTTCAGGATTACCTGGACAAGATGACGCAATGGTTAAAAAACTGGAGGATAAAAGTCAACGTCGCCAAGTGTGCTGCCATCAGTTTCCCCCCCCCCCCCTCGTCGAACCCCCGTCACTAATTTAACTTTAAACGACGAGCCCATTCCCTGGCAATCTAGCTACAAGTACCTTGGAGTGTACTTGGATTCCAAATTATCGTGGAAACTTCACATTTCTGAAACATGCCAGAAAGTGAAGTCTGCACTCGCCCTCATGCGCCCCCTCTTGGCTGGGAACAGCCGCCTGTCAACTAGAAATAAGTTATTGCTGTACAAAGCCTGCATACGTCCAATTATGACGTACGGATCTCCTATTTGGGGAACCGCAGCGGAGACTCACCTTAGGAAGCTTCAAGTTGTGCAAAATATTGCACTTCGTTCGTTTGTTAGGTTGCCGAGTTACGTCCGGCTGGAAGTTCTGCATAGAGACCTCAACATTCGACCCTTTTTAGAACATGTTCAAAATTTAGCTCAAAAGTTTCTCAGAGGTCTCAGTGGAGTAAGCAATCCCACGTTAGATAGCATCCCGGGGTATAACCCGACACACCCAAAGGCGCGTAAGCGTCCGAGGGCGTTGCCGTGGCGTCGCCCCAAGGATGCATTCCTGCGCCCCCCACGGGGCCGCCGTATCTAGCATTGTTTTGCAGCTCCCCCCCCCACGTTTGTAGTGGCTTCAGAACTCTAGTTTAACCGTGCCCCTCCCTTGCTTTTGGGAACTCGCGTTGTGTCGACGAACCCTTTTTTTTTTTTTTTTTTTTTTTTTTTGTAATGTTCGGTACCCCCCTTCCCTGTCTCAAGCTCAAGGCCCTGCGTCCCTCGGGGCGCCCCTCTTCTACCCCTCCTTTTATCTTGCTAGGCGCCCGCTTGGGCCCTAGTCCTTTCTCCTCCTCTGCAGACTTGGGGAAGGGCCCGACTTCGGTTGAGCCCCCCCCCAAGCACTCCTTCAGATGTAAATTCTGTCACATATGTTTCCTTTTTCGTATCTCTTTTCCTCTTCGTCCGGAGTTTAAAGGGGGGAATTCTTTCCCCTCCTGGGCACTCCGTAAAACCCCGTCCTTGAGTCCTTGGTTGGTTGCCTGAAACGGGACATTTTTATGCGTGGAAAAGGAACTTAAGTCATAAAGTTTAATGCTTCATAACTCGGTGAATTTTGGTCGTAAAAGGAACATTTTCTTTTTTTTTCTGCATGAAATTGTATGAGGATGATTTTCCTAAATCTAATTGGTAGGACCGGGGACCGTATAAAAATTTATATTTCGTATTTCTTTCAGACATGCATTTATTGGTTTAAACTGTTTCTAAGATAATAGATTTTAAAATTTAAAACATTTTTGCAATTAGAAGTATATCTCTGTGACTAACGGTTGAGGAAATAGCCATTGGGCACCGATAGCACTGGACACGCTGTATATAAATATATATAAAATGAAAAAGCAAACACGGCAAAAATGAGAAAAGGCAATAATAATTAGCTCAAGATTAAAGATCAAGACATGGAGAACAATGAATTGAAACTACACAAAAAATGGCGGTTAATTCGAAATTGCATTCGTGCCAGGACAGCCATACAGTTCGAATTAAAACCGATAGAATACCCAGTTTCTGACAACGGCGATAATATTTAACTATGGACACCATTGGAACTGTCTACTGGCTAGTGGAAAGAGAAATAATAAAAACCAGGTGAATTATAAACCAGAAATATAAAAACCGGAAATATTAACTCACAGGCACAGCCACCACGTAGGAGTCGACATGTTCGCAGGGGACATTCGACAGAGCATTTTACATCTCTTCGTCAAATCGAGTGGACACCGGTATGAATACACTTGAACGAAAAATAATTTGTAAGAAGACTTTCAAAAATATTAATCAGTATAGGACTCAGGCCTAGTAGTAACTTAGGTGATAAGAATGGGTGAAATTCACAAAAATCAGTTTTCCAATCAAGGATAAATAATGCATTTGTGAAATTATTACGTGGTGTATTTGAAATTATTAATAATGCTATTTACAAATACTTCGTGATAGTGGTAGTTTTGACAAATGCGTTTAAGATTATTGATGTGGAGAAAGTGCAACTGAGGATCAGAAAGTCGATGTATTCTAAATAGCTGGTTTGAAATGATGTTTTTAAACAATTGAATAGAATTACAAGATCGATATGATAGCAGCTTAATGATAGTGAAGTTATAAGAATATTTTTTATCATATAGATTGGGGATAAACATGATTATTGAGGGTTATCTAAATTTAGGTTTAAATAATTTACAGTTTGACTAACACTAGGCTCATTAGGGATTAATTCTAGGTTAGAGGGGTAAAAATCAATATTAATTTGATAGGAATCATCAATGATAATATAAATTAAGTCGTCAACATATCGATATATAATATATGAATTAGAGTTAAAATGACATTTATAATAATAAAGATATAAGTCAGCTAGAATACTACTACTACTACAGCCCCCTTGAGGTACACCAGATGTTTGTAAACATATGTTATCACCTTGGATAATATAATTGTTGTATAACACAAAGTGCAATAGTATAGAAAAGTTTTTGACAATAAATGAAACATTATTGGAAGATAGATAATCATGATAATGAGAGATAATAACTTTAAATAAATCTTTAATATCAGTATTACTAAATAGCTCTTTAAAATCAAAGGTATGGAAACCAATAATATGTGGAAGCTTGCTAAAGTGATTAACTAAATCAAAACTATTGTTCAAAATGAAATATCCTGAATTCTTAAATTTAAGAGATTCATTAATTCTATTTAAACAGTTTAGCAAGTACTTACTACTAGCTGTAGTGGTAAAGGTATTATGTCCACAAGTGACCGAGTGACCGTTCTAAAACTGAGAGGTTTGTGGAATTTAGAAGCCCAAGTAACATATGGAAATTTATAAAACTTACAATTAATATTTAATTGTGTATATAATTTTAGCATTCTAGTTTTGATTTTGATAGACTGATTATTAATGGGTTTAAAAATTTGATTATTTTTTAAGTAACTCTGTAACAGAGAAACATAATATTTTACAAATAATGGCATAATTATTAGAAGCTTTATCTACATAAGTTATGACAAAATGTTGTTGTAGTTCTTTAATAGCAGATAGGAGTTGTTTATAAGTATAACTAGGCTTCGTAAATTTATTGTTTATAACATGTTTAAGAAGATGTAAGGTAGTATACTTCCATAGATGGAATACTTCAATAGGAAAGGAATGTGAACAAGCAAGTTGATATAAGAATTTATCAAAATCAAAAGATATAGACTGAAGAAGTTTGGGGTGATGGCAGAATGTAATGCGAAATTTAGACCCTTTATTCATAATTTCCCTAAGTATATATATCATCCTGAACAATACTGATATCCCCAGTAATAATGTGTCCATGAGAGGAGTTAACATAAGGGGTTAGATTTTTATCTCTGCATACACATGATGTAAGGTGATCAGAGTTTAATGTCCTGGAAACTTCATTGTTATTGTAAATAGTTCTACCAATTGGCAAATTATATTTGAATGATTTTTGTATTTTAATATAATTTACTGGTAAAAAGTGCTGATGTTGAACTGAAAATGAAAAAATATATACAAAGCTATATGATAAAAGAAATTATTTTGTTATAAACATTAATTACATCATCGATTGGAAATCGAACTTGAGCGCCAATATTTTCCGCAATATCGTTAGAAATCATTTTCTACGAAACTCAAGATTGCATACTTATAAGGATGATCGTATCAAAAGTGATAAAAAATTCATAAAGGAAGCGTTGAAACTGCACTATCCAATAGAATACCTCAAACACCACTATAATGCATTGCACTGCAAGGAAATTAATGCATTTAATAGTGATATTGGCAACACCTATTTCATATAATATAATGGCAACACATCGAATCGCTCGGCACTTTATATTTGAATTGTTGAATGATCTGTCATACGGTTTAGCTTCTTATTTCAAACCTGTCTCAATCAAAAATTTTTACTCCACTCAGTCCATGCATTCACTTCTGGCATACGTCTTTTGCTTTGACGTTCCAGGGAAATATGGCCACAGGCACGTAACGGTTCCGTGAGTGTTTCCTCAGGAGTAATAGCTGGCTATAAACGGGAACAAAGGGTCACAATACCCCTTGGCCATTTGTTATTTCCCTGTTGGCACTTATTTCACATCTCGATCTTTTTTATCTTATATATATATATGGATCCAAAAAAAACGTTACAAGGGTAATAAAAAATTATTTATTAACAATAGACAGAAAATACAAAATGGAATTAAGAGGCATACTTGGCGATCATTTCTCCACATAATCACCAAATCTATTTAGGCATTTATCTGAACACAGGAACAATTTGTTTAACCCGGCTCGGTAGAAATCACGTTCCTGTCCATTGAGGCAGTTCTCGGTAGCTGTTTTCACATCACTGTCTGAAGAGAACCTTGTTCCAGGTAAGTGTTCCTTCAATTTCAGAAAAAGGAAATAGTCACTGGGTGCCAAATCTGCGCTGTATGGGGGTGGCTCCAGATTTCCCACTTGAACTTTTGCAGCAATTCTTGAGTTTGGCGAGCGGTATGGGGCCTAGCATTGTCATGCAGGAGGATGACACCATCACTCATCATGCCAGGGCGTTTGCATCGGATGGCTTCACGTAAACTTGTCGAAATGGCACAATAACGATCGGCAGTAACGGTATGTCCACGCTCCAGATACTCGATCAGGATAACACCGCAGGAATCCCAGAATTTGGTTGCCATAACTTCACCGACAGAGGGTGTAACCTTAAACTTCTTTCTCGTTGGTGATCCAGCGTGTTTTCACTCCTCTTTTGGTTGTGGGGGCGAAATGATGAAGCCAAGTTTCATTCCCAGTAACAATGTCATCAATGAAGTGCTGGCCGTGAGAATAGCAACACTGAAGAGACGTGAGACTGCACATCATTCGTGTGGCTTTCTGCTCCTCGGATAACGCACGTAGTACCCAGCGGGAACAAAGCTTTGAATATCGCAACGAATTAGTAACGATAAGCTGCACGGTACCATAGCTCAGTCCCAACTCTGACGCGATTGCACCTGTCGATCTTTTTGAATCATTTCTTCAGCTCGCACTGTGTTGATTTCTGTCATTGAAGAACTTGGACAGTCGCTAGCTGCCCTATTGTGGTTTTCCACATCCTCTCTGCCCGATTGAGAAAAGCAACACCATTTCGCTGCATGTTGTCTGCTCATTACTTCTTCACCTTAGACTTCCACGATTTGGCTGTGAATTTCAGAAGCGGACACATTCTTTGTCTATAAGAAACGAATCACGGCTCGCACCTCCAAGAGAAAGAGAGACCACTTTTCTCAAACATCTTGCCATTTCAATCGCTCTGACGCGTCTGCGAACTTACACTACCTTCCCGCACAACCGTGGTAAGACAACTACCGCCATCTGCTTCACTCTGGGGGGAAATATTCCCTCCACAATAATTACTTTTCAAATGCTGCTGCTTATAACCTTTTTATTGGATCTACCCTCGTATATATATATTGTATATATATAAAAGGATAAAAAGATAAGAAAAGGAAGGCAACGTAAAGTGCTTACAAAATAGCGGTAAGGGGTTGTAACTGAAATTACTTTATCATTCTTTGTTTTCATATTCGTAAAAATCTCAAATTCTCCTAAATTTCTCAATTCTCATTATTTGTATATATATATATATATATATATATATATATATATTATCTGCGTATTTTAATTTGCTTGTATTATACCTACCAGAGATTGATCATTTTTAAAATGTTCTGTATAGCAAAAATGAAAATACAATGGTCTGAAGAGATTATTTGGTATCAATAGTGACAATACTAAAAGCTGGTGAAGATGATAAAGATAATATTATAAATAAAACATTATAAATAAAACAGGTACTAAATTCGTATAAAATACCCCTTTTTCCCTGTTCTATATAAAAGTTAAGGAATTGAAAAATAATGGCATGTGGTAAAGATTGGTTAATATAATCCTTTAACTACACCCTTAGATTAAATTTTCATTTGTGTTATAAATCATATATGTAATACAGGTACTTAAGGTAGTAATCCTCTTGTTCCCTTCATAAACATGCATGGTGTAAATCAATAATAGTGTATAAGATGAAAAGTTGCCAAACAGACAAAAAAATTTTGCACGTAGAACTAGGCCTTTCTGGCATCCAAATTTGTTTTTGAAAATGAATAAATTGAAAAAAGTAAAGAGCATTTTAGAAACCATATACGTCATCAAGGGACATACCTGGTTTGTTAATGCTGATTCTACGTATCTGTATACATTACTGTAAGTTGTATTACAGAAATAATACACATGGCCCGACGTAGAAGAAAGTGGAAAATGGATCAGATATAAATATAAAAATAATCAAATAAAATAATCAAATATACCACCGTATGGCTGTGTATTTATGAGAATACAATGTTATGTATAAGATGAAAAAGAATAATAGTAATAATAATAAAATAATATAAATTGAGTTACTCCATTATATATATATATATTAAAATAATAAAAAATGTGGGAGTGCAAATCAGTAAACACAGAATCAAACCACGGGCAATATAATAACGTGCATTAAATAGCAAAAAGTAAAAAGTAACGAGGAAGGGCTGGAAAAGTAGAGCACGGAAAGGCCAGGACAAGGAAAATAAATCAGTGAATAGTATATCTGCCAGAAACGTCTTCGGGGTCATATTCTAGACAGATATACTAAAGTCCGTTGTTTCTATGATTGCATAAAAGCACGTGGTTAAAATTTTATGCAATCTGTGCCCAACAACGGAATAAACGAGATTAACAGAAAAAGGACCAAGAAATAGTACAAAATTCAACTTAAAAACATAAAATATCACATAATCATGAAAAATATAGCGCATAAATGCACAAACATGCAAAAAAAAGGCTACTTACAAGTCTGAAGGCCGCCAGCGTGAGTAACCTTCATGGGAGTCCACCACGTGATCCAAGTTGAATGCTTACCACGTGAAATACCTCGATGGAATGGAACAGACTAGTGAGAGTGGAAGTAGTTGTACTTATTTTCTGTGAGACAAACCCAAGATTTCAGAAACTAACAGAGAAGTGACCACTACGATCGAAAACATTTAAAGTATGGATAACACTGTTTTTTGGAGCCGTAGCCTGTTTTTGTTTTATTTGCTTTTTAGATTTTTAGATATCAGCATTAACGGTTTTATTAGTGTTTTAAACTTTTTTCTTTACCCGCCAAGGTGGTTTTTTTTTTTAATTTTGTGTGGTTTTTGTGTAACCGAAATGACTGTTTTTGTAATATTTTTACATTTTTATTTTTGCCTGCCGGGGCGGTGTTTATTTTATGGTGTTTCCACCACTGTTAAATATCGTACTTATACTGCGATCTACAAATAAGGTGGGAAAGTTGTACATATAGCATAGACTTTTGAGACGATTAATATGTGATAGTTATTACTATCCAGGCGTTTGATGCGGAGCAAATAACTAATGATTAGATTTTTAAAAACTTGCTTATTAAGGCAAGAAGAAGAATGAGGGGAAAATTTTACATTAAATTTAAATTGATATCTCTTATCATAAATAGTAGTATTGAATGAGTTATCCTTGTATATAAATGGTGATATACATATATATATACACATATATATACATACATACTATATACATATATATATATACATATATATATACATATATATACATAGATATATATATACATATATATACATGCATATATATATATATATATATATATATACATGTATATATACATATATATATGCATATATATATACATACATACATATATGCATATAGTATATATATGCATATACAGAATGTCCAAAAAACATTGACCTCGGCTTTTATGCCTTAAATATTGATCTTTGACATATATAATAAATTACAAAGTTGCGTAAAAACAGGTACAAAATTTTATGAAATCGATTAAAATTTTCAAGGGAATGAAATTTTACGAAATACAAAATTTAAATTTTTATACGGCTCCTGTACAAAAACCTTTCCAATGAGTAAAATGTACCCCATACACTATGATGTGAAAATATGTACAAAATTTCAGCATTTTATCCTAAAAAGTCCCAGAGAAGATAAAAATGCTGACTTAAACCACTTTTCGATGCATAGACATGGGTTCTCAGAGGGGAAAAACCATATCGGCAAATCGCGTTTCAGGAGTCATACACAAATTACGAAAGAAAAGACTGATTACATAAATAAATAATAATTTTGCTATTTATTGGTACAAAAGTATCTACACTGTGTAGAAATAATAACTGTACACAAAGATTACAAAGCTTGTTCAAAATGTTTTCCATCCATGCCAAAGATCCATTAAAGATAAGAGGCAGATATTATTTGCCTATGATGCATTTCTGCGTTGCGTCATTCGCACTCTTGATGTAAACATTTACATTTTAATGTGTGATTAATCCCTCACCAACTTTGTATAAACATATCTCTGTGACTTTTTATGATAAAATGCTGAAATTTTGTACATCCCCTTATTAGTGCATGGGTCACATTTTACTCATTGGAAGTGTTTTTGTACAGGGACCGTATAAAAATTTAAATTTTGTGTTTCTTCAAATTTAATCCCCCTGAAAATTTTTATCGATTTCAGAAAATTATGTACCTTTTTTATGCAACTTTGTAATTATTTATATATGTCTAAGTTCAATATTATAGGAATAAAAGCCGGGGTCAATGGTTTTGGAACACCCTGTATATATATATATATATATATATAGAGAGAGAGAGAGAGAGAGAGAGACTATATAGATATATATATATATACACAGAGAGAGATATATGTATACTATATATATATATATATACACACACAGAGAGAGAGATACACACACACATATATATACACATATATATACGCATATATACACTGCTCACAACTGAAATCGCAACACCATGAAGAAATTTATGTGTCCTTATGAAATTTACAGAATATAATTGTAACATATGGAGATGCGCAAATGATCAAAAAATCATACATGGAAAATGAAAGCATGGAACTTTATTGACATTAGATGAATATGGAATAGGCCCACAGCGAGAAGCTCTGCAGAATCAATGGTGTGCTGAGGGATGGCATTCACCACATCATGCAATTCGGCTTGTAACTGAACATGGTTTGCTGGAATTGGTTGCATAACGGGGGAATATTGTGTTTTATATGCCAAGAGGGCATCGCTGCTATTAAAGAATATAATTTCAAGAGACATTATTCTTCGAAGCATGCCAGCAAATATGAACCACCTCACAGACCAGGTAAGAATTGATAGAGTGAACTCTTTAAAAAACAGTATTATTGGGCGAAAATCTTTCTTTAAAGCTGCAAACCTAAATTCTGCGGTGGCTACCAAGATAAGTTATTAGATTGCCGAAAAAATTGCCAAGAGAAGCAAACCTTTATCTGATGGGAAATTTGTAAATGACTGCTTGATCATATTTACATCTGTAGCATGTCCTGATAAAAAGTCGATGGTAGAGAAAACGAGTCTTTCACACCAGACTGTTACTAGAAGTGTAGACGATTTAGCCCCCAATATTGAAAATTCTTTAAATAAAAGACTCAAATCCTGCCAGTTTTACAGCTTAGCGCTCGATGAAAGTACTGATATAAGCGATATGGCAGAACTATGATTCCCCGAACATATATGTTCGGGGAGTCACCGTAACTTTTGAAATCGTTGAGGAACTGTTGGACTTACGTCCACTGAAATGCGCAACAACTGGAAAAGATATCTTCGATGAGGCAAAACGCGTCCTAGTTAAATTTAGTCTTCCAAAGGATAAACTTTGTGGAATTACAACAGATGGAGCCCCAGCAATGATAGGTAAGCATAATGGATTTTAAAACCTTATGCTAAAATCAGTGCCTAATGATGTCATTATATGCCACTGCATCATTCACCAAGAGCAACTGTGTGCAAAGACCATAGATTTCCAATACGTAATGGAAAAGGTTGTTTCTACAATCCATTTTATAAGGGCCAAGGGGCTCAATCACAGACAGTTTAAAGCTTTTCTCGCAGAACTAGGATAAGTCAATGACGATGAAATTTATTTCATCGTCATTAGTAGAAGACGTTCGCTGACTGAGTAGAGAGGAGACACTGGAGAGATTCTGGACACTGCTTGAAGGAATAAAGACAAAAGGAAAAGATGCAAGTTTCATGGAGGACGATGAATGGTTGAATGACTTGGCATTCTTAGTAGATATCACTAAGTATCGTACAGACTTAAATATGAAAATACAAGGAAGGGATAAACTTGTTCACAAACTGCACGAGTATGTCCAAGCGTTCATGCAGAAATTAAAGTTGTTTCAGAAGCAGTTGATTGTGAAAAAAGTTATCCATTTCACTACTGTATCAACAAGGACGTCTGAGACAGTAAACCATAAAAAGTACTCAGAACTGATTGATGAACTCAGTGATAAATTCACAAAAAGATTTTCGGATTTCAGGGCTCACTGTGGTGAAATGAAGTTGTTTTCAGAGCCATTTGGAACCGATGTTACTGATGCTCCTGACACGTTGCAGATGGGATTAGTTGAGATCCAAAATGACACTTACATGAAGACAGCTTTCGTTGAGCATGATTTGTTAACATTTTACAAAAAATATGTTCCCTCAAATGTCTCAAAACATGCCGTACGATTCATTGCACTGTTTGGTAGTACATATTGCTGCGAGTAGCTATTTTCAAGGATGGAAGCCATAAAAACAAAATCAAGGTCCCTTCTCACAGACGAACCTCTTACCGGAATTCTGCGCATTTCTACGTCAAGCGTACGGGCAGACATCGACTACTTGTGTAAGCAAAAGCAATGCCAGACCTCCATTAACTCTGCGTTTAGATGTCAAGAAGAGAAATAAGGTAATAGATTAGTGTGGAAATTTTTAATGTCTAATTTTACGACCCATTTCTAATGTGTTTACTTTTGTTAATTTTTTTAACGGAACTCGCAGCCAGGAATACTGCACAGTACCAGGGATACTGCATTTATACTCCCTTAACGCCCTCCCCTCGACACCCGCCTAAATTTTTGATAACACTCCTAAATTTTTTGTACAGATACATTAATGCAATGTATCTCCCCCCCCTTAAAAATGTCTACTCCCCCCCAAAAAAATTGTACATCCCGTTGGCCCGCAAGTTCTGTAAAAATTTTGTAAGTGGCCCTTTGCACAAAAAGGTTGGACAACCCTGTTGTAGACTATTTATAGTTACCCGTGCAGTGATGTGCTGGTTGACAAATATAACTGTACCACAGGTCTCATAATCTCAGAGACGTATCGTTGTGCCGTGATACTGGCAGAAACGTGGAACAAAGGTGTTCGTCCACCAAATGTTATACAACCTCAATATTCCCGTGTTAACGGCAGCACACGTAAGGGACACTGAAATCGCAGATTAGCTTCCTTCAGGCGTCTAGATATGATTCGTGGGCACACAGGAGCCGTTACGTGTACCTGTATCGCGGATCGGGTCCCCGTGGGCTCTATACGTGCCCGCTGCACGATCAATCGATCCTCTCAATTCGTGGTACGCCTGGTCCGTCGACAGACGGTCCTCCGTGTCTGGGTGGCGTCCCGTGATTAGTGCTCCCACCGTCCCGTGATCAGTGCTCCCACCGTCCCGTGATCAGTGCTCCCACCGTCCCGTGATCAGTGCTCCCACCGTCGGACGGTATAGTCCGAACAATTCACGCGACGGACTATACGGCGCGCTGACCACCCTGCGGTTTTCAGCCCGATGATCAGGTCTCTCTCGAAGTCCATCAGTTGCGTTTATCGGCAATTCTAGCATCTATCCACCATTATTTTTACTCCGTACTCGTACTTGTGTCAGCCGAAACTTCTCGCATTGATGAGGCATCGGCTACACGCCGGTTTATAAGGCCGCTGACTCATGCTTGCAGCGCCAATCACGGTTGTACGGTAGTAGGGAGTAGTAGGGGTTCTGGCTCACGCGGTGCTATACTTTAACATGGGGTCAATTGCGGTGCTAATTCTCCCATGTTAAAGCATAGGCGCACCCCATGAGGAGG
This sequence comes from Amaurobius ferox, assembly GCA_951213105.1. Lineage (NCBI taxonomy): Eukaryota > Metazoa > Arthropoda > Arachnida > Araneae > Amaurobiidae > Amaurobius > Amaurobius ferox. The sequence goes on from OX578133.1 coordinate 196,256,354, forward strand.
GGTGGAGCTTTCACCAGCATGTGACTTTCCATGAAGAGAGGATGTCAGTCAAAGGTTATGATGGATCAGATATTTTTAGTAGCCATGTAAACAAATGCAAGTTTTACACTTTTGTAATTTTTTTTTTAAAATGTGGTTATGGCAAAAATTAACATTTTGTACAAAATGTTCCAAAAGCGTAAAAAAACAACAAAAATGTGGTTATGGGAAAAATTAATATTTTGCGACTTTTTTTCAAAATGCTAATTTCTCTATGGGAATTAACATGGGTTTTCGCACTTTTGTAATTTTTTTTAAAAAAATGTGGTTATGGGAAAAATTAACATTTTGCTCAAAATGTCTCAAAAGCGTAAAAAAACAACAAAAAATGTGGTTATGGGCAAAATTAACATTTTGCGATTTTTTTCAAAATGCTAATTTCTCTATGGGAATTAACATGGGTTTTCGCACTTTTGCAATTTTTTTACAAAAAAATGTGTGTTTTTACAAAAATGCTACCAAAAATGTGGTTATTGGAAAAATTAACATTTCGCACAAAATGTTGCAAAAACGCAAAAAAAACAACAAAAATTTATGTTTTTACAAAAAATGTGGCCAAAAAGGCGTATTTTAAAAGTAACAGAATTGCATAAATTGGGTCTATTGGAGGGGGTGTGTTTACCCAATAATCATAGATACCTGTTTTCCACTATCTAAATGTGGTAATGTCTCTTTAATAAATAATATGTTGTTAGAAAAAAATATATTTTTTTAATTGTGGGCCCACCTCCACCCGGTGTAGAGAATATCACCGCTACAATTCAATCTAGCATGGTCTGGTCATTTAAATTTGATAATGACCTTATGCTAGGCTCTTGATACCATCCTTTAAGATATGTCGCTTATCATCATAGGGGGATAACCCCATTTTACTTTGCTTCACAGTACATGCTAGCATATATATGTACATGCTGGCATAGTACACAGTATATGCTAGCATATACATCTGATGGTCTTTACTTGCAATTTTAAATTGTTCCACTCTATTATATCTTCGCCTTGTTAGGCAATTATAATAATCTTCATGATGGATGTGTTTTTTTACAACATTCTTATTAACACCTTTAGCAGTCTTTTTATCCGTGAAGGGTGTTTTTAGGCTATACATTTTCGATCTTAGGCCTACAAACTCCACGGTAGGTGTTTCATTCAATTCATCTTTCATTTTTCCATTCCATTTTTTATTCTTTTTGGAATGAAGTGGGTGATCACATGGATAATCCTAAAAGTCGAAAAAATATTCATAACTCTCCAAATATTTATAAATATCCTCTGTTTCAATTTCATAGCACAGGGAATCGATGTTTGTAAAAAGCAATTCGGCTCGACTTCCATACTTCTTCTTAATAAAATCATAATGAAACTCATACATAAGTGTTTTACTCAAGTCCAGTACTGAGAAACCTACATAGATGGGTCTATTCAGTTTCAAATGAGTCTTATGCATATGAACTGCTACAAGATCTTCATTAAATATTTTGAAGGAGTGTAAGGCTGGTGATGCAAGTAATAATTTATTAGTAAACGCCTTAGTCAGGCTAATAACAAGTATTTGGAACATTTTTATTCTACGAAACCTAGCAAATATATAATGTACCTGGATGCTAATAATCTGTACGGTTGGGCTCTAAACCAAGCACTCCCTGTATCGGATTTTAGATGGTTTGATTCTCAAGACATTCAGAACTTTGATCCACTTGCTGTTGAAGATGGCTCACCTGTGGGATATATTATCGAAGCGGATATAGACCATCCCCATGATTTGCATGATAACCATAATGATTATCCTCTGGCACTCGAAAGATTTCATATCACCCCATCTCTGATTTCGGAATATAGCCGGAATTTATCTGAAGAAATGAATTTGAAAATATGCAAGGACCAGATCAAATTAACACCTAATTTGAATCATAAGGTTAAATATGTTCTTCATTATAGAAATTTAAAGCAGTATATGAAGCTAGGGATGAAACTTGTGAAAATCCATCGAGTATTAACTTTTAAGCAAGAGCCCTGGTTGAAGCCCTATGTACAATTTAACACCGAGAAGAGAATGCTAGCAAAACATTCCTTTGAAAAAGATCTGTTCAAACTTATGAATAATGCAGTGTTTGGAAAAACTATGGAAAACTTGAGAAAAAGAATGGATGTTAAGCTAGTACAGACTGAGAAGAGACTGAAAAAATTACTTGCATCACCGGCCTTACACTCCTTCGAAATATTTAATGAAGATCTGGTAGCAGTTCATATGCATGACTCATTTGAAACTGAATAGACCCATCTATGTAGGTTTTTCAGTACTGGACTTGAGTAAAACACTTATGTATGAGTTTCATTAATATTTTATTAAGAAGATGTATGGAAGTCGAGCCGAATTGCTTTTTACAGACACCGATTCCCTGTGCTATGAAATTGAAACAGAGGATATTTACAAAGATTTTGAAAGTTATGAAGACTAGCAGAAACAACAAGATCACAACTATAATAGAAGGTCTTTATTTCACTTCTTTAAGACGTACAAAACTTTAAAATTCCAGAACGCTTTCGAGCGTAAGTACGCTCTTCATCAATGAGCCACTGATGAAGAGCGTATTTACGCTCGAAAGCGCTCTGGCTTTTTAAAGTTTTGTACGTCTTAAAGAAGTGAAATAATGACCTTCTATTATAGTTGTGAGCCACTGATGAAGAGCATATTTACGCTCGAAAGCGCTCTGGCTTTTTAAAGTTTTGTACATCTTAAGGAAGTGAAATAATGACCTTCTATTATAGTTGTGAGCCACTGATGAAGAGCGTATTTACGCTCGAAAGCGCTCTGGCTATTTAAAGTTTTGTACGTCTTAAAGAAGTGAAATAAAGACCTTCTATTATAGTTGTGAGCCACTGATGAAGAGTGTATTTACGCTCGAAAGCGCTCTGGCTATTTAAAGTTTTGTACGTTTTAAAGAAGTGAAATAATGACCTTCTATTACAGTTGTGAGCCACTGATGAAGAGCGTATTTGCGCTCGAAAGCGTTCGGGCCTTTTAAAGTTTTGTACATCTTAAAGAAGTGAAATAAAGACCTATTATAGTTATGATCTTGTTGTTTCTACTGAAATCCGACGTGATGTCAATTTTATTTATTTGTTATGAAGACTATTTTGACTTTTCTGATTATTCATGTGATCATCCACTCCATTCCAATAAGAATAAAAAAAGAATTGGAAAAATGAAAGATGAATTGAATGGAACTCCTGCCGTGGAGTTTGTAGGCCTGAGATCGAAAATATATAGCCTAAAAACACCCTTCACGGATAAAAAGACTGCTAAATGTGTTAATAAGAATGTTGTAAAAAAACACATCCATCATGAAGATTATTATAATCGCCTAACAAGGCGAAGATATAATAGAGTGGAACAATTTAAAATTGCAAGTAAAGCCCATCAGATGTATACTGTGAAGCAAATTAAAATGGGGTTATCCCCCTATGATGATAAGCGACATATCTTAAAGGATGGTATCAAGAGCCTAGCATACGGTCATTATCAAATTTAAATGACCAGACCATGCTAGATTGAATTGTGGCGGTGTATCCTATACACCGGGTGGAGGTGGGCCCACAATTCAAAAAAATATATATATTTTTCTAACAACATCTAATTTATTAAAAAGACATTACCACATTTAGATAGTTGAAAACAGATATCTATGATTATTGGGTAAACACACCCCCTCCAATAGACCCAATTCATGCAATTCTGCTACTTTTAAAATACGCCTTTTTGGCCACATTTTTTGTAAAAACACATATTTTTGTTGTTGTTTTTTGAGTTTTTGCAACATTTTGTGCGAAATGTTAATTTTTTCCATTACCACATTTTTGGTAGCATTTTTGTAAAAACACACATTTTTTTGTAAAAAATTACAAAAGTGCGAAAACCCATGTTAATTCCCATAGAGAAATTAGCATTTTGAAAAAAATCGCAAAATGTTAATTTTGCCCATAACCACATTTTTTGTTGTTTTTTTTACGTTTCTGAGACATTTTGTGCAAAATGTTGATATTTCCCATAACCACATTTTTGTTTTAAATTACAAAAGTGCAAAAACCCATGTTAACTCCCATAGAGAAATTAGCATTTTGAGAAAAAGTCGCAAAATGTTAATTTTGCCCATAACCACATTTTTGTTGGTTTTTTTCGCTTTTGGAACATTTTGCACAAAATGTTAATTTTCCCATAACCACATTTTATTTTTAAAAATTACTAAAGTGTAAAACTTACATTTGTTTATTTTGCTACTAAAAAGTATCTGATCCATCATAACCTTTGACTGACATCCTCTCTTCATGGAAAGTCACATACTGGTGGAAGCTCCGCCCTCCTCATGGGGTGCGCCTATGCTTTAACATAGGAGAATTAGCACCGCAATTGACCCCATGTTAAAGTATAGCACCGTGTGAGCCAGAAACCCTACTACTCCCTACTTACGATCATGCGCAATCACACCAGACTGGGAACATTTGCATACCAGCCCGCCCTCTAGCTATTTGCATCAATTCGCGATTGTACCCTGTTTTCTTCTTGGTGCTCAACTTTCATTGTCCGTGAGTGTATATTATATATATATATATACAGGGTGTCCCAAAAACATTGACCTCGGCTTTTATTCCTTAATACAAAGTTGTGTAAAAAAATTTACAGAATTTTATGAAATCGGTAAAAATTTTCAGAGAATTAAATTTGATGAAATACAAAATTTAAATTTTTACAGGCCCCCCCCTCCCGTATAAAAACATTTCCAATGAATAAAATGTGCCTCATACACTAATAAGGTGATGTACAAAATTACAGCATTTTATCATAAAAAGTCCCAGAGATACGTTTAAACAAAGATGGTGAGGGATTAATCACAAATCAAAATGTAAATGTTTACATCAAGAGTGCAAAAGATGCAACGCAGAAATGCATCATAGGCAAATGATATCTGCCTCTTATCTTTAGTGGATCTTTGGGATGGATGGAAAACATTTTGAACAAGCTTTGTGTAAAGTTATTGTTTCTACACAATGTAGATACTTTTGTACCAATAAATAGAAAAATTGTTATTTATTTATGTAATCATTGTTCCCTTTCGTAATTTGTGTATGACCTCTGAAACGCGATCTGCCGACGTGATTTTTTCCCTCTGAGAACCCATGTCGATGCATCGAAAAGTGATTTAAGTCCGCATTTTTGTCTTCTCTGGGATTTTTTATGATGCTGACTTAAACCTTTACTTAAACTGATGCTGACTTAAACCTGACTTTCAAAATGCTGATTTAAACCACTTTTCGATGCATAGACATGGGTTCTCAGAGGGGAAAAATCATATTGGCAGATCGCGTTTCAGGGGTCATACACAAATTACGAAAGAAAAGACTGATTACATAAATAAATAATAATTTTGCTATTTATTGGTACAAAAGTATCTACACTGTGTAGAAATAATAACTGTACACAAAGATTACAAAGCTTGTTCAAAATGTTTTCCATCCATGCCAAAGATCCATTAAAGATAAGAGGCAGATATTATTTACCTATGATGCATTTCTGCGTTGCGTCATTTGCACTCTTGATGTAAACATTTACATTTTAGTTTGTGATTAATCCCTCACCAACTTTGTTTAAACATATCTCTGTGACTTTTTATGATAAAATGCTGAAATTTTGTACATCAGCTTATTAGTGTATGGGGCACATTTTACTTACTGGAAATGTTTTTTACATGAGCCGTATAAAAATTTAAATTTTGTATTTCTTAAAATTTAATTCCCTTGAAAATTTTAATCGATTTCATACTATTCTGTACCTTTTTTTACGCAACTTTGTAATTTATTATATACAATGTCTGAGATCAATATTTAAGGAATAAAGCAGGAATCAATGTTTTTGGGGCACCCTGTATATATATATATATGTGTGTGTGTGTGTGTTTGTGTATGTATATATATATACTGACTTCCTAAAGTTAAGCAAGGACGGTAAAATAAACAAAAATGGAAAAGTAAAGCTTTGATTAATTCAAAATTGTACATGAAGGTAGCAAATTTATTTATGCATTAAAGAAAACAAGAATTATGTACAAAGATGAAAAAAATATTTACTTATCTTAAGTTATATGATGACATCACGTTTGGGTCATTAACAAAATGATGTTTAAAGGCAAACAAACTAAACAAAACTTACATTAATATGGTATGTGACAACCCCGGACCTTCACACAAGCTTTACAACGATTCACCGTGCTCCATGCTTTTGATGAGGTGACCAACCATCGCAGATGCGAGCAATGGCCATTCACCCAATAGGGCAGTTTCCAACTCTCTCAGACTGGCTGGAGGAGGTAAACGTGCAGAGACAGTACGTCCGACGGCATCCCTAAGGTTTTCAATGGGATTAAGGTCGGGGGAATACGCCGGCCACTCCATACGAGTAATGCCCTCGCATTCCAGGTATTCTTCAACGATGTTAGCTCGATGGGGACGGACATTATAGTCCATAAGGAGGAAATCAGAACCAACTGCTTCAGCGTAGCGTCCAGCAATGGGGTCCAGGACTTCATCCCGATACCGCGCAGCCGTCACAGAACCCCTTTAAAGATGTGCAGCTCTGTGCGATATCCCATTGAAATTCCAGCCCACGCCATGACACTGCCACCTCTGAATGCGTGATGTTCGATGATGTTCTTGGCCTGATTGCGTGTGCCTCGTTCTCTCCAGACCCTTACACGCTTATCATCTGTTTCCAGGGCAAATCTGGACTGGTCCTTGAACAGGACGTTGCACCAGTCTGAGACTGTCCAATTGACATGTTGACGACACTACTTTCTTATTGCTCCTCTGGCTTGAACGGTTAGTGAAACACAAAAACGTGGTACTCGGGCGTACAGTCCCTTCACGTGGAGCCTTCGGCGCAAGGTGCTGGCAGATATTGCCTTACCAAGTGCCGCTGCAACCACGGATGTAACAATTGTAGAGGTCGCTCATCGATTCCGCTTAGCTACTATAGCAATATACCGATTATCAAAGGGGGGTCGACCGGGAACAGGTCTTCGAACAACTGTTTAACTTGTTTAGAATTGTTTCCATAATCGAGAAATTACCGAATGATCAACACCAAAGAAAATAGCGACATCTTTGATTGACTGTCGTGCTTCAATGCGTCCGACAGCACGACAGCGCTCACTATCTGTCATTCGTCTTCTTTCAGCCCTAGAAACACGAATATCATCAAAAATAATCCTACAAAAGTAATAAACACTTCGTATCAGCATTTAAATGCACGCCTCAAACCCTTCAGAATGCTGGCGTCTTCAACGAATGCCTAATTAGCATATATCCGGACAGTCGATCGTGATTGGTTGTAACATACTACATTTGCATACTATCATCTACATCCGCAGCGAATTTCAGCCACTCAAATTGAAATACTCTTTTGAAAAATGAAAATTTGCATTGCGTGCTTAACTTTTGGAAGTGAGTGTATATATAATTATATATAATTATATATATATATATATATATGTGTGTGTGTGTGTGTGTGTGTGTGTGTGAGACCAGAAATAGATCTCACATTTGATGAGACAGTTTTATGTATAAATTTATGGTGGATAATACGTGTAATCTGGCTGGCACCGAGTTTTATCACTCCGTGAATCTAAAGGTCAGAAGACCATAAATTTATGGGGCCATGACAGAGGGGCTGAGCTGGGCCTCTAAATATTTTTAAGATAGGCATAAAAAGATAGGCATAATATTTTTAAGCTGGGCATAAAAATATTTTTAAGATAGTGTATTATGAGTTACTTCTTCCATTCTACATTATATATATATATATATATATATATATATATTTAATATTCATTCGAAACAATTTTATCAAAGTTCTATTAAAAGAAATGTCATATAATAGTCAACTCAGAGATATAGTTCTAATTCACTTTCACGTTTTAAACCAGCGATTTCCAACCTTATTCGTTTGGAGGAACCAGGGAATTAGAGAGTGGAACTCCTATTAAATGTTTCTTTTTTTATTAATATCTCGACAACCCCCAGTCTTAGAAACTCGAAACATGGACACAATTTTAAGTGGGGCTATTTGAAGGCTACCCACAAAATTTCATCCAATTCGGTTCCGCCGTTCTCCCATGATGATGAGACAAACAGACAGGCGGTTTTCAATTTTATTTATATAGATATGTGTGTGTGTATTTATATATCAAAATGTTATATAAATATATGTTTATTTATATATCAAAATGTGTTCTTGAGGATCTGGGAAAAGCACACGTGTGTGGAATCGCTATCTTTCAAGCATTTATTAGGACGCTACTCTGGGCACTTTTGAAAGAACACATCCAGTGCCAGATTAAGGCATAGGCGGACTGTGGACACCCAATACAAAGATGCCCCAAAACACCGGCTTATATGAAAAGAAAAACAAGTATTTATCTCTATATATTAAAAGTAAGTAACTGTCGCAAATTTCTATTTCCAGGAGTTTCTCTGTTTCCTACTGCAAAAACTCTAGCAATATAATAACAATGCAAAAAATATAAAATCTGGTTCACTTGTAGAGATATGTTTGGGGAACACGCTGAAATAATCGATTTAAACTTTAGTTTAGGAAATATTTAATGTCACATTCAAAGTCGAGGTCGCATCCTGGACAGACTAAGGCACTACCACGATTTTTAACAGGCATGTACCTACTTAGTTGAACTTTTGCAGGACTGAAGCCTTTTTATATTTCGATTTAGTTTAGGAGTTTTATGCACTTCTAAAGTGAAAACTATTCTTCCGTATCGGGGTGTCTCTCGAATTTCTTTGTTTCGTACCGCAAAATCTATATCATACAAAAATATGAAATTTGGTACATTTGTAGAAAAATAGTAGGGAGATTCGCTGAATCAATTTGACTTTAGTTCAACTTGAAACAGCTCGCGAAGCGGCCTCAGTGAACGCCAGCAAGTAGGAGGTGAAGATTGGTCTCTGAAGATTGGTCTGTCTTTCGTACCCCCAAAACTGTAGTATACAAACATATCAAATGTGGTAGAGAAATAATAGAGGAATAATGGTGAAATAAACTGTTTTTCTATTTAAATTTCACATTGTCTTCAAATAGCAAGCAAAGCTATCTCTGCGAGTGCCAGTGAGTAGGCGGAACACACTAGAGTAGTTCTTATAAAAAAATACACATTGATCAGTAACATATGAGCGTATAAGTATCAGAGATCAAACAATTGTGTGCAATTTGAACATTATTTACCACGTGATCATTTCTAAATTCATATAGAGTGCAAATTTATATATGTTTGACCAAAAATGTGTCATTTTTGCTAATTAAAATACACTGTTAATATAAAATGAAAACGTCTGATAATTCCTCGAGTTTTATTTCAGTTGCGTGGAGAAGTGCAACAAACTCTTAGTCCTTTACTTTAATAAGAAGGCCTGGAATGAATCCCGGAAAACTTTAGTCAGCCCCTGATTCCATCACATTAAATATTTATTTAAATGTTTATAAATGTAGAGCTAAGAATCAGCTAATTGATTTTCTTGTAGAATGTATTCTCTGCATAAAGTGTAATTTTTGCTAATTAAAATACACTGTTAACATAAAATGAAAACTCCTGATAATTCCTCGAGTTTGAACAGTTCCTCGAGAAATGAACTTTTATGATGATGCCAAATTCTAATGACAGATGAAAAATTTCTGCTAAATAGAGCTTTTACAGATAATATTTTATACGTAACTGAAACAGTGGTGGAAACAACTAGCTGTATTACAATGAAAATAATGTATAAGATATGTTCCGGATAATATTAAGAATCAATCAAACCAACTTTAAATACGGACCAAGTGCATAATCTAAATTTAAGAAATGAAGTTTACTGGTGCTGCCATCTTCTGTGACTATATGAAACAAAAATATAAATCAGATTTATTATCGTATCATTTAAATTGCTACTATTTTATAAGTTTTTAAATCACTTTTGAGTCATATGAATGTTAATATTCAAATATTAACATTCATATGACTCAACAACATAATTTCAGCTTCAAATCCACCAATACAATCTTAAAGGTGAAATTTGACACGCAAAGTTTTCAGAACAAATATTTATACTTTCAATTAGATGACTTATGTCGTAAGGATTACAGCATTTTAAATTCAAAGGAAACGAAATATGAAAATGTGTTCTTGCAAACCGGTGAGTAGAAAACGAACCGGGAATAATGACTATGGATCAAGCTTTAGATGGCAATTTTATGGAGCATCATATGGTGACATTGCACAAAATTATTAAGCAATTTGTTTCTCTTTTGCTTACTAATTCTGTACATTCATACGCATGTTCATAAAACAAACAACAATAAAAATATTCGTTAAGTAACATCGAAATCTTTAATCAACCCCTACCTTCTCTGGAATTGAATCAGTCTTCAGCTAAGCTATATTTACAGCCAGTCCTGAAAATGATCAAGGAATTTCTTTTTTTTTTGTATCAACCGGAATTGCGAAGAAATGGAAATGAAAATCTTTAGTGATGCTCCTCCTTTCACCACCTTTGGAATTTATATTAGTCATCATCTACGCTCTATTCTACAGTCAATCTCGAGAAATGGTTGGTTCAAGAAAATATTTTGAACCGAAAGTGGAAATCCTTAGTGAACCCCTCCCATTCTACTACGGAATTTAATGCTAAATCCATATCAGTCGTCATCTAAGCGACATCCTGAGAGATAGATATTTCAAGGTAAATGTAAATTTCTGAATAGGAAGTGACATCTCCAAACCGGAAGAGGAATTCCTTATTGAGTCCTTTAACTACTTCCGAAATTTATTGCTGAATCCATGTCAGTCATTATCTAAACTTTATTCTGAGAAATAGGTGTTTCAATGTAAATTTTTGAACCGGAAGTAAAAAGAAACACAAAGTGAAAATTTTTAGTGAATCCTCCAGAATTTAATGCCGAATCCATAGTGATCATCTAAGATCTTAATCCATTTTGAAAATTTATGTTTCAAGTAAAATGCTAAATTTTTTAACCGGAAGTACAAAAGAAATACAAAGGGGAAATTTTTAGTGAATCCTCCAAAATTTAATGCTGAATCCGTGATCATTTAAGATCTTAATCCATTTTGAAAATATATGTTTCAAGTAAAATGCTAAATTTTTGAACCGGAAGTACAAAAGAAACATGAAGTGAAAATTTTTAGTGAATCCCCCAGAATTTAATGCTGAATCCATAGTGATCATCTAAGATCTTAATCCATTTTGAAAATATATGTTTCATGTAAAATGCAAAATTTTTGAACCGGAAGAAGAAAAGAAACACAAAGTGAAAATTTTTAGTGAATTCTCCAGAATTTAATGCTGAATCCATAGTGATCATCTAAGACCTTAATCCATTTTGAAAATATATGTTTCAAGTAAAATGCAAAAATTTTGAACCGGAAATGGAAAAAGAACCGGAGGTGGAATTCTTTGGAAAACCTCCCGAATTTTAATGCTAAATCAAATCAGTCATCATCTGAACTCTAGCAGATCCTAGGAGAAATAAGTTTCATGAAAATACATTTTATAAAAGCAATAGTGTGGCGAAAACAATATAAATTAAAATTGCATTCTAATATGCGGATTTATATCTGACATGTGCCCCCAGTTCGCTATTCCTCGGCAGCGGACAGGGCCCATCCCACGGAATCATAAATGATCTATTAACTTATCTTTTTTCAATTTCTGTACTTATATATTTTACTAGTTGTAAGGCATCTATCAAATTCTACATTTATTCTTTAATTGAGATTATTTTGAATACTTTCTTCGGTCCGTCGAAGTCTCAATGCTCTTCTTTCAACAGTTTCATTGCCGCTCCATGCCGTTGTGGCGATTGTGCGTCGCCGTGGTCCCGAACCAGGGACCTGATGCTTCGTAGACCGACATTATAATCACTGAGCAAAAGCTAGCTCCTCCTCTGTTCTTATAATTCGGTTACTTGGCTCGTGTGGCATCTTTTTGATATGTCTTTGCTGCCGCACACTCCCCTCGCTGATGCGGAAGGCGCCGAGAGACGTGTCGCCTCGGCGTGACGGTCAGAGCCGGGAGGCGTGTTGCCTCGGCGTGACGGACAGTTGTGGTCAACCAGGAAGGGAGTGTCAAGGCTTCTGACTCCTTGTGGTGCTGCCATCTCGTGCTGAGAGGCGAAGTCGTTGGAAAGGAAGGTTGCGAGGTTGCGTGTTTCAAGCGTCCAGGCTAACCACTGTGGCAACTTGGCGTCGCCGTGGTCCCGAACCAGTGTGGTGCTGCTATCTCGTGCTGAGAGGCGAAGTCGTTGGAAAGGAAGGTTGCGTTTTTTCAAACGTCCAGTCATCATTGTGGCGATTGTGCGTCGCCAGGACCGAACTCGGGACCTAGTGCTTACAAGACCGACATTATAATCACTGAGCAAAAACTAGCTCCTCCGCTAGCTCCTCCTCTGTTCTTATAATTCGGTTACTTGGCTCGTGTGGCATCTTTTTGATATGTCTTTGCTGCCGCACCCTTGTACGTGCAGTAGGGCAACTTAAAACCATATCGAAATAAATAAGAAAAGCTAAAATAGAAATAGGCAGACGCTCAGTACAACGGAGCCGAAATGGTTCTACGTGAATAACTTCTTACATTATGGATGGTTAGGTTTTCTTCGTTAGACATTTTCAAAATAGTTCGAAATACTCTTTTGCAAAATATATATAAACTCATAAGAAATTGAACTACAGCGGTGAAACTCGGCATGTATGTATCGTTTGAGGAGATATGCAAATGAGGAATTTGGAAGAAAAAAATGTTTTATTAAGAAAGGGTGGAAACAAAATAGCATTTTAATGAGTGGTAAATTCTCCCCTGGACTATACAAGCCGATATTGGATGCGGTATAGAGTCAGTTAAGTTTCTCATGTTTCTCTGCGGAAGATTATGTCTGAAATGTTGCAACTGGTTAGCTAATTCAGTAGTTTTCTGAGAAGGCTGCAATTGTCGACCCAGCATTTCCCAGACGTGTTCTATTGGTGATAGGTCTGGTGACCTGGATGGCCACAGGAGGGTATCATATCTTCGAATATATTGTTGAAAAAGAGGTGCAGTGTGTGATCGAGCGTTATCTTTCTGGTAAATGGAACCTGGGCTGCTTCAGATCATAGAAAGAACAATCAGCTGCAGAGTATGGTCGACGCAAAAGTGAGCCGTCAGATTGGATTTCAGCAAAACTAGAGGAGATCGTCCCGTGACATGGTTCCCCAGACTGTTACACCACGTGTGATGACCGTGTGCCGCATGACAACAAAAAGCGGAATCTGAACGATTTGCAGTCCTCCTCCACACACGTAAGCGACCGGCCGGCTTCTCTCCTGACTGCATGATCATCTTGAGCAGTTGTCTGTCTGGTACGTCCTGAGTCTCTGCAATCATTACATGTGCCTTTTCTGTTCCATCGTTGCCAACACCAAGCAACTACTATATAGCTCCGACCAAGCGGCCGACTGAGCGAGCTGCTCATGTCCTCGGACAAGTCGGACGGTCTGGGTTTTCAATACACGTATGTGACGGTTATCAGTACTGAGAAAGAAGCGGAATTAGTCGCTAAATATAACATGCCTACAATCGGATACTGTTCAGGTTGATCAAACTTGACACTAATCCAGATGTCTCTGTCTATATTGAGGATTCGGTTGTGGGCGCCTTAATGGACGTCGACACCTAATCCCACCTTCTGCTGGTTGTCTTCCATTAGTTTCCCTTGATACAAAATGCGTAAAGATGACAAATGCCTTTGAATGCTGGTAGCGACCGGATTGGTGTGGAAGGCGCTTCTCTCATGACTGCATGATCATCTTGAGCAGTTTTCTGTCTGGTACGTCCTAAGCCTCTGCAATCATTACATGTGCCTTTTCTGTTCCATCGTTGCCAACACCGAGCAACTACTATATAGCTCCGACTAAGATGGCGACGTCAGTTGGACGAACTAAATTCCTTTAGGCCTATGAGGCGACCTCCCTCTGGAGCCGCTGAGTAAGTATCAAATTTGCAATGTCAAATCAGAAAATCCAGTTCCAATTGCCCGTAAATGAGAACACCGGTCGTTTTAAATACGTTGCATGAGCCCTATAACACCATTAGCGCTGACAGTTTGATTATTTGCATAACTCTTAAGACAACATTTTCATGCCGAGTTTCGCGACTGTAGCTCAATTTTTTATGGGGGCATATATTTTTTGCAACAGAGTGTATATCTCATAAAATCTGAATTTCTTATAAACCAGCAATTTATTTATTTTTTGGACAAATTTACACAGTTTAGAAAAAGTGATGTGTTAAAATGACTAGAAAATTAGTTCCTTTGTCCCAAATGTTAAGAAAAATCCCTGCAGCATATACACATTCTGCTTCATAAAATGCATAAGAGAACGAAAACACTTCATTGTCATTCAGTTGCCTTAAGGTGGAAGAAAAATGATAAAATAAGCTGAATTGAAGAACTTTTCGCAACCCATTCGCATATTGAAAATTTGTGTTTCATTTCATTTATATATATATATATATATATATATATATATATATATATATATATATATATATATATATATATATATATATATATATAATTTTTTTAAAGGAAACTAACATTCGTACTGCACTAAACACTACACAACAAATATGCAAGATTTTATATTATTTTAATATTAATGATCGCACTCAACTATACTTCGCGGCGCACGATTTGGGAAACACTGCTCTACAGCAGCATTGTCTATCTTACTTTTTGTCGAGTTATTTATCCTAATTTTTTAAATTCTCAACTAGGAGCGCTATTATTTATCCTAATTTTTTAAATTCTCAGCTAGGCGTGCTATTATTAGATTGGGCATAGTCACGTTACTATAGATAGACGTAATCCTCTTAAATTACAAATTTATTGAGGACTTTCCTAGGAAGCCTGTATATGAGATGGAAAAGGAAAGTATTAATCAAACTTTCAAATAATAACTTTTAATAAAATATGCATATCTATGTCTGTGGCCTCGAGATCTCTCGATCAAGCTGAGCAATTACAATGAAATTCGGGACGATTAATTTAAACGATAAATAATACATGCCCTGGATATTCAAAATAAAATTTTGTAGATATTTTCTATATAATGATTATTTTATATAATCGAACATAATTGCCATGATTTTAAATTTCTTTTAGGAAACAGGGTCGCTGCAACACTTGCCTCACCTCCTAAACAATAATGAAGTAAAAGGAGCATTTTACTATTATTAGAGGGGATATATACACTGCTCTCCAGCAGTTAAGCATCAAACAATAAAGAGAGAATAATTCATGAAATTCTACAGTGATAAACTACAAATTTCACAGGAAAATGATCAGATTAGTTATTTGTCATACAGACTTTAATAAGACAAAATATGTACATTCAGGGATTTCATTTTGCCCCAAATTCTTACAACAGGATGATGCCTAGAGAGGATAAACATTCGGAATGCTACAACTAAAATAATTTCGTTAAGTGCAGCATACAACACAAAATTAATAGCATCACTATAGATAGCTACTATTAATTTTGCGTTGATAATACTCTTAAAGAATTAATTTTAGTTATATTGCTTTAGCAGGAGTTTGAGTTGTACGTATGAAGAATGATGCATTGAAAGCCAAGGGATGCTTAATAAAGAATATGATACAGGATTGGCACTCACGGTTAATTCCCTCAATCAACTGATCCAGGATGACAGAAGGCCATTTTTATATAAATGCAATTTGCATTTCCCAGAGGATAGAAGAAGAATGTAATGGGGACGGATACGACGTTTCCAAGGGCATCCCAAACATTGGGATTTAAGAGAGGAATAATAAGGGGAATAAAAATCTGAAAAATATTTTGCTCTCAAACATTAAACTGTAGGAATTGAGGATATAGTTCTAAATTAGAATATCTGGATTAAATCATGAGACAGTGGATTGACAAAATGATATAAAGACTTTAACTATATAGTAAGTTCGCCCCAGTAGCTAGCTCAATGGTTGAAGCATCGGCTGACCAGTTCGAAGATCCGTAATTTGAATTTCGATTGGTCCACTGAGTTCTTTGCATATCAATTCTTACATTGTTATTAGGAATTTTAAACATAACGAACAATAGAAAATAATATTTCAGTCTAACAGCTTAGATAAATATGAAATGCCGAATTGGGTATAAATACTGAAGTACCAAATATTTCATATCAATATCTGTAATAAAATACTGGCAAAATTTGACCAGATTACCGGTTAAATAGATCTCGGAATGCAGGTATTGGATGTCCTAAGTGAAAACTATAAGTGATGAACACTTTATAATTTCAATGATCGTAGAATCATATTACTGTGACCACCAGCTAATATCCGGAGTCACCGCCGTGTGCAACTCGGAGAGCAGCTAGACGGACTGGGAGTGACTCAATAAGGTGCTGGAAGGTGTTTATAGATATGATGACTGCAGTGCATCTGACAGTTTCTGGAGGGTGCATGGTGGAGAATCCATAGAGCGAACAATTCGATCGATGTGGTCCCACAGGTTTTTTAAGTCTGGGGGATTAGGGAACCAAAAAAGTACTTTAGAGTTTTCATAGTGCTCTTCCAATCACTCTCGGATAGTTGTCGCTGTCTGACTCGACGTATTATCGTGCTGGTAGATCCCATCCGCCCCAGGGAAGACCATCAGGATGTATGGGTGTACATGGTCTGCAAGGATGGATTTCGTTATGACTCGTCACAACACGTTATTATTTTTACTATTCAAAATTAACATTTTTTTTTATAATTCATTAAATATTTTTTATTTCACTTTAAATTTATTATTCAAAATTATCTTATTCAAAATTGCTTTTATTTTATATACTCATTAATAGGCCAATTGTCTCTTTTCATAAATTAAATTATAACATGCTGCTGTATTCATATTTTCATGTACAGTCCACGCCCTCTTTCAAGACTGCAGCAAAACGACATCCCTTTATTTTCGATGAATGACAAAGGAACCTCCCCGGTTCAGCGAGAATTTAGTTTTTTTGGTATGGCAACATCCGGTTAGCGCGGGAGAAATTGTGCTGACTCGTTTCTTCTCTCAAATTTTCCTGGCGAGTGTAGGTTGTGTTAAAAGAAAGAGGTCCCTTCGGGGACATCTTTTCGCCATTTTCATTTTCTTAATATACCATGTGACAACTGAGTATTTTTTTTAGTGTGTGCATGTCAATTCTCCAAGCATCAAGTCATTTTGTGTAGTTCTTAAATCAGCTGTAATATTTGAAAATAATAAATTTCAGTATGTTGAAGTTTGTACAAAAGACATCGTATTCTCTCAATATTGTACTCAATAACTCTGGTATTTTGGATTCAGAAAAGAATAAATTGCTAAGCGGGAGAAATTTAGAAATTTCAACTTTTTTTTTTTTTTTGTAAAATCGAGAAGGTAGAATCAAGGCATGAAGAGGAACAAATCATATTTTAGCGCTTTTTCTATGATTGAGAAAATGCTGTGATTATTATCTTTTCTAAATGTGTCTAGTGCAGAAGTGGAAGAGATGGTTAAAATGTGTATGGTCTGCAATAGGCTACAAGGCAGATATTATTTATGTTCATTCATTAAAATTTTGCTCAGAAAGGAAATTTTCAACAGCTGGTGATTTGCTCATCAACATTTTTTTTAAAGGTTTATAATCTTCATATATATATTCAATTCCAAGAGAAAATGCTGTGGTTAAAGTAATTTTGACTTTAAATGCATATACAACATAAGTATACTAAAGAACTTTGAAAAAACTATTTTAAAATTTAATGACTGAATAATTAGTTCTGACTAATAGTTACAAGATGAATAATAATTATGTTTGCAACATTGATAAAAAAATTAGATTGAATTAGATCAAGTTACAGGTAAGGAATTTTAGGCGCTCACACACAAATGGTTATTTTTTATATTTTAATCACACAACGCAATTATTATTGATATTCTAAATTCTATTCCCCACTGTACGGTCCCATTCTCATTAAAAATTAACTATTAATTTAATTAAGTTTCTTTTTTTATTGTATGTGAGTGACCGACCCAACTAGATGTGTGATGGGGATTGTAAATTAACTTTTATATTTCTTGAAGATCTCTCTTTACAGTCCTTATCACAACATCTAGTGTTCATCTTATTTCTGGTGCTGTGACTTTTAGCGGTGATGATTATTTTATATATTGTATTTTGAATGAATTTTAAAATTTAAACATTGATATAATAATGTTTAGTCAATTTAAATTGGTAAGAAAAAAAGAAAAATAAATTTAATTCAATTGAAAATATATATATACATGTTTTCTTTATATGTAGGAAATTATGCAATTAATGAAATTAAAATTTAAATGATATAGCTAATTTTTAATTTAGTGACTGCTGAATATATATATAAATTTTTTACATGATAGTAATATTCACAATTCAAATTAAAATAAAATAATAATTATTATTATAATTCATTATGTATTGTATAACTCTATCAAATTTGATAATTTTTTTTATACCTTAACAAATCAAAATTTTTTTAATGTCATTCTTGATTTTTTTTATGGATAAAATCTGTTTTGTTACTGGAAAGGAATTAAGATTGGTGATAAGAATTTTATTTTGATAACTTTATACCTTCATGGTGTCTGTTTAAACAGTATATTTTTTATTTATCTTTTGAAGCTGGTCTTCAATCGTGTAAATTGTTTCAAATTTAATTTGATTTATGTCGAAGAGAATTGTTTCTCTTGTTTTATTTTTTTTTTAGTTTTTGCGCCCTCCACTCTGGTCAATTCTTGAAGACCTAACTCAAAATAAACTTAAATCATTAATTTTGCTAGGAAATTTTTTCAGCAATAACAAAATAGAATTTTTAAAAATACTAATTAACTATTAAATATAATTTTTCAAATATAGGTATAAAATAAGTGTAAAGTGTTTAAATTATTTTTGTTTATCTGTGTTAAATTTTAATTGTAGTAAATATTATATTTACAGGATATATATTTTCATTTTTCATAATTCAGTTTTTTTTTTTTTTTTTTTTTTGCAATAGTAGTGAAATCATTCAGTTTCGCTACAAAATTTGTATTGTATGTGATTTTTTAATTTCAAATATAATGAGTGACTTTTGTTTTGGGAAATTTTTCTAATTCATTGAAATTTTCGCTGGAAACATAGGCTAGTGCCTTTTTTTGCTCTTTTTGCCATTCACTCCCAATCAGGGAATGATTAGGCAATAAACAAATACATTATTTGATATTTAATTCATAATCACAATTATTTTATATGTATTATCAGTTTAAAAAAATCATAACTGATATTTTTTATTATTATTATTCTAGAAATGAAATTTGTATTATATTTTGTATTTATTGTTATATGTTCTTTATTTAAATTTAAAAAGTAATTCTAAATTAATTTTAATTGGTTAAATTAAAAGTGTAGCAATCAATGTTTAAAACAAACAGTATTAAAATATTTAAAATAATTAATCTGAGTTAATTTAAAATATTAATTAAATATATTAACATTTAATAATTTAAATTATTAATTAAATAATTAATAATTAATATTTATATTAAATATATTTAAAATATTATTATTATATGATAAGTATTGTTTACAAATTTTGGCAAGATGTTTATGAAATGTTTTGGTATTTTATTTGTGCTGTATAAAATAAGTTAATAATGTAATTTTTATTCATATTTAATATTCACTTTGGCAAAAACTTTGTTGATTTATTTGCAAAATTTAAAATTCTGTGTAAATTAATGGGTGAGTACTGTTACAGTTGTCGCAAGTTTTTTTTTTATTATTTTAAAATGTTAGTAAATTAGTTAAAAGTAAATTTTCTGGCAAGGAAGAGTTCTGTCAAATTGTGTTATTAACTTTTCAAACCGAATCATTGATTCCTTCAACTTCACCAAACTTTTCCATCACCTATCACTTGAATTTCCAATAAAAAACATCAATGTAGTTAAATCATATAAATATAATATCCCTTTCGGTAGACTTATTTTTAACTATAACCAAATTTCAAAATCTACTGATCCATCGTCCTCTACTCCGATAGATAAAAATAATCTTTGTAATTGTCATTCACCTGCATTGAAACCTTTTATAAATACCCATTTTGGTCATGTACTAACGGGTAACTTAGATATAATAACCGACCCTTCCTTAAAACTCATTTTGTCATATGGAACTAAATATAGACCACCTTCTAAAAACCATCCTGATTCTATCCTTAACACTCTCTCTCTTGATATTGATAAATTCATATATAAAATGTCCATTACACATTCAATACCAATGGAAGCCTTTTGTGTCTGGAAATCTAAAATTTTATCCCATGTTCAACTTAAGCTATCACATTCGCGTATTCCACAGTCTAATTTTCAATTATCAAAATTAAAGCAAAGTATTACACATATGCAGAAATTCCTAGTTTTTACGTATGTAGACAAAGCTTCATCAAACTATGCTATTTTCTGCAAATTTTTCTACATTAAAACATTATTATCCAATTTAAATCAAATCAATACCTTCAAATTGCAAAAAACAACCATACATGATTTAAAACGCAAACTTATTTCCAAGTACAAACAATTTTTTTATACTCATCAAAATTTAAACATCCCATATTTAGTAATCATACCAAAATTTCACAAGGACCCAGTAAAATTTAGAACAGTTACCAGTGGACACAACTCTTATGCATCAAAAGCTAATAAAAAACTTCTCAAAGTCTTAAACATTCTATTTCATGCTATTTCCCAAGAGCCACATTGCATTATCCGAAATAGCTATGAACTTATTCAAAAACTGAAATCCTTTTCTGCCATTGACTCATTCCAAACATTAGATTTTAAAGATCTTTTTAATAACATCGACATCAAAGATTTATTTTCTGTCATTAAACAAGTCTTCGATCAATTCAAATTAAATACTCTTACTAAATATGACTCGTCTACCTTTAATAATTTATTGCATTTTGTGCTTTTTCACAACTATCTTGTACATGGCAATGCTGTATACCTCCAAACGATTGGAGTACCGCAAGGATCCAGTAGTAGCTCCATGCTCGCCAATATTTATCTTTACTTCTACGAAAGAAAATCCACTCTGTTCACTCCTAACATTTCTATTTTTCGATACATTGATGATGTTTTTCTTTGTTTTCATACTGCACCCGATTCTTTACCCACACTTAATATATATCCATCCAATCTTGAATTAATACCGAATGAATCCCACCCTTCCAAATCTGTAAATTATCTTGACATCACCATTGATATACATTGTAACTCTTTCAATACTACTATTTATGATAAGAGACATCAATTTAAATTTAATGTAAAATTCTTCCCTCATTTTTCTTCTTGCCTTAGCAACCAAGTTTTTAGAAATCTAATCACTAGCTATTTGCTCCGCATTAAACGCCTGGATAGTAATAAGTGTACACTATCACACATTAATCGTCTCAAAAATCTTTGCTATATGTACAATTTTCCCACCTTATTTGTAGATCGCAGTATAAGTACAGTATTCCAAAGTCGTGGAAACACCACAAAATAAACACCGCCCCGGCGGGCAAAAATAAAAATGTAAAAATATTAAAAAACAGTAATTTCGATTACACTAAAAACGTAAATTTTTTTTTTAATAAACACCGCCTCGGCGGGTAAAGAAAAAAGTTTAAAACACTCATAAAACCGTTAAGGCGTATATCTAAAAAGCAAATAAAACAAAAAACAGGCTACGGCTCCAAAAAAGAGTGTTATCCATTCTTTCAAAGTTTTCGATAATCGTGGTCACATCTCGGTCAGTTTCTAAACTCTTGGGTTTATCTCTCCGAAAGTATGTACTGCTACTTCCACTTCCTCTGGTCTGGATTATTCCCACGTGGTATTAAGCAAGGTGAGCGTTCAGAATGTAGCACGTGGTGGACTCATTTGAAGATTATTCACGGTGGCGACCTTTCGACATGTGAGTTGCTCTTTTTAGCAAGTTCGTATATTTGTGCGCTATATTTTTCATGTTCATGTCTATGTGATATTTTATATTTCATGTTTATGTGTATTTTATGTTTTATAATTGAATTTTATCCTATTTGGTTTTTTCTGTTATTCCGTTGTTGGGTACAGATTGCATAATATTTTAACCACGTGTTTTTATGCAATCATAGAAACAACGGATTTTAGTATGTCTGTCTAGAATGTGCCCCTGAAGACGTTTCTGGCAGATATACTATTCTTTAATATATTTTCCTTGTCCTGGCCTCTCCGTGCTCTACTTTTTCGGCCCTTCCTCGTTGCTTTTTGCTATTCACTACACGCTTTTATATTGCTCGCGGTTTGATACTGTGGTTACTGATTCACACTCCTGCACTTTAGTATTTGTTATTTTAATTTATATATATATATTATTGAAGTTTATTTAAATAATGAGAGGCCTACATGTCAGGAAAAGTGACATTTAAAAGAAATTATAATTAAAAATATATATGTGTATGAAATTGGCCTAATATTTCCCATGAAGCATAGACTTCAAATTATGTGTGTTATAATTATGTATTTAGTGTCGAAGTTCATAAAACTTCAAAATATTTATTTAATGGGAAAAAATTCTTGAAATGATTATATTGTATTATGTTTTGAATATAATTGACAGAACTACAATTCAATGTTAAGTATTATTAATATGAGAAAAAGTTTTGATTGTGTTTATTTTTATATTTTCCTTGCATCAATTTTAAAATTTACCACTGAGACAAATTATTTTGATAAATAAAATTTTTAATATTGCTTAAAGCAATTCTTTTCTTTAATGATGGAAAATTAAGTTTATTTTTTTTGTTATGCAAAATTAGAGTTTAATTACATTTTTTTATATTATGAAGAATTGAGTCAAATTTTGTGTAAAATAGAAAATAAGTACATTTCTTTTATATGATGAGGAACTTTAGAATTTTATTGATAAATCAAAATAATTTATTTTATGAACTTTATTTTACAGGTTATTCAAACTTCTCTTTGAAATTTTATTTTATAAGCATTTTCAGAAAATTTAACATTAAGCTTTGAAATTATTGTATTATTTTGGTATTGCAAATTGAAAGAAAATTTAAAAAATTTCAAATTGGTAATTTTATTCAATTGTTATGTCTGGTTTTCATTGAATATATGTGGGTATCTTCCGACTCTATCTTTTTTTTATTGAATTGATGATTCATCCATATCATCAAATTTTTGCTAGGGCTCATTTATAGCTCCGACCAGTTCTCAATATTTCAGTATTGATATTTTCTGATTGTAAATCTAGATAGCAAATCCGTCAAGTTTATCAGATAATTGATACATCTCAGCTATTTATTTCATTCTCTCTTATCAGTCTTTAATTGCAAATTTTGAATTATTGTCTTTATTCCTCATAAGACATAATCTTTTTGTAATTGATCACATAATCTTTATTCTCTATCTACAGTTTATTTGAATATGTTGAATTTATGTAGACTTTTGGATTTCAAAATTTTTAAATTCATTTTTATTTAAAATTCATTTTTACATTGTTGAATATTTTCATTTTTATGATTCAAATTTGTTAATGGTTTATTTATTTTTTCTAATGGTTTATTTTCAGGTTTCTGAGGTTAAAATTTGATTTGTACTAATTTTATTTTTAAATTTCTTATAGTTTCAGCAACATATTGCTCGGGAATGGAAGTGTTGGAATCTTGGTACAGAATTGGTTACCAGTTTTATCTTACTTGGTGGATTGATGGAGAATTGGGGTGATCTGTTTTCAAATCATGATTGAAGCAGGTTTCTTTGGTCTTTTCTGCCCTGATCAAGCAGGACTACCTTATGTCTTGATTCTTCATTGATTTCTGTTGAGGAAGTCTGAATTTTGGTAACATTTTCTTAAAATTTCATTTTATTGAGATATTTCATTTATTAATATAATTCATCCATTCATGGAATTCATTTTATTTATTAAATTTCATTTTATTTATAGGATTTCATTTTATTTATAATTAATTCATTGATGAATAGGATTCTGTGCATTGATATTTTTCATTTCTTTGATTTCAATTGAGAATTTTATTATTTTGTTTTGGTAAAACAGTTCAGTTTTGAAATTTTTTTTATGAATCGAGTAATTGAAATTTCAAATTAATTGGTAAGAATTGTTGAATTTTCTTTAAATCAGTTATTTTTACTTCATTGGAAGATTTTAGTTAATTTGTTAGACATTTTGTTAAAATTTTGATTTCATTTTTTTACATTATTGAGGATTTTATATTTTACAATTTTGCATTCATTAGTTGGTTGATTTATGGTCTGAATATTTAACGATTCAAATTTGATTATTTCTCAGAGATTTAGAATTTAAAGAATTATTTCATATTCATTGGATTTATTAAGTTCATTTATGAATCTTGTTTTACGAATTGTCCAAATTTTGGATTGTAGTTCATTGAAGTTAAAATTTTAAATACAGTTCTTTCTGCATCCTTATTCGAATTTTTATATTTGTTTTTTGATTAAAATTTAGAATTTTTTTAGGTGGTAGTTGATAATATTATTTATAGTAATGGCATTTTTTTACTTTAATGGTGGTAATTAATTCTTTTATGCGACAAATTCAATGGAAATTTTTTTGTTTTATATATACTTGCAACTGTACTCAACTCAGAAATTTTTTTATATGCACTCACATTGAAAAGAAAAAATTGTTTACATACTATATTGTGTATTCATCTACATGCACTTGGTAGTACTAGATTCTTGGAAATTGTGTTTTATCTACTGTATTCACCACAGATTGTTCACACTCACGTCATACCTCGTCTTCACTTGTATTTATTCATTGTTGATAACTTATTGCTTTCATTGTTACTCTACTCATGGATTTTGTATGTATATTGTATTAGGCATCATGTTTTGATATTTTATGAAGTTTTCTTTCACTGTAAGGTTAAATTCTTTTTTTTTTCTCTTTTTTTTAGTGAGGGATTGTATGTTGTGACTCGTCACAACACGTTATTATTTTTACTATTCAAAATTAACATTTTTTTTATAATTCATTAAATATTTTTTATTTTACTTTAAATTTATTATTCAAAATTATCTTATTCAAAATTGCTTTTATATTATATACTCATTAATTGGCCAATTGTCTCTTTTCATAAATTAAATTATAACATGCTGCTGTATTCATATTTTCATGTACAGTCCACTGCAGCAAAACGACATCCCTTTTTTTTCGATGATTGGCAAAGGAACCTCCCCGGTTCAGCGAGAATTTAGTTTTTTTGGTATGGCAACATCCGGTTAGCGCGGGAGAAATTGTGCTGACTCGTTTCTTCTCTCAAATTTTCCTGGCGAGTGTAGGTTGTGTTAAAAGAAAGGGGTCCCTTCGGGGACATCTTTTCGCCATTTTCATTTTCTTAATATACCATGTGACAACTGAGTATTTTTTTTAGTGTGTGCATGTCAATTCTCCAAGCATCAAGTCATTTTGTGTAGTTCTTAAATCAGCTGTAATATTTGAAAATAATGAATTTCAGTATGTTGAAGTTTGTACAAAAGACATCGTATTCTCTCAATATTGTACTCAATAACTCTGGTATTTTGGATTCAGAAAAGAATAAATTACTAAGCGGGAGAAATTTAGAAATTTCAACTTTTTTCTTTTTTGTAAAATCGAGAAGGTAGAATCAAGGCATGAAGAGGAACAAATCATATTTTAACGCTTTTTCTATGATTGAGAAAATGCTGTGATTATTATCTTTTCTAAATGTATCTAGTGCAGAAGTGGAAGAGATGGTTAAAATGTGTATGGTCTGCAATAGACTACAAGGCAGATATTATTTATACTCATTCATTAAAATTTTGCTCAGAAAGGAAATTTTCAACAGCTGGTGATTTGCTCCTCAACATTTTTTTAAAGGTTTATAATCTTCATATATATATTCAATTCCAAGAGAAAATGCTGTGGTTAAAGTAATTTTGACTTTAAATGCATATACAACATAAGTATACTAAAGAACTTTGAAAAAACTATTTTAAAATTTAATGACTGAATAATTAGTTGTGACTAATAGTTGCAAGGTGTTCTTCTGTTTGCAACATTGATAAAAAAATTAGATTGAATTAGATCAAGTTACAGGTAAGGAATTTTAGGCGCTCACATACAAATGGTTATTTTTTATATTTTAATTACACAACGCAATTATTATTGATATTCTAAATTCTATTTCCCATTATACGATCCCCTTCCATTAAGTAACTAACCTTAAATTAATTGATTCCTTTTTTTAATTATATGTGAGTGTCCGTCCCAATCAGGTGTTGAGATATGATCGTTCAATTGATTTTATCATTCGTTAATTAAGTCTCTTGAATGGTTGTATCACAACAGATTCATAACGAAATCGGTTCATAGTGCCTTCCACAGATATGAGTGAACTCAAAGGATGTCCCAAAAACATTCCCCAGAGCTTAACGCTGGCCCCACCATCTTGTGTTCTTCCAGCAATGGTTGATGAGTGTTTGTTCTCCGATCTTTCACGCCTTATACGTCAACGTCCATCCGCTCTGTGAAACAGAAAACATGACTCATTGGAGAAGCCAATAGTTTGCTAATACGCAGAGGTCCAATTCCAATACTGCCGTTCAAATGTAAGCCTTTTCTGCCGATGCACCATCCTTAGCATAGGTGCAGTGACAATCTGACTGATTCGGAAGCCCATACGTAGAGCGGTTCGAAGAACTGTCGTTTGAATCACAATTCCGGTAGCCCCCTGGTTTATTCGACCAGCGAATTGCTCCAATAAAGCGGCGATCGGCCCTCACGAAGCTTCGGAACCGACGTTCACCTCTCACATTGATGGCGCGCAATGCTTCGCAGTTTCCACGTCGTTTATTCGCAATGGTGCCATTTCTCCATTGACGATGCACTTTAATCACAGCAACCTTGGCCCGAAAAGGACTGTCCCCTTGTTCCGAAACCAGATAATCATCCCTTTTTCCAAATCTGATAAATGGCTCCTTTTAGCTATGGAAGCAACGAGTTATATGCTTTTCGAATGCCTACACCACACCTTACAGACCCACCAAGCCATCTCACGACACGTGCCATCTTTCGTTAGCTACGCGCTGTTGACGTCAACAGTAGGAGGTGGTCCCAATAATGTGACTCGACCTTGTTATATTCTTGCTTTAATTGATTGTGACAATAATTTATGATCCAACAAATTAACACTCGGCTTCCAAAAACTGGCTAAATGACACCAATGAATTGCACTTATCATGCAATATTAATATTATCATTTTTACTCAATCCCGAAAGATTTTCTGAATTTTCAGACCCAGTCATCAAGCATGTAACAAAATAGCTCGCAGTCGAATCGAGAACCTTTTGAACATACGTCATATCTTGACTGCAAATCATCGCAATCATTATACCGCTGACGTCAAAAGTGCATGACAGTTGTGGCAGAATAAAACTGCTGTCGTTATCAATAACGACTATTAATAAAACACCAAAGCTCATCTTTCACTCACAATATATCATTATAAAAGAAAAGCATTTAAGGTGCCTTATCATTTTCGATAATTGACTTGAAATCTGATGAGTCCCATTTGTCTGCTATTTTAGACTTAGGCGGAATATGAAAAGAAGGTAAATATGGCAGGAAAATTCATAAAAGAGGGATATATAGAAAGAAACCTACATCCTGAAAATCAAATCACGAACTTGCAATTTATTTATAGACTAACAGTATACATTTTCTTCGCAAGGAATATGTATAACATAAAGAAATTAAAACTTCACTTATGTGAATTTTCCTATAATATTTTAAATGGCATAGTTATTCTAAACATTTTATTAAAATATTTAATTTAATTTTCCTAAAAAGGATGTATAAGAATCTCTGTTCTCGCTATACAAAATTGTCTTTACAGGCAGATCTAAAGAAGAAAAAAACTGGACCCGTTTGTTTGTAAACAAATTTACAAAAACGATTATTTACATATAAATATATATATAAATATATATATATATATATATATATATATATATATATATATATATATATATATATATATATATACACACAAAGTGACAGGGATTATCAGAGAAATTGAACTTAATTTTGCAAAATATTGAATTTCCATAAATTAGGAGTCATTTTCACTAATTTTGTATCATTTTATAAATTCGGCTGCATTTTCATTAATTTGACAGCATTTTAAAAAGTCGCCAAATTTGTCGGAATGTGGAACAATTGGACTAAGAGACAAAAGATACCAAACATCATTATAATACTATCATCTTTCAAAATGCAATTAATTTCATTGATTTGGTGTCATTTTTATCAATTTCACAACAGTTTTATCGATTTGGCGATATTTTCGTTAATTTGGCAATATTTGAGAAATTTGGCCCCATTTTTAAAAGTCGCCAAATTTATTGTCAAGTAGGAAGATTGGACTGACAGTCAAAAGCTACCGAAACATTATTACAATACTATCCCCTTACAAAAATAAAATAATTTCATTGATTTGGCGACATTTTTGTGATCATATAACGTTCCAACATTTTTTTCCTTCAGTGTCTAAAAACTGAAAATCTGAAAGTTAAAATTATATAACAACTTATACAGTTATATAATTTATATTCAATTGCATAATCGTTTCGAAATAAAAAGGCATTTCCATACCTTTGTCATAACTAGGCCCCACATTAACACTATTATAATTCCATTTTTCTTAACGAAAAATCGTATCAAAATCTACTGGATTTTGTTTTCAAAATCTACTAATTTTTTAATCAGAAGGGTCAGCAGCTCGAGAAAGGCTCTTGATATTTCTCGGACAAATTGTGCAAATCGAGTAAAATTTTGTACGATTTTTAAATCAATAATTCTAAGAACCCAATTTGTTATCGAGGACCAATAACCAAAGAAATATCAATGTTTTATTTTTTTTCCTTTTGAAATCAAAAAAGTAATATAAACAAAATGATGATAAAATTTGGAAAAAAAAGGCAATATTTTTTATTTAGAATCGAATGAAATAACTTTCACAACAATAACTTGCGTTGTTCTTTGGGTATTACGCGCTTTTGATCAAAAAGAGCGAAAATCATGAAAATTGAAATGTTTCACTATTATCAAATGACTAAAAGTTTGTAAATACTTTTAACCAGAAATAAATGGATACTATTGTTTAGTGCTCGTGTTCACGAGCTACTAGAAATTTGACTTTTCCACAGGGAACGGAATACTAATTCAAAAAATTATTAAGCAAATTACGTGAAATTGTGTATGCTTAATTAAGTACCATGCCCCGGAAAAATCGAAAAGGTACGACAACCCCATTTTCAAAAACTGCGGCCGTGTTCACGCGGAGTACGATCACGTTAAACATGTGGGTCCGTAAGTCCTTCCGAGAGGTTGGTGGTAGGGGAAGGAGGGTACGGTCCCTGTGGATGCCTCCCCCACTGGGTTCCGGTCTAAATTGGGTGGCACTTCCCGGCCGTCCAAACAGTTACCTTACACCGTTCTGGTAGGTGGGACGGTCTGGGTAACAACAACAACCCCATTTTCATGAATACCAATAGTTTCTCTTTGAGACGTTTTACACAATAATTACGTGTGGTGATAATAAAATCACGCCTGCCCTCTTTGACGTAAACATTTTTCTGACAACATCTCGAACCGTTAGATTTCGTCGTCTTCATCTGCACACAAAACCCGAAAAGTGGGACGATCTCATGCCTTCACCAATGATTCAGTTAGGAAAGAATCTTTAATAAGCACAAATATGGAAAAATAATATCTTTCCATGTCGTTCATTTATTTGCCCCTTCTTCAAGTCCAAAATTATATAATTGGCCACAAAATAATCATTTGCCCAATGGTTTTTCCTATAAATCAAAAAACACATTTCGATATTCAAGGAAATATTCTTAGGACTCGATCTCGCTGAACATGATTGGACTTATTATTCTTAATAACTCAAATTAATATAACAAATTCCATAAAAACCTTAGGATTCTTGCGAGAGATATATTTGTCCGTTAGAAAACGAAAGTTATACCTAATCGTAATAACACCGAAAATAATTTAAATGCGTTTCTGGTGAAAAGTATTTACAAAGTATCCACAGTATATCCACTGATTTATAATTAGTGATGATATTTACTTTGCTTAAGGATTTTTCTTTAGGTTAAAATTTATAATATCTCAACGATGCATATTAGTGTCCTGTAAATAATGCCATTTACTTTCAAATAAGATATACATATATAAAACAGATGTTTCTGCAACATTTTCAATAAAATTATATTTTACAACTTTTCTTTCAAATAAGATATTCGAAAAATTCAAACCATCCTGATTCGCTTACCCTTAAATAAATCAGCTTCTGATATTTATTGAAATAATCATACCAAATTTCATTCTATTTGCTCAATTGGTTTGGAATACATTGCACTCTGTGTTGATGTTGATGACCCAGACCGTCCGACCTACCAGAAAGGTGTAAGGTAACTGTACATTGCACTCTGTGTGAAAAAGTAAAACAGATTCCAGTATTTTGGACGAATTGTGATAACTGCTATACAATAGAATCAATCAATTATATATAAAACTAGCAGCATACCCGTTCTTCGTACCAAGTATATAATATAAAGAAACTTATAATTCGCAAACATGTACAAATTCTGTTACAATATTAAATTTATTGCTCCTAAAGAGAAGTTTAAGAATATCTGTTCTCACTATGCAAATTTATCTTCACGGGCAGATCTGAAGAATAAAACATCCTGGCCCCTTCTGTAAGCAAATTTACAGAAAAAAAAGGAATTGAATCAATATATGCAATCCCGTACTACTTATCTTGTCGCAGAATAGAAAATATGCCAGTGTGTTAGTAGAAGATTACCCGTATTAAAATATGAGTCTCAAAAATCTCTGCCAAAATAAAAGAGATGACGTAATAAATTGAAAATATCAATAATGCCGGTACTCTTTATACCAGAAGGTCGTAATTGATTCCAATATATTCCAATATATATTAAAACATATTCCAATATACCTGTACCACTTATATTCTCGTAGATTAGAAGATATACCCGTGTATTTGTAGAAGATTACTCGTACAACGTACAATATATGAGTTAAAACAATTTTTGTCATAATAAAACAATTGCATAAAAACTTTTGTCATAATAAAACAATTGCATAATCGCGACGGGTGTCCTGGTGTCCGACTGAATGCAGGGCTGCAGAAAGGTAAATTATAGTTTCTTTCTACAGCCTCGGCTTGAACCAAAGAACTGCTATCAGATTAAATTGCTCTTCGAAGGCATGAATTTCCCTTGCTAGTGCATTTCACAAGATGCGACTAAATTTTATAAAAAATTATTCGCTGAAACAATAGATTAATAAGGTAGTATTTATCCCAATGCTACCATCTAAGATTCAATGTATAAGAAAATTATTTTGAACACATTTTTCAAATATTATTTTTAGATATCTTAATCTTAAAACAAAGTAAATCCTAGAATAAATTAAATTTCTTTTATTATATTTCTATACTGCTTTATAAATTTATTTCTTGAAAACAACTTAGAATAACATATGTACTTTAAAACAACATACATGTAGAAAATGTCAGGCAGATTATTGAATTATTAAAGGAATATGAAGGCTTTAGTGCTTATAATGCGTTTAAAAACTTTCACTTTATATTGCATGATTTTATGTTGAACTTCACACATTTAATAAATTCACACATTTAGTAAATTCACACATTTTCTATTATATATTACATTTTGCTTAGGCGTATCCATGGGAGGAGGGAGATCCCTCTCTCGAAATCCAAATTTAAAAAATGATTTTTTTTATTATATGGGATCGTGTGCACCTCGAAAAATAATTCTGGATACGCATTTGACTTGGTAAATTCACACATTTTCTATTATATATTACACTAGCAGCGTACCCGTTCTTCGTACGGAGTATATAATATAAAGAAACTTAAAATTCCCAATCATGTGCAAATTCCTATAGTATACTAAATGACATATTTAATCAAAATATTCCGTTAAAATATTTAATTTAATGTTCCTAAAAAGAAGTTTAAGAATCTCTGTTTTCGCTATACAAAATTATCTTCACGAGCAGATCTGAAGAATAAAACATCCTGGCCCCTTTTGTAAGCAAATTTACAAAAAAAAAGGGGGGGAACGTGTATCAATATATGCAAAACGAAAGCATTAATATTATATGGGACCCGTACTACATATATTGAAGCAGATTAGAAAATATGCCAGTGTGTTAGTAGAAGATTACCCGTATTACAATATGAGTCTCAAAAATCTTTGCAAAAATAAAACACATGACGTAATAAATTGAAAATATCAATAATAACAGTAATCTTCATACCAGAAGGTCGTACTTGATTCCAATATATGCCGATATATATCAAAATATATGCCAATATATCTGTCCTACTTATATTCTTGTAGATTAGAAGATATACCCGTGCATTTGCAGAAGATTACTCGTACAACGTACAATATATGAGTTTAAACAATTGTTGTCATAATGAAGCAATGGCATAATAACTTGAAAATATCAATAATCCCTGAATCAATAATCCACGAAAATATCAATAATACTAATGTTTAAAACTGAAGACCGTAATTGATATTATCCAGGCAAAAATGCAAGGTCAATGAAATTTATTTTATATACATATCTTTATTATTCAAATCGGAAAAGATTTAATAAAAATCAGTTACCGCATAACACATTGGATTTAAATACATTGCTAAACGACATGGTATCATTTGCTTCAAATAAATTGATAGAAATCATATCGTCTGAATAATGCGATCTCCAGAGAAGGTTAGGCGACATTTTCGTCAATTTAGCGATAATTTAAAAAAATCGCCAAATTTATCCCCAAGTAGGCTGTAGAACTGACAGTCCAATTTTGCGACAAATTGACGAAACATCATCAAAATACTATCCCCTAACAAAACACAATTAATTTCATTTATTACGCGCAATTTTATCAATTTCATGATATTTTTATATATTTACAAATATTTTTATCAATTTGGTCATAGTTTCGCTTAATCTGTCCGAAATAGGACGGATGGAATGCTACCGGAGTATCATTTCAGTACTCTTTTCTAAAAAAAACAAATTTAATTTCATTGATTTGCGTCGTTTTTATCAATTTGGAAATATTTTCGTCAATTTGGTAAAGTTTAAGAAAAGTTGCCAAGTTAGCGATATTCCGCAAATTCGTAGCCCTAAATTTGCAGATCGGAAGACTAAAACATCCTGATCCCGTTTGTATATACTAAATAAAAAGGCTAAAATTGTATTAGAAGATATATCCGTTCTACTATTTTTCTGTTTGAACAATCGGATAAATGAATTTATTGGGTAAACACAATATACGAGTTTATCAGCTAAACACAATATAAAAGCTTAAAAGCTCTTTGCCAAAATAAATGAAAGTCATTTACGCGGTCCGCAATTAATATAATTAAAATAAAAATCAAACCGTTCTTTTCTAATATATATTTTAATATACATTTATTTATTACTAGCAGCATACCCGTTCTTCGTACAGAGTATATAATATAAAGAAACTTCGCAATCATGTGCAAATTCTGTTAAAATATTAAATGTATTGCTCCTAATCAGAAGTTTAAGAATATCTGTTCTCACTATGCAAAATTATCTGCAAGGGCAGATCTGAAGAATAAAACAGCCTGGTCCCTTTTGTAAGCTAATTTACAAAAAAATAAAGGAATTGAATCAATATATGCAACCCCGTACTACTTATATTTTCGCAGATTAGAAAATAAGCCAGTGTGTCAGTAGAAGATTACCCAGATTACAATATGAGTCTTAAAAATCTTTGCCAAGATGGTGTAATAAATTGAAAATACCAATAATCCCCATACTCTTTATACCAGAAGGTCGTAATTGATTCCAATATATGCCAATATATATCAAAACATATGCCAATATATCTGTACTACTTATATATACCCGTTGTTGTTGTTGAGACCCAAACCTTCCGACCTGCCAGAAAGATGAAGATAACCGTTTGGACGGCCGGAAAGAGAAGATTTACCAGTGTATTTGTAGAAGATTACTCGTACAACTTACAATATATGAGTTTAAACATTTTTGTCATAATAAAACAATTGCATAATAACTTCAAAATATCAATAATCCCCGAAAATATTAATAATAATAACGTCTAAACCTGGAGACCGTAATTGATATTATCCAGTCAAAAATGCTATAAGAAAAATTAAATCGTTCTTTCTAAAATATAGTTTTATATCCATTTATTTATTATTCAAATCGAAAAAATAATAATTAAAATTAACAGACAGATTTAATTTAATTGCGTTTCTGAGTAACATGATATAAGATAGAATCTTCCTCATAAACTGCGAAATTATATAACCATTTTGATTTCTTTATACTTTTCATTGAGTAAAAGCTTGTGAAAAATAAACCATGGAGATAGATGTTCCATTTAAATTCATGTTTTCAGAAAATGACTAATTAGCGCAAAAAATCTTCCGCCAAACTCAGAGATAAAGTTTTAATTCATTTCCAAACGATTTCAACCTTTCGTTTGGATAAACCACGGAGTTAGAGAGTAGAACTCCTAGGAAAAAGTTTCTTTTTTCATCAATATCTCGACAACCCCTGGTCTTAGATACTCGAATCTTGGATTAAATTTTTGGGGCTTATTTTAAGGCTATCCACAAAATTTCATTAAATTCGGTTAAGCCATTCTCCCGTGATGATGAGACAAACGAAAGTTTCGTTTTTTACTAATATCTCGAGAGCCACTGGTCGTAGAAACTCCATGGACTAAATTTTAAAAGGGGCTATTTCCAGGCTACCCACAAAATTTCATCAAATTCGTTTCAGCCGTTCTCCCGTGATGGTGAGACAAACAGACAGACAGAGAGATTTTCAATTTTATTTATATAGACTAGCAGCATACCCGTTTTTCGTACTGAGTATATAAAATAAAGAAACTTATAATTCACAATCATGTGCAAATTATGTTAAAATATTAAATTTATTGCTCCTAAAGAGAAGTTTAAGAATATCTGTTCTCACTATGCAAAATTATCTTCAAGGGCAGATCTGAAGAATAAAACATCCATCCCCCTTTTGAAAGCAAATATACAAAAAATATGAAATTGAATCTATATATACAAAGTAAAAGCGCTTGGAATCTGTACTACTTATTGTATGGAACCTGTACTACTTATATACTCGAGTATTAGAAGATATATCCTGTATTAGTAGATAACACGTATAAATTGAAAATATCAATAAACCCGTAATTGATTCCAATAAATGCCAGAATGAAAGCACTAAAATTATATGGGAACATATATGTATGTATGTATATATATATACATGCATACATATATGTTCCCGTACTACTTATATTGTCGCAGATTAGAAAATATGCCTGTGTGTTAGTATAAGATTACCCGTATTACAATATGAGTCTCAAAAATCTTTGCCAAAATAAAACAGATGACGTAATAAATTGGAAATATCAATAATCCCAGTAATCTTTATATCAGAAGGTCGTAAATGATTCCAATATATGCCAATATATATCAAAATATATGCAATATAACTGTACTACATATATTCTCGTAGATTTGATATACCCGTGCATTTGTAGAAGATTATTCGTACAACGTACTATATATGAGTTTCAACAATTTTTGTCATAATAAAGCCCTTGTGCATATTAACTTGAAAATATCAAGAATCCCTGAATCAACAGTCCCCAAAAATATCAATAATAATAATGCTTAAACCTGAAGACCGTAATTGATATTATCCAGTCAAAAATGTAATGTCAATGAAATTTATTTTATATACATATCTTTATTATTCAAATCGGAAAAGATTTAATAAAAATCGTATGTCGCATAACACTTTGGATTTACATCCGTTGCTAAACGACATGATATCAATTGCTTCACATAAATTAATGGAAATCTTATCGTCTGAATAATTCTATCTCCATGGAAGGTTTTGGCGACATTTTCGTCAATTTAGCGACAATTTAAAAAATCGCCAAAATTATCGCCAAGTAGGACTGTAGAACTGACAGTCCAATTTTGCGACAAATTGACGATACATCACGCCGTGTTCATGCGGAGTACGATCACGTTAAACATGTGGGTCCGAAAGTCCTTCCGAGAGGTTGGTGGAAGGGGAAGGAGGGTACGGTCCCTGTGGATGCCTCCCCCACTGGGTTCCGGTCTAAATTGGGTGGCACTTCCCGACCGTCCAAACAGTTACCTTACACCTTTCTGGTAGGTCGGACGGTCTGGGTTTCAACAACAACAATACCAACCCCTAACAAAACACAATTAATTTCATTTATTATGCGCAATTTTATCCTTTTCGTGATATTTTTATGGATTTACAGACATTTTTATCAATTTGGTGACATTTTAAAAATTCGTAAATGTGTTACTAAGTAGGGTGGATGGACTGACCGACAAATGCTACTTAAACATCGTTTCAGCACTCTCTTCTAAAAATAATAAATTTAATTTCATTAATTTGCGTCGTTTTTATCAATTTGACGACATTTCCGTCAATTTGGCAACGTTTAAGAAAAGTTGCCAAGTGAGCGATATTCTGCGAAATTCATAGCTCCGAATTTGCAGATCTGACGAATAAAATATCCTGATCCCGTTTGTATATACTAAATACAAAACACTAAAATTGTATTAGAAGGCATACCCGTTCTACTCTTTTTCTGTTTCAACAATCGACTAAATAAATTTATTGGGTAACACACAATATATGAGTTTATTAGCTAAACACAATATGAGCTTGAAAACTTTTTGCCAAAAAAAATTAAAGTGATGTACGTAGTCCGCAATTAATATAATTAAAAGAAAAATCAAACCGTTCATTTATGAAATGTATTTTTACATCCATTTATTTATTATTCAAATAGAAAAAATAACAATAAATATTAACAACCATATGTAATTTAATTGCGTTGGTGAGTAACATGATATAAAATAGAATCTACCTTATAAAATGCATTAAATAACCATTTTGATATTTTTATGCTTTTCATTGTTCAGTAAAAGCTTGTGAAAAATAAACTATGGAGATAGATTTCCCATTTAAATCATGTTTGAAACAATTCACGTTTTCAGAAAGTTACTAATTAGCGCAAATATCCTTCACCAAACTCAGAAATAAAGTTTTAATTCACTGTGATGTTTTAAACAAACGATTTTCATCCATTCAGTTTGGATAAACCACGGAGTTAAAGAGTAGAACTCTTAGGAAAAGTTTGCTTTCTCATTAATATCTCGACAATTCCTGGTATTAGAAACCCGAAACTTAGACAGAACTTATGGGGGAGCTATTTCAAGGCTATCCACAAAATTTCATTAAATTCGGTTCAGCCGTTCTCTCCTGATGATGAGACAAAAGAAAGTTTTGTTTTTTACGAGTACTAATATCTCGAGAACCACTGGTCGTAGAAACTCAAATCATGGACTTGGACTAAATTTTAAGTGGGCTATTTCTAGGCTACCCACAAAATTTCATCAAATTCGGTTCAGCCGTTCTCCCGTGATGACGGGACAAACAGACAGACAGACAGATTTTCAATTTTATTTATATAGATTTTGCCAAGGTGTATCCATGGGAGGACGGGAGATCCCCCTCTTGAAATCCTAATTTAAAAACTGATTTTTTTTTATTATATGGAATCTTGTGTACCTCGAAAAATAATTTTGGATAAGCATTTAACTTGGTAAATTCACATATTTTCTATTATATATTACATTAACAGCATATCCGTTCTTCGTAAGGAATATATAATATAAAGAAACTTATAATTCGCAATCATGTGCAAAATCCGTTAAATTATTAAATTTATTGCTCCTAAACAGAAGTTTAAGAATATCTGTTCTCACTATGCAAAATTATCTTCACGGGCAGATCTGAATAATAAAACATCCTGGCGCCTTTTATAAGCAAATTTGCAAAAAATAAAAGGAATTGAATCAATATATGCAACCCCGTACTACTTATATTGTAGCAGAATAGAAAATATGCCAGTGTGTTAGTAGAAGATTACCCGTATTACAATATGAGTCTCAAAAATATTTGCCAAAATAAAAGAGATGGCGTAATAAATTGAAAATATCAATAATCCCCGTACTCTTTATACCAGAAGGTCGTAATTGATTCCAATATATGCCAATATATATCAAAACATATGCCAATGCTGTACTACTTATATTCTCGTAGATTAGAAGATATACCCGTGTATTTGTACAACGTACTCGTACAACGTACAATACTCGTACAACGTACAATATATGAGTTTAAACAATTTTTGTCGTAATAAAACAACCGCATAATAATTTGAAAATATCAATGATCCCTGAATCAATAATCCCGCAAAATATCAATAATAATAACGTTTAAACTTGAAGACCGTAATTGTAATTGACCGTAATATTATCCAGTCAAAAATGCTATAAGAAAAATCAAATCGTTCTTTTCTAAAATATATTTTTAAATCCATTTATTTATTATTTGAATCGAAAAAGTAATAATTAAAATTAACAGACAGATTTAATTTAATTGCGTTTCTGAGCAAAATGATATAAGAGTTTCGTTTTTTATCAAAATCTCGACAACCCCTGGTCTTAGATACTCGAAACTTCTGGTAAATTTATGGAGGGTTATTTCAAGGCTATCCACAAAATTTCATCAAATTCGGTTCAGCCGTTCTCCCGTGATGATGAGACAAACGAAAATTGCGTTTTTACTAATATCTCGAGAACCACTGATCGTAGAAACTCCAAACATGGACTAAACTTGAATAATAAATAAATGGATATCAAATACATTTTAGAAAAGAACGATTTGATTTTTCTTCTAACATTTTTGACTGGATAATATCAATTACGGTCTTGAGGTTTAAACGTCATTATTATTGATATTTTCGGGAATTATTGTTTCAGGGATTATTGATATTTTCAAGTTATTATGCCATAGTTTTATTATGACAAAAAATGTTTAAACTCATATATTGTACATTGTAAGAGTAATCTTCTCTTTCCGGCCGCCCAAACGGTTACCTTCATCTTTCTGGTAGGTCGGAAGGTTTGGGTCTCAACAACAACGGGTATATCTTCTAATCTACGAGAATATAAGTGGTACAGGTATATTGGCATATGTTTTGATATATATTGGAATCCATTACGACCATCTGGTATAAAGTGTACGGGGATTATTGATATTTTCAATTTATTACGTCATCTCTTTTATTTTAGCAAATATTTTTGAGATTCATATTGTAATACGGGTAATCTTCTACTAACACACTGGCATATTTTCTAATCTGCGACAATATAAGTAGTACGGGGTTGCATATATTGATTCAATTACTTTTTTTTTTATCGTAAATTTGCTTACAAAAGGGGCCAGAATGTTTTATTCTTTAGATCTGCCGATGAAGATAATTTTGCATAGTGAGAACAGATATTCTTAAACTTCTCTTTAGGAGCAATAAATTTAATATTTTAACAGAGTTTGCACATGCTTGCGAATTATAAGTTTCTTTATATTATATACTCCGTACGAAGAACGGGTATGCTGCTAGTATAATTAGAAAAATATATTAGAATAAAAGAATTAGATCTGAAACAAAAATGGTTTCGATGAACATTATTTTACCAACGTTGTATTGGCAGTTTATCTAGACAGTTTATGTATTCACTTATAGTCCAAAAGATATTCGCAAAATTTCTTAAAATTTGGTAGCTACGTTGGTTAGGCATTATTTTTGTGCTGATTTGATTTTTGGTGAAAATCAAACAATAATAGAAGCACTTAAAAAATCCAAAAAATGAGAAGATTCTATTAAATTATACTGCATTCTGTAAAGTAAGCAGTTTTAATGCTACAAAAGCAAAAAAACTGCTGCTACTATTTCCGCTATGCTGGTATAAACTGTTCTCAACACCACCATTTTTTAAACTGTGTGGCATGATACTTGGCGATTTGGCATTCAAATAGAGCTAATTCACCATATAAAAGATGAAATTCAATATAAAACCTCAAAATCAATATAATTTAGGAAATATAATTTTGTAATAGACTAATACTATGTATTAAATCAAAAATTATTTCAATCGGTTAAGTTTTCAAAAATATGTAGATTTAAACCTCTTAGGATACCTTTAGTGGAGTATTTGGAGGATACAAACTTTTACTGCTAACAGGTAAAGTTTTTTTTTTCAAAAGCAGAAAACTTTGAGTCTTGGGATATTTCATTGAGTGAAAGTAATTAATGCACAGCATGTTTCAGTGCGTGTGCAATTATTATCTAAAAAGTTACGAAACAAACGAAAGTTATGTGATTGTCTGATAAGATCCCGAGATATTTCAGACATATTTTATTTATATGTTGCATATGAACACTGATTGGTGGCCATTCAGCTGTAGCACTAATAACTGTTTCTTCTGGGTGGTTGTTGGCGGCAAAAATGTTACAATACCATTATTTATACCAAAACTATTTCGAAGCATCCATTTATCAGGATCTATTGCAGATAGAGCTTAAATAAGGATCGATCTAGCATCCAATTCTGGAGGAGGGTCAGAGAGTCAGTAAAGATTTCCATTTCTAGTTCAAAATTTGCCCTTTCCTTGAAACTTCCATTTTCTAACATGGGCTATAAATAGAGCTTTGGCGATAGAAAGTAGAGGGATTTCACTTGCAGCATCTATTTCTTGGAATTGGCTACGAATAAAGCTTAGACGATGAATCAAATTTCGAAGAAGTTAGAAGAATTTCAACTTCTGATTATGGAGAAGATGTCGTTTACATTTTCCTTGTAATATCTATATTTTAAGGATCTTATATGATGACTGATATGGATTCAGCATCAAATTCCAGAGGCTCCTTCTGGATATTCTTTTTTAAGGATTTCTGCTTGCAGTTTTTCATCTTATGGTTCAAAATATTTCCTTGAAACATATTTCGATTGACTATGGGTAGAGCTTAAGGAGCACTGATATGAATTTTGCATCGAATTTTAGGGAGGGTGGGAAGAAGGGGATTCACTAAGAAATTCTACTTACAGTTCTTTTCCCAATTCTGGATAAAAAAATTTCATTTTCCTTCAAACATTTATTTCTCAGAATCGGCTATAGATAGAGCTTAGATGATAACTGATATGGATTCAGTATAAAATTTTTTAGAGGTTAAGAAAGTTCATTAAATATTTCCACTTCTAGTTCTACAGATGTCACTTCCGATTAAAAAAATTACAATTATTTTTACAATACCTATATCTCAAGATTGACTTTAGGAATAGACTATATAATGACTGATATGGATTCAGCATCGAATTTCGGAGGGAGTAGGGTCATTAATGATGCATGCGTCTGGTTCTGGAGATGTCACTACCGATTGTTCCAAAAATTTGTATGGCTGTGCGAAATACGCATGGAAAAGAGTATAAAAATATTTCTTCTAACATGAAATGTACACACCACTTGCCATCATATGAAAAATCGTTCATAAATTTCTTCTGTGTTATATTGTGTTAACCCTTGCACTTTATATATTTCATGAAATTCAACTCTACCCCTAAATAAAACAGAAAAGGAAAAAACAGGTGGTTACGCCCCCCCCCTTTACTTTTTGTCTAGGGCCCGTGGCTCAACTTGGTACCCAGGCCCAAAATTGGATGTGGGGGGCCTGACTGTAGTTCATAATATGGAGCTAATCTATCTATATGGACGACAAGCACAGGGAAACTTTTTAGATATTCGTAACACTACTTAAAATCCGAAATAATATAAGGCGATATATTCTGTGAACCCGTTACACTGGCTACATTCGCTCGCGTTTTATTTTAATACTTTAAAGCAATAAAAGACGGTTTTGTTTTTAAACTCGCTATACAGGCTGCGTGTTCCCGCTCAGTAGGCCAGTGAGTCTTTAATGCATGATTTGGGATAATTGTTATCAAATTTATTGTACGGCGATTGCATGCGCATTCGTTTTGGTTTTAGATGGTAATAAATTTTCTACGGCTCAAGACGGGCGCTAATATTATTCTTATCTTACCTTAAAATTATTCATTTCATTGATGTTTGTATGGTCATATTGAATAGTATAGCTGAAAAACGATTTTTAATTAATTTACAGTGTTTTCTTTTTTCTCTTAAACATTCTACAATTATTCTAGCAACGTGTTAATATATGAAAATTTAGACATACCGGAATCAATATCGGTATACAGGTTTAAAAAATTAAAAATACCGTTTTACATTTTCAGTATTGAATGTCTTAAACATTCGGTTCAGTTCGGATTATTGCTGCTGTACTACTGGACAGAACAAGGCAAAAGACAAACATTTTGGCCTTTGAAGATCCCTACTACCAATTACCTACAACATGAATGAAAGAGGGTTTTCCAGCCCTCATAGTACCAGAAGTGAAAGCCACGGATTTTCGGTTCCCCAGACGCCGGAAATGACACACCTGCTCAACAACAAGGCCTGTCAGCGGAACCGGTGCCATACAGGGGAGGCTGAAGGCAGAGGAGCAGCAGCAGCTGTCATACGTAAAAGCAGCAAAAAAGAACTTCAATCCCAGTTAGTGGACGGGCGGGTGAGAGAGCATCTCCTCTACTTCCTTTAGAACTGTCGAAGGTGAAGGACGTATTGTGGTTACTGTGCTGCCGTGTGCTACTGTGCTCTTTTGTATGGAAAGTATCTTGAAGTGTTGTGTCTGTGCCTCGAAGCTTCCGTGCTTGTTAGTTTATTACTAACGCCTGCAATAAAGAAAGTTTTTCTTAAAATTAATTTTTTTTTGTGTAATATTTTACGCAATATTTATGTATGCAGTAGACGATTAAGCAATATTTTCGCTAAGTTATTTTTTTCTGTGTAATATTTATCGTAATATTTACATATGCAGCAGACGATTCAGCAAGTTTTTCGTTAAATTAATTTTTTGTTGTAATATTTACGTATGCAGCAGACCATTAAGCTCATTTTTCGTTAAATTAATTTTTTCTGTATAATATTTGTACAAGTATGTAATTGAACTATTTCAAAATATTTGAGGAGTTTTTGAAGACGTTTGAGAGGATGTTTACATTTAAAGAGAACCAATAGGCATGATTGTGTTTCGTAAAGATATTGAGATACCTAACAAAAGCGTATTATATTATTATTTCTTAATATTTACCAATTTCGGCATATTCATTAAAATACAAGGAAACAGCAATTTCAATTTATCATTTAAATATATCGAAACTTTTCTATAAACAAAAATATTAACCGCTAAGTATTACCTTCGTTTTCCTTCAGAAAGAAAAATAATATTCACAGAAATGATGTGGTGTACGAAAATTTACGAGAAAAACTCTCTAAAAAATATTTTCGGGTGTTTAACGATCATTGTGCTACTTTTCAATCAAGTTCTAGCAGATGTTTACCATCATGAAGTTTTGGATCGGAACAATAGATTTCATATGTTTTGGAAGGTAGATAAATTGACTGAAAGAATAACATTTAGAATAGAAGTTCAAACCAGGGGTTACGTAGCTTTAGGACTTTCTCCCAATGGAGGTATGCCTGCAAGTGATATAGCTTTCGGCTGGGTGAAAAATGGAAAAGCACATCTCCAAGTAAGTCTTACTTTGTTGTTCGCAAAACAAACATTTTTAATTCTTTCGGAATGAATATCTAATATGTTAAAAAATATTTCCATAATCTGAGAGTTTGAATTGTAAAAATTAAAGAGTTCAAAATTAAAAAAAACTATTAAAACTATTTTTTGAGAAATAAATAATCGCATTACAAAATTTAAAGGGAAAATAGTAGTTTTCGAGAGTGAAATCTACATATATTTTGCTATGACTTTGATTTTTAATCAAGGAACAGGTTTCTCATGCATGTTTGTGCTTCAACAATTGCATGTTAGAAATATTAATGTTTTATCAATACATATCTTGGAATCATCTATCAATACATATCTGATTTTTTAAAATATGATTTCGAAGATCAGTCATAGCTCAAAAATAAATCATAGATTTCATTTTCCACAAGATTGTTTTTCAACTATAGTCACCAAAAACCATCTATTTTTATAAAGTAAAAGCTATTTAATGTTTCTATATACTAAACCTAAAATATTTGAATTTTTTTTTTATTTCTTTATTTATTTATTTTTTTTAAATAATGATAAATGCTAATTTTCATATTTTCTGTTTTAGATCAGACAAAAATATGCTGTTTATTATTTCCCCCCCCCCTCCCCCAAATTAAAAGTTTTGGTGTTTGCGCACTTATTAGATTATATTATATTAATATGTATATTAAATTTTAAGAAAATATGATAACTTTTTTGCAATGTGGCCAGACATAAAAATTTGAAACTTTGAAGAAAGGATTTACGTCAAACTAGGAAAAATTGTAATTTATACAAATGCGCTTT
The DNA here is from genome assembly GCA_951213105.1 of Amaurobius ferox. Taxonomy (NCBI): domain Eukaryota; kingdom Metazoa; phylum Arthropoda; class Arachnida; order Araneae; family Amaurobiidae; genus Amaurobius; species Amaurobius ferox. The sequence continues at coordinate 196,301,104 of OX578133.1, forward strand.
TTATCTCTGTATGATTAATTTGCGTCAGATTTTGATGCGGATTGCTTTAAATACATTCATTAAAATTAAATATATTTTTCAATAATAAATTTGTTTTATTTTCTCCTAAGTTAATAACTACTCTCTCCTCTTAAGTGGTCAATACCTTTCAAATTTTGAAATCACCTATTTTCTAATTTTAACATATATTCGTAACCCAATAATATCTAAAAATATTTTCATTCTATTATGAGATATTTATAAAAATGGAATATTTAACTCGCTGTATTGATGCAAACCTTATAGATTTAACCGCATTTATCTCAAATTAGGAATTTTGGTTTCTTTCGAGCATGATATTTCACAAATAAAGTAACAACATGTCTGAGTAGAAGAATAGTATAATGGTGCTTTAATTGGACTATTACCTTTGCTTTAGATGATAAAATAAAAATGTTGTAGTTTATAATGTTAAAGAAGATATTAAATATGGGTCTTTACACCGCGTTATCTAATTAATTTTCCATCCAGTTGCTTGTTTCAGTTTTCCAAAAGTACATAAAATGGTTCATATTTTCGATTTTTCACTTTTGGTTTAAAAAATATGGATCACAACAAGACTATTCCAAAAATATATAACTTATATAAGTTTGAAATATATAAAGACCTAAAATACAGTATTTAAATATGTAAATATGTACTGATGTATATGTGCGTTTACACAATTTTATCCATTTTACTCAATTTGTGCTTTTTCCATATTTTGTTCTGCTTATTATATAAAGTACTCAAGGTGAAAACTTAAAATTTTCCACATTTGTGTAACAAACTTGTTTCGTTAAAAATACCCAAAATTATGGACAGAATTACAAAAAAAAATTGAAATTAATAAAAAAAATAAACCAAAAAATGTCGATAACTTTTGTATCATTTCACTGGAAACATTCAAAATTCATTTATTTTTGGCCACTATGTAAAATGTTTCTTATTATTATTAAATGATATATGTTTAACTACCACGACTAATTTAAAGGAATTAGACTCCATATTTATTTAGCAAAGCATACCGAACTGAGATATTGTCAAAACTAATTGAACGACAGTAAGTAACAATGAAACTTTAATAATTAATTAAATGACACATATAATACTCGTTGTTTATTTTATAGTCTTAAATATGTGGATTTCAAAAGAAAAAAGATAGGAATATTTTTATATTTACTTCAATGCAAAATGTTAAAATTACTTAATTTCGCCTCACGAAATGTGCTATTGCTTACTTTCAACCTGTAGAAAATAGTCTTTAACCGTAATTTATTTTAGTGTTTAGGATTAGGCCGTAGGTAAGACCAGCAATTTGTTTTATAATTGAATCTATTTCTGTAGTCGAAGAGCAAAACAACTAAAACAAAGAAAACATTTCGAAATATGAGAATGAAAATAAATCGATTGAAACTTGAAAACACAGAAATTGAGATCTGGAGACATAAATTAAACAAAGAAATAAACATAATTGTTATGAAAACGAAATGAGATTAAATCTCATAAATGTAATTTATAATTCTCGATAAATCTCTCATCTCCAATCCTAAGTTCCTGTAAGTGAGAACTGGAATAAGATAATAATATCATTGATGTAACAGTTATTCAATAGTAAAAGGAAAATACATATTCCTCAGAATTTCGATTCGTAAATCCTCTGCATAGGACTCGAATTACTTGAATCTACTGATAACCTCATTACTGGTGTCAAGAAAATTTGCCATATATGCTTTTCGAAAAGAATATTTCGAATTATTTATTTATCGAGAACTATTATAGATAGGGCTTGGATGATGACTGATACGGATTCTGCATCAAATTCCCGAGGGAGTGAAATGGCTTTCCACTTCCGGTTTTGGGGGAATGTGATTTCCGATGCAATAATTTAAGTTTTCCTCGCACCATCTATTTCTCACAATCAGCAATAGCCAGAGCTTAGATGATAACTGATATGTAATCAAAATCAAATTTCGAAGTTCGTTGAGGGTTCATTAAGAATTTTCACTTCCGATTTCTTTTCACTTCCCGATCAAATATTTTCCTTGAACAATATTTTCTCATGATTGACTATAGATAGATCTTAGATTTTGACTAATATAGGTTGAACATCCAATTCACTACGGAGTTGAGGGATCACTAAAGCTTTTCTCTTCCGGATTTTTAACACTTTACAACAAAGTTGAAAAGTGTTTATGACTTTGTTCATTCTGTCTGTCTGTCTGTCTGTCTGTCTGTCTGTCTGTCTGTCCGTTAGCACGATAACTGCCGTAAAAATGAGTTTATCAAAATGAAATTTTAGTATGTTGTTCAGACGGTCTGTAGGACCTATGGGAATATAAATAAATAATATCACCCAATTAGTTTTTTATTGAACCCGGGTTGAAAAAATGAAATACATTGAACCCTATGGGACCTAATTTTTCAAACATTTTTTAAGTAAATTTAAAATTCACGAATTGCTTCGAAATTTTTAGGAAATATTCACATTATCCCATAGAATATATAAAAAAAAATTCAGTAAAATATGTTAAGTAGTTTTTTAATTAAAAAAATTATTTAATATAGGGAAAAAAGCAAATTCAATTAAATTCTGACTTTGGGATATCTTCCAGAAAGAAAAGAGAGAGATATTATATAATAAATATCTCTCCATTTGTTTAAACGTTTTGCATATGGGAGTGGCTTCATATTTTAAAATAAATTTGGTAGATAACAATTTTTCATTTTTTATAAATTTTATATAACTCTTCATGATAAATTTAATTGATGGCATTTTAAATGCACTTTCCTACGTCCTAGAGAGTTAAAATTTGGTACACAGCTTAAATTTGTTGAACATTTTATTCGACAAAAATTTGATGGATCTTTAAATATAGATCATACATTTTTTTCGAAATGGCCTGAAAATAATCCCCGTTCACTTCTATAAATCATTGGTGTAATATTGTTAAAAATTCTGATGTGGACAGCACATGTCTTTCTCTGCAGACTCATATTCGTTCTCTTTATTTATTCAATGATAATTTGAGTTTATCTGCACAACATAAGTATTTTAAATGACATTGAATTTACACGTTAAACTTAAATTTGGTTCTCATTTGATAGCTAGACTTATTGTCAAAGGTGGCGTAGCGAAAACGCGAAAAAACTAGAATATCTCAAGAACGGCTAGTCCTAGAGTAATGGGGTTAGTCTTATTCTTTTTGTTGTCAAAAATCACATATAAAATAGGAATTTAATTGATATAATTGAGCACACGTAGTCTTTTATTTTTATATATAACGATTTTTGCTGGCCATTTCGCAAAAATAGCCCGTTCCTTTTTCCCGAATCGTAGTAGAATAACCTACAAATGATTTATATACCAAATTTTGTTAAATTTGGTATATAAATCACTTGTAGGTTATTGAAATATTAGACTCCAAATTTTGTTAAATTTGGTTCATTAGTTTTTAGCTAGAGTGGATAAAGGCAATTTCTGCGGCCATTTCGCAAAGAAGGCCGATTCTTTTATTACGAATCGTACTATAATCTAATGAACATCAGGATTTCCCACAAAAAACATACCTACCAAATTGTATGAAATTCGGTCCATTAGTTTTTCAATTAGAGTGGATGTAATATCCACACAGACACACAGAAACATACACAGATACACCCTTACACACACAGACGTCTTCCTAAAAGTAGTTTTTTCGTGTTCTAGAAGTCCCAAAACGTGTAGATACTTTGAAAATTCGAGTTCCGATCTTCGGCACGATTCCAATACTTTGAGTACATACACATACACATATATATTATCTGTGTATTATCTGTGTATCTAAATTCCGTGCCTATGCAATTACAATAGTTGTGATTTTAAATGATCCCTAAACTTTTATTATTTCTTCAAGGAAGCCTAATTTTAACATATGCAGAATGCAAATATCTCAAGCGATTGTAAGATGAATTACATAAGAATTGCTGAATTTTTTTCACACAAAATTATTTAGCTCTGGAGTCTGGAATACAAGTTATATGAATGAAATATTCATTGATTTTGCATAAAGAATCAGTTGATTTATATTTCGATACAGTTTTAAATATTTAAGTATAATAAATTACTGTAGTACTGTGATAATGTAAAATATATTACCACTGAATGAATCACATTTTAGAAATTTTTAAATGAAATTACATTTCAGTTGGAAAGTGTTTCATAATCAATGCTTATGCATGATTGATCTTTCTTGTTTTTTCTATTCAGGTTTAAAAAAATTATTTTCCCTTGAAACATATATTTCTCAGAATCAACTATGGATAGAACTTATATGATGACTGATATGCATTCAGCATCAAATGCCGAATGGAGTTGAAGTGTTCACCAAATATTTCCAGTTTTGTAAATGTCACTTCCGGTTGTTTCGGAATATCGTATGGCTGTATGGAAGGAGAGAGCGTAAAAAACGTAAAAATTTTAGCAGAAAAGTATAAAAATTTAGCATACTGAATGCAGGCCTTATTTTTTACACTTTACAACATAGTTGAAAAGTGTTTATGACTGTTCATTCTGTCTGTATGTCCGTTCGCACGATAACTGCCATAAAAATGACTTTATCAAAATGAAGTTTTAGTATGTTGTTCAGACGGTCTGTGGGACATATGGAAATATAAATGAATAATATCAAACAATTAGTTTTGGATTGAACCCGGGATGAAAAAATGAAATACATTGAACCTTATAAGACCTAATTTTTCAAACATTTTTTAAGCGAATTTAAAATTCACAAATTGCTTCAAAAGTTTTAGAAAATATTCAAATTATCCCATAAAAAATATAAGAAAATTTCAGCAAAATATATTTGGTAGATTTTTAAATAAAAATTTAAATAATAATTACACCCATATATGAAGAGATCACGTAATCCACTTCAAAATAAAATATGACATCCATCTTGAGTCAAAATCGTAATTTTTAAGGTTATTTTTAATTTATATTTAGTGTTGCATCCGTCCGAAAACCGCTTTATTTTTTTTCTGTGCATCTATATACTGCGACAACGCAATTACAATATTTTTGAGTTTAAATGATCGTCCAATTTTGATTATTTCTACAACGATGCCTGATTTTCATTTATGGAGAATGTAAACACAACAAGATGCAAGATGAGTTGTATCAGAATTGCTGAATTTCGTTAATGCAAAATTATTTAGCTCTGGAGTCTGCAATATAGCTGATATGAATGAAACTTTCATTGATTTTACATAGAGAAGCACGATTCTATTGCATTTTTCGATGAAGATTTAAGCATGGAGTTATACAGTACTTTTACATCCATGCTTTTAAGTTTTTAAGTAAAATAAATTATTGTAGTATTGTGATAATTTAAAAAATATCGCCGCTGAATGACAGGAATGGAAAAAGTTAATGAATGAAATATTAACAGCTTTTATATAGAGAGCCAGGCGATTTATATTTCGATGACGTTATTTGAATAAAGTTCATTTATTTTTGAAGAAGTTTCCAAATATAATAAATTGAAGTATTGTGATATTTGTAAAAATATCACCTCTGAATGTATCGCATTTTAGAGATGTTTAAGAGAAATTGCAGTGCAGTTGGAAAGTGTTTTATAATCAATGCTTTATGCATGATTGACCTTTCTTGTTTGCTTTTGAAAATACGTCCAGACTCCAAATGAGAACAAAAATTGAATTAAAAGTAGTTTTATATCATTTTGCATGTTATTTTGTGCAATTAAACCCAATTTAATGAATTATTAAAGAAATAAAAAGAACGAATTTGAGTGTGTTGCGAAAGTCATGTGCTGCCCACAATCCGATCTTTTCTATCATATAGGTTAGTTTCTCAGTCTTGAAATCAATGTTTGCACACATATACGTATATACTTAAATTGCTGCTCATACGCTAGAGTGAATCAGGTGGTCTGGCTTTTCTACACATATACGTATTTGAGATGACAATACAACATTTCACTGAATTTGAGTTGATTCCCTCACTAGAAAATTCTTCGTACGAAAATTATACTATAAAAAAACTTAAAATTCACAATTATATGTAATTTGATATAGAAATTCCTAAATGACTTTCTTATTCAAAACATTCTATTAAAATATTTAATTCCCCTAAAAATGCATATGCATCTCTCTTCTCGCTACACAAAATTGTCTTCACAGGCAGATCTGAAGAATAAAACATCCTGGTCCCGTTTGTAAACAAATTTACAAAAAATATTTTTTAATTCTCAAAACACAATAGAGATTATCCAGAAAATTGCACTTAATATTGCAAAATATTAAATTTTCATCTAATGTGACGTCATTTTATCAATTTGGAAACATTTTTGTCAATTTGGCGACATTTTAAAATATCGCCAAATCTGTTGCCAAGTGGGACTATCGGAATGACAGTTCCACTTAGCGACAGATTAACGAAACATCATCACAATACTATACTCTAACAAAACACAATCAATCACAGCATTAAGGATTCACCATCTAAATGACCGGTTTAAATTAAACTAACTTTAGTGAATACTTGATTTTATAATTAAGCACGAAATGAACTTTTTTAGATTACGTTTATATGCAAAAATATTTAAAATGAAAATTCAAAACGAAACAATTATCATGAATATAAAACTGGAAAATTGTTAATGGCTAGAAATAATTTAAAATGAATGGCTGAAGATTAATCCTATTTAAGAATTATCCAAAGATATAGTTTCATTCAAATACCCTTTGAACAATATAAGAAAGGCGGTGTTGTAGAAGGAGTCATGAATAAGTTCAACATCAGAGAGGAATCACATGCAAATAGAGAAATACACCTAAAACTGCGTATGGAAGCTTAGGCAAAACTTTCACAAAATGTAGCCAATAGTGGACACCCTTAGGGCTTTTCAAAATTTAATAATTCAGAAAAACTAAAGTCTCAGAAAATAGTTTACAGTCATTGATTTCTTAGCTATCAACTCCTTAAGTCATTTTTTCAAAGTCATTACTCTAAAGTGTCAAAAAATAAACATTAAAAGCAAGTCAATATATCCAGTAATATACACTATTGAGAAATTATGTACCTTTTAACACACATTTTTTTGTACAGTCATGCGAATTTTCAAAAAAAACGAAAGTGATATCTCCAGAAACGGAGGTGGAAACCTTTAATGAACCTCCCTAGTCCCTCAGAAATTACACGCTGAATCTATGTTTGTCAATATCTAAGCTCTATCTATAGCCAATCCGGAGAAATAGATGTTGCAAGTAATTTTTTTAATCGGAACTGACATCTCACACACAAGAAACGAAGCGGCCGTCCAAATAGCTGCTCTTAGTCCTCTGGACGAGTCGGACGGTCTGGGTCTTCAACACAAGAAACGAACGTGCGTCCTACTACATTAGGTCTTACTCCCATTAAAATTTAATACTAAATCAATAGCAGTGATTTAAACTCTGTCTATATCCGATTCTGAAGAAAAAGTTATGCTTCAAGGGACATTTTTGAGCCAAAGTAGGAAAGAACCAGAAGTTTAAATCCTTAGTGGATCATCCCCCCCCCTTTAGAAACTTTGTGCTCATATCAGTCTAAATGTGACACCAACACACTTAAAAAAGTCTATCAAACACACTTAATAAAAACTATCAAAATGCGAATGCATTATTTCTGAGCAGCAAAGTCGTCGAAAGCCAAGACCGTCCGGCTCATCCGTGAACATGGAGCAGCAATTTGGGCGGCCGGGAGCAGCAAATTCGTGTAAGTTTTTGAAAATCCCTTTATATCGCCATCCCAAATTCGAATTTCCGAAATTCTCAATTTTTCGGTTGGTATGATTGCTGAGACAGATCAAATAAGATCAAAACTAAGATTATCTTTCAAGTGAAAGTACTCAATCAGTTTAAAAAGTGATTTTCAATTTTTCAATTAATTCTTTGCATCGTTACCCTTAATTCGAATTTTAGAAATATTAGATTTTTTCACTGACTTGGAAGCCAAGAAGGATCGAATGACACCAAAATGAAGATTCTAGTTATAGTGGAAGTGCTAGATAATTTTGATACATTGTCTCCTCACTCATTTCAGAGATTATTATATAGATATTTTTTTTCATTCTTTATTTTTATTTTTAATGTTATAAAAATCGAAAATAATAATGTGCATTCCATAAAATACTTTTTTACGTTTTTATTTCCTCGTGCTGAGCTAGAGGAAGGTATGATAACAATAAATGTCACTTGTACCTCTTTTATTGATAGATTTGCTTTCAGGATTAAACAAACTTTTTACTTTAATCAATATAGCTTAATATAATCGAGTTTTCATCCTAAATAAATCTGTACGGTCCTAAATACCAAAAGTGATTTTGCAGGTCTGTTAGCGAGGAGTGAGTGTCAAATTGTTGGCCTTTCAAAATCGCAAAAGCCATTGAAACAGTTTGAACCTAATTTGGATGTCAAATTTCATATATTATGTTGATATGCGTGCAGGAAAAAAATCGATTATATATACATGGCCCACTCAATAAGTCTCCGGTCTCACTAAGAAAAACAATTTTTTTTAAGAAATTCGACTTTATTCATCAACATACTCTCCTTCAAGAGTGATACATTCACTCCAACGCTCTTCTAACTTTTCGATGCCTTTTTTGTAGAACGATTTGGCTTTGCTCTCAAAATAGACCTCAGTTTCGGCAATCACTTCTTTATTTGAGCCAAATTTATATCCCTGGAGCATCTACTTGATGTCTGCAAAAAGCCAGTAGTCGCTGGGGACCAGGTCTGGACAGTACGATGGGTGAGGAAGCAATTCGAAGCGTAATTCATATAATTTAACCATCGTTTTCATCGACTTGTGACACGGGGCATTGTCTTGGTGGAACAGCACATTTTTTTTGCATCTGAGGCTGTGTTTTCATGATTTCTACACTCAATCGATCCAATAATGCCATATAATATTCGCTATTGATAGTTTTACCTTTCTCAAGATAGTCGATGAACAAAATACCATGTGCGTCCCAAAATACGGATGCCATAACCTTGCCAGCTGACTTTTGGGTTTTTGGTCGCTTTGGACGACTTTCATCGGCTGCTGTCCACTCAGCTGACGATTTTTTGATTCAGGTGTGTAGTAATGGATCCATGTTTCATCCATTGTCACATACCGATGCAAGAAATCCTTCTTATCTCGCTTGAACAGCTCCAAACAGCGCTCTGAATCGTCGAAGCGTTGTTGCTTTTGGTCCGGTGTGAGCAAACGCGGCACCCACTTCGAAAGCAACTTGCTCATTCTCAAATTTTCATGTAAAATTGTAAACACACTACCTTCTGATATCTTTAAGGTGTCAGCTATCTCACGCAACTTCACTTTACGGTCTTTCAAAACTATTTTGTGGACTTTTTTTATGTTTTCCGAAAAAACTGCCGATTTTGGGCGACCAGAGCGTTCAGAATCATCGGTGTTTGTACGACCGCGTTTAAATTCAGCATACCAGTCAATAATAGTTTATTTCCCTGGTGCAGAGTTTCAATAACGCTTATCAAGCCACTGTTTGACTTCACCAGTATTTTTCCCCATCAAAAACAATGTTTAGTCAACACACGAAATTCTTTTTTATCCATTGTTTTGAAAATTACAAAACTGGGGTCAGTAAAACCACTGTAACCTATAAACTAATTATCAGAATGTCATGAAATTTTGACACGTGTTGTTTGAAGGTTGGTACAATCCAGAAATCATATGGGTCTATCTACAGTGTTGCCATATATGTGTCAGACCGGAGACTTATTGAGTGAATTGTTATATATATATATATATATATGTGTGTATATATATATATATATATATATATATGCCCGGGAAGAAGCATAAAGAAGGAACATGGGCCGAAATAAAGTATGCGTCTTTAAAAGAACAAAACTAAATTTACTGAGATGCAACCTGGACAGTAGATACTGAAATGTTTCGCTACAACAATACAACGCTAGGGAAAAGGTGCATTACCTCTCACGGACTGAAAAGCTCAGAGAAGTGATTGGTAGGGTGAGTATCGTCATAGTAATATAGTACGCTTTGCATTACCTGGACAAGAACAATGGCGTCGACATGTGGTCCCTTAGTATTTTGTTATGAAGACATATACGAGCCAAAGCAATGGTTGGGGTAAACCACATAACACGAGACATATTTAACAGGAGAACACTAGCAGAAACACGTCAGAAATACGGGCGGAAAGTTCTCTAGAAACTACACCGCACGTATCAGGACTTTCATGGAAACTCTAGATGACACTGGTATAAATAATGACGGTCTCTGGAGACCACAGATCGTGCTGCATACCACGCGGTTAAAGACGAGTCATATCATGTATTCTAGGGATACCATTGCAACACCACCACAGCTACAAAAAATTCACGCTATTACCGATTCCCGGTTGATTACCTCGATCTAAAGTGATGTCGGGCTTCTACGCTATGTTTACCGTATCGATCGTTTCGGGAAAGAATCCCTCTATTTAGCATGCGTAAAGACGTTCAGCTGTTCAGTTTTCTCGTCGGCTAGGTAGTGTATGAATCCAGCTGTGTCCAAGTATTAGGCTCATGCGAGACTGGTACAAAGGCTAGATCGAGCGCCGGATCATCACTCAGCGATCTCAAAGTATTGCACTCATGCAAGAGTGACAAAAAGCTTTAACCGTCTGCAAGAGTTCGGAGTGAACTGTGAAGAGATCCTCACATTCTCCCTTCACCCTAAAAAACAAATACTAGCAAAAAGGATCCCTAGCTTCAGCACTAAATACGATATACTCGTACATTATCACAATGCTGAAACTACTATACATTAAAGAATAAACAATTTTATTAATACCCTAAATATTATCATAGAACAATAAATAATTACACATCTACCAAGTATTTTAAATTCAGATAAATTTCTGCCAGTAATCCTTTTCTACCTACGTCACTAATTTTCTATCCTCAATAACCTCTATCAAACTAACCCATGTCTATTTTCAAACAACGGCCCAACCCAAAACGTAAACTACCATCGTACACACCATATACCGCAAATACCGGAATTTGAAACAACCTTTACCACCACATAAGACGTGTTCAAAACAAAAACCAGACAACTCTGCCGAAACTATATTGCAAGTACCTATCCATTTCACAACGGTTCTCAACAAACAGACTTCCGAAACAACATAAGTGAACAAACGCAAACAAAAAAATTACAAATACTTTATAGCTTCCCCCATGCTAATAAACAAGGTTTTCCTCATCAGTATAACTCACAACACCGGACATGAACTCGTGGCTTGAAACTAGTTATTTGCTGGGGCCATAAACTATCCTTGACTAACTCCATCCAAATCCTTCTGAGATCTGACATTGTTAAACTGCAATTTCCCCCTGGCTGTGATGGCATCGTCGACATTGGGTAGCCTAACAAAACCGAAATCTTTATTTTTCCTAGTAATAGGGCAATAGGGAATACACATCACACACCTTACCACGCGCTTCAAAAAGTACATTCAATTGTCTGTAAGTCGCATAAAAACTTAAGTTCGAGCCTTTCAGCGATACCCACTCAAGAAACCTGTATCCCTTAACACCACAATCCTGTTTGTCTGCAACCCTGTGCGCGCTAGTAGTGATTCTTGTAAACCTGAGGAAATCTGAAACCGTACTACTTGCCTTCAACCCATCATCTGAGGATGACCAGTTTTTAAACATCGTCGAAACTCCTGGCCTAACACTATCCTGTGATTCACTGTTTTGTGGAGTAGCCAGCACTTTTGCCCGTGGGTCATCGTAATATTTCCACAATGACTCCTTGAAAGCATCGGAATCGTCGACCTTACCCTTTATGTCACAAATCCGATCAAACCAATATCTATCTTCTGCTCCTAAACACTTTACCGCAACTTCCACCTTTATTTCTTCCGGCACCTCGAGCAAGTTTTCAAACAGTCTTCTAACCAATGGGCAAACTGAATCGAACACTCCTGACTCCGAACCCAAAAAGTTCAAACCACTTTTTAATGCTGTTATCACTCCTCAAAACTTTATACTCTGTCTGTCCTTTAATGTTCTCGATGCACAAAGAATGCACCCTCTTAGAATTAACACTATCGCTTTGGCAACCGAAACAAAACTGAAATTCCCACATGTTCCATGTTTAGAAGCCAACTAATTAGAAACGTACTACTAACAAACTACTAACTGTACCACAGGTCCCCGATGTCACTACGCTACCACAAAACCATGACAAACCGTGCGCAAACTTTACATTTCTCTCTCCTCCCCCCGCATCTCAAATTCTTCAAATTCCAGTATGTAGCAGAATAAAATGACACCCTTAATTTCCCGAATTGACAGTATCATCATCATGAAATGCAATAAAGTTTTAAGAATTGCACTAAAGTTTTCAACACATCATACACAAATTCAAACATGTAATATCAATGCAATTTAAAACTATTGTAAAACAACTCTCTTGTTACTCTATTTCCAGCAAATAACAGAAAATATCCGACACTTAATGCAAAACCATAACTTTTCAAGAACTAACACTCTATACCAATTCTAACTCACACATATAAGTTTCTAAAACACTTAAACAAATTCAAATAACATTTTCGGAAATATTGGCGAAGTTGATGAAACTCCGCATTTACATATTTCAGACAATATAAAATACTATTTTAAAAACATCACACGCACATTTGAAAAATATTTACAAAGTCAAAAACCCTCGCTTGAATCCCTAACTCCAATATTTCTAACCTAGCTGGTGTTTAATATTATATCACGCTGCATCCATTCCCTAATTGCAAAGGTGAACTAAAAAATTTTTGAAAATTCCAAACTTTGATTACGAAAGAAAAGTAGAAATTACAAAAGCAGTTAGTTCATCGCATACCAAGAAAGACTAGCTCGTCAGTGGAACTTAAATGAACTTTTGGCCGAAGCCTCAAAAAGGACCATGAGCCGAAATAAAGTAGACATGCTTAAAAGAATAAAACTAAATTAATGAGATGCAACCTGGGCAATACGTATTCAAATTTGCAGCAACACTAGGGAAAAAGTTCATAACCACTTACCGACTGAAGAGTTGACAGAAGTGAAGGATGGGGCATGAATGCTTTCCGCCACTGAAATAAAGATCGATTTTCATCATCTGGACAGCTACAATGGCAACGAGACGTAGACTCGCGGGATTTGGTTATGAAGACATCCAGGCGAAGCAATGGCGGTCGCCGTAAGTCACATAAACCGAACACTAGCAGTCACAGGTCAAAAATACATGCGGTCTCTGGAAACCACATATCAGGACTCGCATGGAAACTCTAGATGACACAGGTAGGAATAACGGTAGTCTCTGGAGGACACAGATCGTGCTACACACTACATGTTAAAAGATGAGTCATATAGTATATTATTCTACGGATACCACCACAGCGACCACAGCCGAGATGCCTTTTTACAAGAGAATTCACGCTACTACCGATTCCCCGATGATTCAGTGTTCCCGAATATAAGGTTCGGCAATCATCCGGCAACGAATCAGAAAGTTGTCAGCTCAACGTCGACGAGCATATTATTTCGTTATTCCTGACGTCACGGAGAAGTCACAGCAGGTTATTACAATTAAAATTGCTTCTTAATTTCAATAATGGAGTTAGAAAGAAGATAAAACTCCTATGAATAAGAAGTTTGAAAACGCCATATTGCTTTGAGAATTATATCCAGGTGCGGCTAGTGGTAGTAAAGTAATCGGTATTGTTAGTTGAGACAACAGAAAGGCGTAATATTTAATATATGAATTTTTGATTATTTTTAAAGTAATAGTTCCCTAATTATGAATATAATTAACCAGTATTTTTTCATAGTTGTAGGATAGAGTGCAGAATATAGGGAAATAATAATAAATTGAAAGTTAAAAATAATTTTGAATACGTAGCAATATTCTTTAATGTTTCATTTCTACTTTGTATTGCGCCAATTCATTTTTTACAAAATTGACTGTTTAAATAAATATTTTATGTCTTTCGCCATAGAAATGCATACAATATGAATCTACTTATCTTATTCCATTACCACCCGAATTATTATCTCAAACGATATTGGCGTTTTTTTAATATGAAGTTTTAACTCCTTACTTTTGCCTTCATGATTTCAATATACAGACGTAAACAATTTGCTCAGAGTTTTTATACTGTGCTATGCACACCTACCTCAGTGACATCCAAAGATATTTAGTGACATCGGTGGGCAGAATAACAGTTGCAGTTAACAAGTTCAGACTCTCTTGAGAACCCGAGAACAAAATGCGAGCGTTTGCTATTCCCGCGACATCATATGCGTAGAGCCACGTAAAAGAAATTAAGTCAGTCATACCTGGGATAAGCATCCCCTGGGTTGATTGCCACGATCTAGAGTGATGTCAAGATTTTATGCAGTATTTCCAATACCCGTCGTATCCGAAATGAATTATCCCTATTTAACATAAGTAAAGAAGTTCAGTTTTTCGTTACCTGGGTGGTGTATGAATGTCAAAGTATTAGGCTCGTGCGAGACTGGTACTAAAGCTAGATCGTGCGGCGAATCATCACTCAGCAATATCGAATTATTGCGAGATCGGCACAAAAGCTTTCCCCGGCTGTAATGACGGACTGAGAGGGTACCGTCACAAGTTTAACGATAAAACGAGATTTTTGTCAAAAGCGTTGCCCTATGTAATCTCGAAAACCGCTACAGCGATTTTAACCCAATTTAGGTAGTGTACTACATATACAAGCAAAATATTGTCTAGTATATTTTCTAGATGAGAACGCATAAAAAAGAAATCTGGTAAATGTATAGCGTTTAGTTATAAAACGATATTTGTGAAAATTGTTAGAAACGATTTGAACCAAATTTTGGGTGGTATTGTCTAGATGAGAACACAGAATTTTTTTTTTAAATGTATATACACAGTTTGACTTAGACATCGAAAGCTCATTTGTTTCGTTTCGGAATAGCCCCGATCTTCTAGTTTGTTATTACAATAACGTTTGCATTATAAGGTTATAAGCATTCAATTTACCCTGGCTGAGGAAAATTGATGTTTACTTGGCTATTTCAAGGGGTTTTTGTTATTCTAATTGCCTAAATTTCAATTGATGCAGTCAATAAAGCAAAACCGAGGTAACTTTTGCTATTTTGTAAGTAAATAAAAAAAATACAAACCGCAACGTCTTTTCCAGGTATCTCTTACTATGTATTGCAGGAAAAGTCAAAATAGCGAGAAAGTAGTGTTCATTCAACTTGTACGCGATCGAAAAGAATCGATGTGAGCAGCGCCAGATTTTCCCGACGTAATGTAATGGCTTGTACTTCTTTTGCATAGAAATAATGGTGTACAAAATCCACAGCAGGAAGATTTCGGCATTGAATGAATACCACGCCAATTGAAATGGGGCGTCAGGCAGCTTACTATTCCAAACGAATAACTTATTCAAACTTATGTACAAAATCCGCATTAAAATGCAATTAACATTTAATTAATATCAATTGAGTGAAATAAATGACCAATGGCGAATTCTTAAGCATCAAAAAACAAAATATTACAAAAATATCTTCTCTTGTGAATGGAACGATCTAGGTTCACGGGAATATTGTTGCATAATATTCCATATGGATAGTGAACATATGATACTTAATATTATTTTTAATTTTATATAATTTTTCTATAAATTTATTTCAAAAACATACCAAGAACGGTTCATGCTAACGTTATGTCAATAATTTTCTGGTTAAAGAATTTCTATCAAACGATTATTTCATTAACATTATTAAAAGTGTTGATTTTTGATAATTTGATCAGAATTGCATTTCAAAATTGGAAGTGTGGGTCTTTTGTACATTCGAATGTGTCTAAAAGCAATATGGTTGCAGTATTCACTAATCAGAATGATCGCACCAATTTAGATTCAAAACGCTTCACTCGTTCCTAAAATATCGCTTCCACAATCACACTAACATGCAGCATACACACACACGCACACTAACATGCAACGTGCAACACACACACACGCACACTAACATGCAACGTGCAACACACGCACACTAACATGCAACACACACACACACACACACGCTAACATGCAACACACACTAACATGTAACACACACACACACACACTAACATGCAACGCACACACACTAACATGCAACACACACACAAACTAACATGTAACACACACACGAACATGCAACACACACACACTAACATGCAACACACACACGCACTGACATGTAACACACACACACACTAACATGCAACACACACACACACTAGCATACAACACACACACATATACACACACACACACACTAACATGCAGGCATACATAGACATAATCTGAAAAACGTTCCAGGTATGTTTAAAACGTGTTCTTCCATTGAAAAGCCGAATTCAAATTTTTGATCCTGTTACAATACTTTCCCTACACATTATACTATGTAGTATGTACTAACTTTAAAGCCCTGTCAAAGGCAGGAAGACTAAAACTCCTACGAATGAAGGTGCTTTTTTTTTTTAATTTGCTGCAACATTTTTTAGTTTTATTTTATTTAACAATGTATGTTTCAATTGAAAATTGGCCCAGTTAGATTTTGTTCCCTGGTCGAGTTTCAACATTTATGTCCCCCCTGGGAGGCTTCGGGGGGTTCTGAGAGACTTTACCCTGCCTTTTCATTTTTTCCACTCCGGGAAATAAATCGAAAATCCAGTTCCGTTACTTTCGGTCCAATGTTTGATACTATAAGTGTGTCAAGATTCAGCCTTCTAAGCCACCAAGATCTGATAATCTTCTGGCGGGTGTAAAAAGACCCTCGTTTTCTTCGCTCCTGGGAGGTAAAATCTGGCTGTGTTAAGTTCTGTTCAATGGTCGATACTATAACATGTGTGCAAATATTTAGCCTTCTGGGTCACCGGGGGGGGGACTTCTAGATAGTCTGGAAAGACAAAACCAAGTTATACTCGTTAGACAATTATATAAAGTAATGTAGACAGCTTAATTTTGTATAAACTTGAAAAGGTTTCATCTTCGAAAAGTTTCAATTAGGTCCGCATTTAGGAAAATTGCGATTCCACACGAAATGAAGAATATTAAAAAAGCAGATGCTCGCTGGAATGTAGAGCGCGTGAATGGCCGATATCAGAATATCGCAAACTAGTTTAAAAGAAAAAGATAACCCCATCGGGAGAGATATAACTTGAAGATAAATGCTATGCAAATTAGGCACTTCGGCTTTCGGTGGAACAGCACAGGTAGCCAGAATGGCGAGAGCTCTTATTGAAAATAAGCTGGTTGTGAACAATGATTGATAAGCCAGGCGTCAATAGTGATTAGAATCATTTTGAATTTGTTTTCTATCATTGTAGTATTTAATTTGGATCCGTAAATGCTTTACAAAAAATGTTTTTTATCGGTAATGAGACATCGGACTCTTTATTCTGTGTGGTACTTATTTCCCTAATTTACAAAAAAATATTTTTTATCGGTAATGAGACATCGGACTCCTTACTCTTTATTTTGTGTGCCACTTATTTCCCTCATTTAAGCTAATTAAAGCAACGATTAATTAAATATTTTAGATAAGGTAATGTGTAAATGAAAGGTTACCTTAATGAGGTCGCTAAATTTTGACGATAAAACCATTAATTCCTGTTCCTTTATCATTCTCCAATGTTTTTATTACCTTCAAGGTATTGCATGATGTAAATGAAAGATTTCCTTAATGAGGTCGCTAAATTTTAACGATAAAACCATTCATTCCTGTTCCTTTATTATTTTCAAGTGTTTTTATTACTTTCACTATAATACATTTTATATGTAAATTGAGTATATTGTGATAGGGTCAAAAATCCGACGCACTAACTTTGATGAATTTATAGGCTTTAAGTTACTGTACCCATAATGCATATAACAGCATACTAGTCATTTCACCGAAATCGTTAGTGATCAATAAATAGGACACCTACATACTTAATTAAAAATGTTGATAACTCGGGTTCCCCGAGTGTCATTCCCGTGCTCTAACCACTGGGCTATCCCATGCTACTGATTATCTCTTCGCACCGTCACTAATTCGTATTTTCGAAATATTAGATTTTCCTCTCGAAGCTTGCAAAGTGTTCGGTAGTGATTGTAAAGTACTTTCCGTTTGTGATATTATTGATTTGTGATATATTGGACCTAAAGTAACAGATTTTATCCTGAAATAGTAAGGAATCCAATCCTAACAGCCAAGAAATCACACTCAAATAGTTAAATACGTTTATTGAGCAGAAATACAAATGTATTAGTTTGATATAATTAAAATAAGGCAGGCAATACTACTATCCTAAGCAGACACATAAATATGCAATTGTATCTGCAGCGATCCTATTTATTCATTTGGTTTAATAATAGCATATTACGAGCGTGAGTTTTTGTCCTCCTTAATTAATCGGGATTGCTATCGTCAACTAACTACTTCGGTCTAAACATAGAGATAGATCTCCTTCGAACGATCGGAAAGAACTTCCTAGCAAGAGTGGGATGCGTTGGTTCCATCCCACTCGTAGAATCCACAAAGTGGCTACGCGAAAACTGGACTGCTAATAGGCTGTTAGTCAACAGAAAAATCATAATATAATGTAAATTAATGAAATAATAACTAGCAGATTATCAGGACCTCTCAAGCTGAGAAGGGCCGAATGACATCAAGATTCTAGCTGGATCCTTTTGGTACATCATCCCATCAGTTCAGTGAATATTATATAGATAAATAGGTAAATAGTAAGTATTAGGATGTGGTAACCAAATAATTTGACTCACGGATTTTGATGCTATACATTTGGATCATCACTGAATACAAGTCAACTATGATTTTACAATGACACCTGTCTATGAGACAATAGAAACGAAATCTCTCGAAACAGTCGAAAGAAATATTTTGACCTAGACCCTAAAATTTAATTATTTTAGTGAATTATTTGGTTCTTAGTGAATGTTTGGGGAAATTGTGCAATACACTTAACGTAAGACCTTAAAATTTCATTATTTTAGTGAATTGTATGAATTTCATTATTTTTAGTGAATTGCTTGACACTTAGCTTAATGTTTGCTGAAGTGATGAGGGATGCGTTTTCGATATTCCAACGGATTTAAGAACCTAAAATTTCATTATTTTAGTGAATTATTTGGTTCTTAGCGAATTTTTGGCGAACTAGAGGTGCGTTTTTAATGTTACATGAGCCCTAAGACCCCTTTATCGTTTAAAATTCTGATATTTGAATGGAATCTTGCGTTTAAAGATTACATATGTGTTATTTTTCCTATGGGAAATAACATACGTTTTCACACATGTGCAAATTTTAGCTAAATTTTTACAAAAACGTGTTTTCTACTAATGAAATTTGACAAATATCTGTTTTTGACTTTAAAAGATTTAACAATTACATGTTTTCAACTTTACAAAAACTAACAAATGTAATTTTCGAGGTTTAAAAAACACCATGTGTGCTATTTTTTCCCATGTAAAATAACATACGTTTTCGTAAGTGAACTATTTTCGATCAAAATTTAACAAATGTATGTTTTCAACACTTCGAAAACCAACAAATGTGGGTATTGAACACTTAAAACAAGTACTTACATACCCAATCTTGTTTAAAGATGTAACATTAGTTAGATATAGAATCATCAGTAATACCAGATGTTACAATCTCCAATATTACCAATTAAAGAAAACATATTAATACACAAATGGGAGAGACCATTAAAACCACATGATTTTCTCTTCTAGAATGATTAAATTACTGTGAGAAAGCAACCCCCCCCCCCCCCCTCCGTACCCATCTCTAAAGACAAAAAATAGTTCTTGCAATATCCCTACGCCAAGCTTACCCCAAAGTTGTGACAAGGTCAGCCATTAAACGTATCCATCTCTAAAGAAAAAAATATAGATCTTGGAATATCCATCCCCTAAGATTTTATCACGGTTACCGTTAAACTGATATTTAAACAAAGTGTAGAAAATTGCAAGACGAAACTGAAATCAACTACACAATTTTACACTTCTTACAGAATGAATCCCAACTTTTGCAAATTTTTAGGAAACTAGGGTTGAATTTTCAGTGATTCTTAGAGTTTCAAACCCCAAATTCTTTATGAATCTTCATACGTTTTAGAGAATGGAACATAACTTAGCATTTATTTTTTAATGAATAAGGTATATAATTTCAGAATTTTAACATTGAACATAAATTTTATGAATTTAACTCTGTAAGATGTAAATATCTTTCATCACGAAAGTTACATTATAGACATTTGATATGATTCGAATAAATTTATTTTTAAATTATTTTATATTTTATTTTAAAAAGCGAGATTAGTAAATCCAATACACTTGAATGTATGGATACATAACCCACTAGGGCATACTATTTTAATTACCACATGTTAAAAATGAGTTGATGAGTCCTAAACTACATTTGTATATTCCGCGCGATGTGGCAAACACATCCTCTAACGTTATAAAAATATATAAAATTCTCTTAAGTATTTAATGTTGTTGTGATTAAAAATTATGAACTTTAACTAAGT
The DNA here is from genome assembly GCA_951213105.1 of Amaurobius ferox. Classification (NCBI taxonomy): domain Eukaryota; kingdom Metazoa; phylum Arthropoda; class Arachnida; order Araneae; family Amaurobiidae; genus Amaurobius; species Amaurobius ferox. The sequence goes on from OX578133.1 coordinate 196,321,761, forward strand.
TTGGTACATATTTCACTTTATAATTTCAAAGATGAATAAAATAATGTAGAAATTCTCCCATGTTTATAAAAATTATGTTTAGCACAATGCAATGTAGTACAATTCATTGAAAATTACAAGCTGCAACCACTTCATATCTTATCTTATGTAATCTGTTTGCACAAGACACTCGATTTAGGTCACGTTATTAACTTATGACGTGAACCGATAAGGCGTTACGAACTTGGCTGTTACGTGAATAGGTTTGGTTCAGTCACAGACAAATTTATAGTGTTTTAAAATCTTAATGTTTTAAAAATAAATCTTATACTGCAAATGTGATACCTGGACGTTACTATCTACAAATAATGTCTAAAATTAAAAGTATGTCATCACTTGAACATCTAATTTCTAGTGGAAATACTATGAAGTTGTTAGTTCCTGCCCTAGATGAAACGAAATCCATGGATCCATTATCTTAGATGTGATAAATTCACCCTTACCAAAGTTTGCTGTGGATTGGTTAGTCACCTATTCTCCACGAATATTCACACGCAAATTCTCCACGAATCGTCCTTTTCCTTTACCATATGAATCGGACTAGCCTAAGGACTAGCAAGGATCCCCTTGCTCGATCAGACCCTTAAATTCCTTTGTTAATGCAACTAATTTCTCGGGGTTTAACCTCCTAGATCTCGAAAAAACCGGAGGACCGGTAATTTCAATGCAATGCCTAACTAAACCACTCTCGCTGTTTATCCGCATTTGAGGGTTGGAACGAAACACCTGAGGAAAATCAGAAATTGTGGAATCGTACCGATTCCTTCCCCTAGTCAGCGATAAGCTTACAGACGATCCAGAAATAATCGAACCGCGAGTAAATAACTTTGTTTCAGTATCACAAATTCGCCGGTTCTTTAAGTCGACCAAAAGGCCAAACCTTTCTAGAAAATCTGCGCCTAAAATGGGCGTAGAAATATCAGTAATCGTTAAATTCCAATTAAATTCCTTCCAAAGTCCGAAATCCAAATCCATCCTAATACTACCAAATGTTTTAATCACAGATCCATTAGCCGCATACAAAATTAAATCACCTGGGTCCTTTCGTCAGGTAAGTCTTTTAGGATAACAACTAATTGCAGCCCCGCTGTCTATCAAAAATTTAGTTTTCGTAACCCTCTCATATATAAACATTCGGCAACCAGCACCTTTATTTTCTGCTGCCGACAGAACAGAAGTGCCCCCTCGGTTTTCCTCGGTTACGCTATTTCCCGGCTTGCTTACCGATATGGCATAAACGCTCTATTCTGAAGTATTTATCAAAGAAGTTTCAACGCAATTCCAAAATCACTGCTAAACCGCTGAACCAGAATTTTACAACCTGTCTATTAGCGTACACATTTTCAACAAACCCAGAGGATAGCCCAACTCGCGAACATGTAAATGACAAACAATTGTAAGAAACAATCTTAAAACACTACATATATATAACATGTAAAAAATCGCTTCTGTATAAACACAATCTGGGATAAGACAAGACCTCTTTCAAAAATATCAAATATGGTAAGATACATTAATTATGCCAACTGTAAAAAATTAAAAACTTAAGTTTCAATATATACAGCTTCTAACCTGGCAAGCGCTCAATATATACACATTCAAACTACCTTATGAAATGCACATTGAACCTATGTATCCCATACCTAGAAATCTACTCTACACATCCCAAAAGCATGTAATATGTACAATATCTCATGTCAAAAATCTCGCATACATAACAGGTCATGAAAAGCATCCCAAACTTTCACCTACTTGAATTCTTTTTAGTAGATTCTTGTCATCAAAAAGATACCAGATCCGCGTAGAACGTGTTTCAGTTTGCAACGCAGGTGCCGTTTTTCCATACGGGACGAAAATTCAAATCCTCTGCACGAGTCGCATCAAGTCACGTACGGGTCACCACTTTGATTATCCTTACGGAGTGTCCATTTTGTGGAGTTGACATGCCATCTTCAATGCGTGGCAAAGAGAACGTCAACCTCCGATTACTTAAGATACTTGAGATCGGTTGCTTTTGTTGCTTGACGCGGCTCGCTCGTACAAAGAAACTCTATACGTTTAAGAACTTAACAGTTTAATAACCTACCTGAATTCTTTTTAGTAGATTCTTGTCATCACAAAAATACCCAGATCCGCGTAGAACATGTTCCACTGCATTTCAGTTTGCAACGCAGGTGCCGTTTTTCCATACGGGATGAAAATTCAAATCCTCTGCACGAGTCGCATCAAGTCACGTCCGGGTCACCACTTTGATTATCCTTACGGAATGTCCATTTTGTGGAGTTGACATGCCATCTTCAATGCGTGGCAAAGAGAACGTCAACCTCCGATTACTTAAGATACTTGAGATCGGTTGCTTTTGTTGCTTGACGCGGCTCGCTCGTACAAAGAAACTCTACACGTTTAAGAACATAACAGTTTAATAACAACAAGAAACTTTAACACAACAAAGATATAGATTTACATTACGTGCTAGGCTCAAACTGCCACAGCGTAACTCATCTAGTTTAATATATACATGTTGCAGTTGAGTTAACGAGACTCGTGAAAACCAACCAAAACTGAAGTCGGTAAGACGAAACTAAAGTTATGGCGAAACTCAAGGCTGAAGTCGTGGCACTTTCAAAGTCCTAAATATTGAACCACAGACATGCGCAGTACAGCATTTACTGGTCAGCAGAAACTACACAGTCCCGCAGCAACGGGGGCACCACAGTCTTACACCCCTTGCAAGTAGTTCCGGCCACTTAAATTACTGCTCATGCCTTAGGGCGAGTCGAGTGGGCTGGGTTTTCGACCCCTTACAAGTATCGTTCAATTGGTAAATTTCGTTTAAATATAAAATAGTTTCCCGAAAATTCGTTAAGTGTATTGTACAATTTCCCCAAAACATTCATTAAGAACCAAACAATTCACTAAAATAATTAAATTTTTGGGTCTTAGATCCGTTGGAATATCGAAAAGGCACCCCTCACCACTTCAGCAAACATTCGCTGAGTATGAAGCAATTCACTAAAAATAATGAAATTCGAACAATTCACTGAAATAATGAAATTTTAAGGTCTTACATCCCTTGCATGCAGCGCCAAAGGCCCTACCGTGCTGAAAACACAGGTTCTCGTTAGATCACCGAAGTCAAGCAGCATCGAGCGCGGTTAGTACTTGGGTGGGTGACCACCTGGGAACACCGCGTACTGTTGACACTTCTCGGGCGCGGTAGCCCGGTGGTTTGCGCGCTGGATTTGCACGCTGCCACAACTGCCGCCGTATTCATGTGGAGTACGATCACTATAAACATGTGAGTCCGTACGTCCTTCCGAGAGGTTGGTGGTAGGGGAAGGAGGGTACGGTCCATGTAGATGCCGCCCCCACAGGGTTCCGGTCTAAACTGGGTGGCACTTCCCGGCCGTCCAAACGGTTACCTTACACGTTTCTGGTAGGTCGGACGGTCTGGGTCTCAACAACAACCCCTTGCAAGTATCGTGCAATTTAGTAAATTTCATTTAAATATTGAAAAAATCGCGAAAACTCGTTATGTATATTGAACAATATGCTACATTTCATTCAAATATTATGATTTTAAGGCCTTAGTCTTCTTGGAAAAAGTAGTCTAGTTCCCTGTGGGTGCTTTTAATTCCTAGGCATAAGGGTGGAAAATTGTTTATTGAAACCTACAAACCTTAATGATTTACAATTTTAGCGGTATTCATGATTTGAAATGAGATCGTCAGAAGATCATATGGTATAATTCTATGAATTTATGTGGTTTAAATGTAGTATCTCAGGCGACTAAAGCTATGTTGTTAAAAAATTCTAACCTTCTAATTCTTCTAAGATTGTAAGAGTACAACGTGTATGAATCCCTTTTTCGAAAGTCATTCGTATGAGAACGATGCAGGGCGATAAGCTGAGAAGGAGTTTTCTATAGCGCACATTCAGTTTGGGAGAAATAAATTCTTTTAGGTTCAATATTATTATTATTTTAATCATTCTTTCAATAGATTTTAGTATATAATGGACAGAGGGAGTTTTCTATTTGTACAATATATGTATTAATATACATATTCATTTTTCAAAATGCACTTCGGTAGTGTCTATACAAATCTGAGGCTTCTATGATGCATCTGCAATCGCAATATTTCTAGTTGTATGGAATCCGGTCTAAAACACGTCTCTAACTTTTTTTCAAAACTGCAATTAACTTTAAAATTCATAATGAAAAATGCTCTTTCCATGCAAGGTTAATAGAATTAACAGGTTGTCTCGTTCGCTATTCCCCCCATGGTACCATTTCTGGGCGAGCTGTGACGTCACTGCTAGACCTTCCGTTCTGTTGACAAGCGGCGCTTCGTTGAAAAACGTTGGAAAACAGCACGGTTTTGTTTAAAAATGCCTTGCTTTAAACATCAACGAGATACATGAAATGTTTCCTAAAATAATGTGCTAATACTGAAATATGACAAATGAACTCAAATTTGAATTCAAAACGAACTAAATTGCTGTAATTAACGGATGAAGAAGTCAAAAACAGCCGTTTGACAAATTATATATTAAGACAAGGATATGATTTTCCGGGTGATTTCGTATAACAAATACGTTCATCTTCTTTTTTACACAAAATTTACATATTTCATGTGTAAATTGATAATCTTTATTAATATTTTTACTCACAAATATATTGTATGAATATGGATTTTAATATAGTATTTTTTAACAATTACTTTTACAACACATTAAAGATTTTAAACGAAATATCCCGTTCAAATTCATTAAATAGAGACTGTGCACTTTACTGTCTGTATTTTCTATTAAAGGTTTGGAATAGGATTCAACTGATGAGAAATATGTAAAAATAGAATTAAATAATATTTATTTCTATAAAACTCTCCATATTATCTTTATCAATTTGCAATTAAATTTCTATTTCTTTAAAAATTGGATGATTTAAAATTTCCTGCATATAAATGCTATGGCACTTATTCTATCGAGTAATCGTACCATTCCGTTCCTAATAGTTCCTATACAAAAAATATTTGAACTTTATAATTTTCTGAAAAATGTCATCGATTTGATTTTAAAATATTTAGATTGTATCATTGCATGCACAATGCATGTAATTAATATTTTCATTTTATATGCTTAAAGAAAACCCCGTTTCTATATATTTAATGATATACATCTGCTGTTTAATTTTGTTTATTTGAAGTTTTTGTGAATTCATTTAATTTCTTTTATGGTATAGATATTACCGTAGAATTCAGTCAATCAGCACTTTAAAATGCGACAGAAAATCGTGGAAAATAAAAGGGGGGGGGAGTATCATCCAGAATTTTATGCTAAAAGAAACAAAGGCTATTTTTATCATTTTATTCGACGACGAATTTTTTTTCTCCGAAATTTGTCCAATATTTATGGGGAAGGAGCTTCAAAGTAAAAAGATTCCATTCACCGTTTGCTTTAAAATAAATAGGGGTAAATGTATCATTTTAATGCGACTATAAATTTATTTTGTTTTTACAAAATTATCCATAAAATTACACTTGTTTCTTTTAACTTATGAATATTCCTTTTTTGAACAAAAACCATTTTTATTGAATCGAAACTACTCCGTCTTACTCATGATGAAGTCCTTCAATTTAACGAATCAAGATATAAATGCCTTAGCAAAAACTTTATTAACAAATTTACTAACAAAAAAAATTTAACAAACTACATTTGACGTGACTAATAATTATTATTGCAATGATTTGATAAAATATGTGTTTTCAAATTTAAATCAATTACTGTTTTTTCTTCAGATGATTTTGAAAGTTTCCTGACCTTCTCTCAAATCCAGACGATATATTTTTTCTAAAACATGTAAAATTTTTGAACTAGACAAAAGCTATGCATTCATTGCCTGGAAATAATATTTATTCTAATTTATACTGCGTTATTCATGCCTGTAAACTTCGGAATACAGTCAATATTTAAATGATTTGCCACATTTAGATTAGAAATATATATTTATATCCTTCTCAAACCGATTCACATAACACACCTAACACCCATTGGCCCTTCTCTGATCATTCACTATTTTTTTATACATAACTTTTGCTCATTCAATTATCTTTCAACATAGAATTCAGTAATCTTTGTATAAACTTCACTTATGTTAAAATTTTAATAGCTTCCACTCTCATAAAAAAATTGCTATTTCTTTTCATATGTACGGAATTTATTTTCATAAACTTCACATTACTATGCATGTACTGTTTTATTTTATTCTATATTGCTTGCACACCGTTACTATTAGATAAATATTTAAATAGTTTCCGATCAACGTTTCTCAATAGTTCTCGCCTCTGTCAGAGAATGGGTCTAGCAGTGACGTCACTCGTCCTTCCTTCCCGGGACAACTTTTTCCCCGAACGAGACAACCTTATATATAAGATATTCTACGGACCTTGCTTTCCATGAACCTATTTAGATAAAGTCATTTTTAGAAGGATTTCAATCTGAAACTCATGTTTATTTTTAAACTACCATATATATACATTTGATTTAAGAAACAATTATTTCACAGTGCTTGGGAAAACACAGCTCTAAGGAGTTTCATGATGGAACGTATACACTTTTTTCTTGTACTAAGCATTTCCTTCTTTTCCTAACACTTCTTATTAATGTATAAAATGCAATTTCTAATGTGTAACACTCAATTTCTTATGTATAACATGCAATTCCTAATGAAAACTTCCCCGTTAGATATTTTGCCCATTCATTCGGTAGATATCGTGCAATACACTGAATCCTAAAATTGTAGGATTCGCCTTCAAGTTGTGGTAAATTTAAAAAGATATGTCCTTGTTTATTAAATATTTTTATTATGTATATTATTTAACTCAATTTTAATTAAAAATATATAACTGCTTCGTTAAAGCAATTAACATCTACGAACAAGTTTGTTGTTGTTGCGACCCAGGCCGTCCGACCTACCCGAAAGGTGTAAGGTAACCGTTTGGACGTCCAGGAAGTGCCACCCAATTTAGACCGGAAACCAGTGGAGGAGGCATCCAGAGGGGCCATACCCTCCTTCCCCTACCACCAACCTCTCGGAAGGAACGAACAAGTTCGTTGAAAAAACTCGTTGTGGATTATTCAATATTTTTGTTATACACAACATTTAACTTAATTTTAATTAAAAATAATAACTGCGTCATTATTGCAATTAACATCTACGAACAAGTTTGAAAATAGTCGTTCTGGTTTATTCAGTATTTTTGTTATGCAGATTATTTAACTCAATTTTAATTGTAAAAAAATAACTGCTTCATTAAAACAATTAACATCTGCGAAAAAAAAAATCGCCCAGTATCCATAAATTGACTGGCATCCTGAAATTTTACCCCTCTGTAATATAAGTTCGCGAAACATCCCCTAAAATGAATGTATTATCATCATTTTTACAAAAATGCATATCACTTTTAATAACCCTCTTTCCTATTTATAGGTATTTCAATATCCTGTTGTGAAAGTTTTAAAAAATCACTTTCTGCTTTATTCAATATTTTTGTTATGCAGATTATTTAATATTCATATTTTACCATTCAATCATAACTGCTTCATTAAAAACAATTAACATCCATGAACAAGTTTGAAATTAACATCTACGAACAAGTTTGAAAAAACTCGTTCTGATTTATTCAATATTTTTGTTATGCACATTATTTAACTCAATTTTAATTTAAAACAAGAAAGATCAATCATGCTTAAAGCATTGATTATGAAACACTTTCCAACTCCAATGCAATTTTATTTTAAAAAGTCTAAAATGCAATACATTTCTAGGTAATATTTTAAAACTTATCACAATACTACATTAATTTATTATAGTTGAAAACTTAAACCTTCATTGAAAAAAATGAACTTCATTCAAATGACGGCATTGAAATATAAATTGCCTGGTTTAAATATCTCTAAAATGCGATACATTCCACGGTAATATTTTTAAAACTATCATAATACTACGATAATTTATTATATTTGAAAACTTCATCGAAAACAACTGAAATTCATTCAAATGACGTCATAGAAAAAATAACACGCCTGGATCTCTCTGTAAAAACAGCATTTCATTCATAACTTTCTCCCATTCATTTCATTCATCACAATACTATAATAATTTGTTTTATTTAAAAATTGAGACCATGGAGCTACAAGTAATTAAACTCTATGCTTAAAACTTCATCGAAAAAAATCGTCCTTCTCTTTATAAAATCAATTAATATTTCATTCATATCAGCCATGCAGACTCCATGGGCTAAATTATTTTGTGTTAAAGAAATGCAGCAATTCTAATAAAACTCATTATACATATTTTGCTGTTTACATTTTACATAAGTGAAAAATAGGCTTCGTTGTAGAAATAATCAAATTTGGATAATCATTTAAACTCAAATATATTGTATTTGCGTTATTTCAGTATGTAGATGCACAGAATTTAAGCAAAAATAAAATAGTTTTAGGACGGATACAACACTCAATATGAATTAAAAAGAACTTAAAAAATCACGATTTTGAAACAAGATGGATGCCATATATCATTTTGAAGTGGGTCATGTGATCTTTTCATATCATGGTCACGTGATCGTTTCATATAAGAGGTGTAATTATTATTTTAATTTTTATTTAAAAAACTACTGAATATATTTCGCTGATTTTTTTTTATTTATTTTATGGAACAATTTGAATATTACCTAAAATTGTGAATTTTAAATCCGCTTAAAAAATGTTTGAAAAATTAGGTCCCATAGGGCTCAATGTATTTCATTTTTTCAACACGGGTTCAATCCAAAACTAATTGGGTGATGTTATTCATTTATATTCCCATAGGTCCTACAGACCGTCTGAACAACATACTAAAATTTCATTTTGATTAAGTCATTTTTACGGCAGTTATCGTGCTAACGGACAGACAGACAGACAGACAGACAGAATGAACAAAGTCATAAACACTTTTCAACTTTGTTGTAAAGTGTTAAAAAACACTTTTCAACTCTGTTGTAAAGTGTTAAAAATAACTTCTACATTAAAAACTATTAACATCTCTGAAAGAATTCGCTCAGAATCCATAAATTCACCCACTTCCTTAAATTTTACGCCCCTGTAACATAAGTTCGCGAAATATTTCCTAAAATGAATATATTGACATCATTTTTACAAATTACATATCTTTTTAATAACCGTCTGTCATATTTATAGGTATTTCAATCCATTCCACAATTTCATCATTCCACCATTCATGACATCGAAAACATCCCTCCATTCAAATTCCCAGAAAAGATATCATTCTCAGTTACACACCAACCAAGACATCTTGGCCGAAAGGCTTCGAGCGTTAAGCTACCGTTCAACTGATTGCTGGTTCGATCCCCAGTCGTTCCAAGCGAATATAACCTTTTAAATTCAAAACTTTAAAGAACGCCCAATAGATGGCTCCCTCCAAATCTTCATAACCCATCCAAATCTTCCGCTAGGTGGCGGCACCTCCAAAACTTCACTTTAAGTACGTCACGACTGATAAAGATCGCAAGTACGTCACGGACGGCCGAGGGAGTAGGTCGGAGCGCTCCTGTTATCAGTTCTCTCATCGAACCAAAGTTAAGGTCACCTCATGACGTTTTCGTCCAAAGTTCAAGTTGCGGTATCAGTTTCAACGTTCCACTTATCTGTTTTTCCTTATTCCGTCTAAAGGTCACCTCACTTCCTCCTGAATGAGTCATTCTCTCTCCTCCTCATTAGTCATGGCCATTGCACCGGTGCAATCTGCCGCTGAACACCTGTTTTATACCTACTCTGATCGCATTGCAAGAAGTAAATAAATTGATATCAAGCAATTAATTTATTGCTTTAGGGGTATTCCCCTTTAGCAAGGATGCCAAAATACATATAAACAAGATAAAAATTGACTTACAATTAAGTTGATCGTGTTTCAATTTACCAACCCTTATCCTAAAAAAGCACTGAATATCGACCATTGGAAAAATCTCATTTGTGTAGGCTTAGACTAGATGTTTTGGCATAGAACTTCCGATCTCATGCAATCAGTCAGTCGAAACATTCATGCAATCGAAACAGTCACCAAAAGGCATTTTTATTCTCTTTATTAACACTTGCAACAATTTTGGCAAAATATGGCCAACTTGGCGATTTTTGGAAACTTTTCGAATTTCTGTAGATTAGTTAAGAACTTCACGGGTTACATGCATTTCCCAGAATTTTCCACAGAGAGTATATTATCTTGTTATTGTTCACTTGGTTTATTGATGAGATACAAATAAAAGTTTCTGCAAACTCAATACAGAACCCAATATACTATAATTTTTCTTCTGATTATATATACCCTTTAAGCTGAACTATGAAACAATTTCGGTAGAAAATTGGATAAAATTTAACTTTTAGCTATACGGCATATGTACATTGTGATGGCATCCAAACACGCAATTCCATTTTTTTTTTCAGAATATACCCAGAAATAATTTTTATTTACCGTAAATTTGGAAGTCCATACATACCTTATCTCAAAAGGTTTCACGTTGGCAATACGTGTTAGATAGGATCCTTTCAAATCTACGCGTATTTTTGCGAAAAAAGAGGAAACTTTAAAAATTATATAGAAAAAAAAGCAGTTGGCACTATGTTAACAAAGACTTGGGTAATAAAAGCTGAAAGAGTAACTGTCAAGATGCGTCTTGGGGAAAGGCAGGGGGGGGGGGGGACCAACCATTTAGGAAGGCACGAGGAGGAGCTCAGGAAATTTCATTTTATTATAGGTCAAGATAATATAATAAAGGAATATATGATTGCTTGAGGAATATTTGGGAGGTGCACACACCTCGAAATTAGGAAAAAAGATATGAACGGAAAAAGTAGAACGAGTTAACACTTCGATTTTGTACCTGAACCAGCAATGACCTCATAGAGCCAGCACTTCAATTTGGTAACTCATAGTTGCTCTACATCGATGTCACAATTCAAAATAGTGACATCGACTCCTTAAATAACAATTTGAATAACTTATTGGGAATTTAGAAATATTTAAATAAATAATGTAAATCTAATTTGGAAAGAAAAGTAAGAGTCCTAAGTCATGATTATCGGCTTCTACTGTCAACTATTACTCAAAGGATGTTTAGTTTTTAACCTTACCTAGGAAATACTCTTTTAATTAATCAGTGATATTTAGAATTGAATATGTCTGAGAGTAATTAATAAATAATCAGTGTATATGTATTTATAATGCAATATTATAAATGTTAATAAATAAACATTTTAATTTAAAAGTTAGAAGATGAGAGTTATTATCTATTGGCGGGACAACATAAACACCTGGGTTAGTATGGGCTTATCGCTTGCACCAACCACACGCTCACCTTATGGAGTAGTTTCAGCATCAAAAACTTCGCTATTTGGGGTCCGACTCGAGTGAAATAAACTGCATTCTATTAATCTAGAAAACTATAGTTTTCAAGAAATAAATAAATTAAACAAAAATATTTTAAAACCAAAAATTATGGAAACCTTCCCCTAGGCTCCTTGTACCATCCTCACACACAACGCACTTGAAACTTTTCTCATTCAAAATATGCAAAAGGACTGATGTTTCACATTAATCTCTAACGAGCAACAGAGTTACTCACCTTTACATGTTATGTTTTTGTATGTGTACGTTGATTACCTATCACCACCCGCAGACCATGCTTAACAATTACAATCCGCCGACCATGCTTAACAATTACAATCCGCCGACCATGCTTACTCATTACCACCTGCGGTTATTGCCAATTGTCCGCGCGGTGCAGGCGATCAGTGAACCCAAAACTCATTCAAATAAGAATTTTATAATGGTAAAAGTATTTACTTCAAATCCAGAAACGATGCAAGACATTATTTTAGCCCCGCCCACCGTTAACAAAATTATAAGAATTGAGGGTTATAGCGACGCGATTTATGCTCTTCAACAGGGTGTTGCATAAAGGCAAGAATGGGCTCAACTGATTACCCGTGAACCATGATTTCACGGCCATTGTCGCATATTAGTACGTGCAGGCAATGAGATGATCAGTGAGCACAGAACTTTTTATACAGTAATAATGCAGGGCATTATTTTAGCAGTTTAACAAAGTTTTAAACGCTCTTCTGCCCTAAAACAGGGCGTTGCATATAGTAAAAAATGGTGCTCAATTGCCACCCATGAACAAAGATTTCGCGGACCTTATGAGTATTTCTAGAATCTATCTAATTCCAGAGTGTTCTCGTAATCTACTGGGCCAATATTTGGGATTATTTTAATCTTGACCAACCTATTTATCCAAAGTCATTGCCAAATCTAGAACAAAAGCTAATTAATTACTAGTATTTTATGAAAAATATAACCATTTTCTCCAATCTGATATCTTAGCCATTTCAGAAACCTGTACCCTCGAAGTCGACTCGTCTTATTTATTTTAAAAAGCTGAAAAAAAAATTGTTTACTCACGAATTGTTCGTTTTGAATTTTAAAATTCACAGTTGTGTTGGTTTGGAATTTTTATTTATTTTATTTGATATACGGGTACTATGGTTATAACAAAATGTATATCAGCAATTAGATGTTTTTATGTTTTGTTATGTTTGTGTCACCGTTAATGTTCAACTGGCATTAGTAAAAGCATGTCCAATTTCATGAAATTCGCTTCATTATTTCGAGGTATAAGTGGAATTTGTTGTTTCTAGAAAACGACTCATAATAACTATTAAACTATAGTTCCAATACTTTCGCTATACATTAGCATGTGTTGTAGGGAAAATAATAGAACCAAAGTGAATATCTAAGCATTCCACTCAGAAGAATAGTTTTGAGATAAAGAGATTTCCCCTATTACCATCACATTCTTGAAAAACAAGTAATTTTTATAGTTATATACTCATAATCCTCCCAAATTTCTTTGAAACATCTGAGCGAGATTATTGATAACATTGTTTGCTGTGTTGTTCTCTCCTCTCGACAGCAGGATTAAAACCATGAAACTCTCCAGAAATAGCTGTTCTGTAGCAAGGCGTAACGCCTGGGAGGATGTTGCATGTACAACAAAGGGCGTTATACCTTAGTTCTTTAGGCGTCACTACTTTTTTCATTCCTTAATCTTTCCGCTTTTGTCGAAAGTGACCAACTAAGCATAAAGCAGAATTGCGTCACTCAGTCTTCAAGGCTGCTGGTAAAAAATGTGCAAGGGTGGAGTATCGCTAAATAATTCGTCATACTGAAAACAAATATCACACAAATATGAGATGTAGACACTTCGAGATTTGCAAGCACTCGAGCCTTGGCAACGAAACTAAGGAGGGTTTGACCAACAAAACAAATTGGGCTATATTTTCCTTTAAATATTTCGAACCGAGCTCAGCTCAGAGATGGGGACTTCTTTCTTATATTCAGGATGGGGGCTTCTTTCTTATACAATGTCTTATATTTCTTATACAATCTTATGTTTCAAGTCGAGTGTCAGAAAAAAATATAAAATCAACTTCGAAAATCTGTGAGCTGTTGAAATGTATCGACTGTAATTATCGTACTAAATTTTAATTGATTTGCTCAATTTGTTCGAGAGATATAGAATACGGAGTAAAGTAGAATTTCCAATGTCAGAAGAACGGCTCCTGATAACTCCCAATAACAGACCATTAATGTCCAGTTAAATGTACTGAGAAGGATAGGTTAAAAAGGTGGGTAAAAGGATAGTAAAATGAAGAAGATAGCTTAGAAAGGATATATATTTTATGCTGTATAATCAAAATTTTTAAAATTTGTTATTTAGATAAGCTTTGTTTTGTTAAATAAGAGAGTTTTGTCAAGTAAGTTTTGTATAGATTAGTTCGGTATATCACTCACAATATATAATTTTCTAACGTGTCTATTATTTTTTTTTCTGAATCATTGCACACATATAATGTCGACGGTACGGAACCTAACGGAGCCAGATTTTCGATTTATCTCTTCCCCGGGGATGAGAAAATGAAGGGGGAGGTGTAAAAAGTATTTTAAGACACTTCAAAAGCCCCATGTGATCTAGAAAGCTGAATCTTTGTACATTTGTAGTATCGATCATCAGACAGAACTTAACGTAGACGGATTTTCAATTTGCCTATGGAGGCGGAGAAAATGGGCTTTTAAATCTTCGCAGACACTCCAGAAGCACACTACTGCACTAGGAGGCTGAATTTTTGCACACATATAGTACTGAACATCAAACAGAACTTAACATCGTCGCATTTTCTATCCCCCCCCCCCCTCGCCCGGGCGGAGATAATGGGTTTTAATGCTGTTTTTTTTTTATAAAAAAACTTTTCAGACCCTTAAGCAGCCCTCCAATGGCTAAATCTTTGCACACTTGTGGTATCGACCACTGGATCGAAGCTTACAAAGCTGGATATTCAATGTTTCTCCGGGAGTGAAGAAAATAGAGGAAAGGGGTAAATTCTATCAAAACCCTCTTAAAGTTATAGGACATAAAAAGCTGAAACTCGACCACTGGGCAGAACCTAACGGGATCAATTTTCAATTCAGACATTTATTTTAAACACCACATAGAGTAAGACAGAATAAAAGGTATTAAAAAAAGTGGTAGCTTATTTATTTTTTAAGAGTGTTAGTTTCCCTGTCTTTGACTATCTTATATACACTGCTGGCCATTAAAATTGCTACACCATGAAGGCGGCATGCAACAAACGTCAAATTTGCATGAAAGGTACTACATGGTGGGATATGCAAATAATTAGCATTGCACCGCATGGCATGCGCACAAAGCAGGTACGAGTAACGCCATCTACATTCCATAAGGCGCCGAGTTTTCAAAATCTCAGGGGGAGCAAAATCCGATAACGTTATACAAACGATTCAAAGTTGATACCGATATAATAATTTACAAGACCTCCCTGAAGAAAGCAAGCATATGTCAGTTAGGTGACTACAATTGTTTCGAGAGTATTATAAGCCCCGTCTTCAGGCCAAAAGAGCAGTATGCGCCCTTAACAACCGCCAAAGACGAAATGTCCAATGAACTAGTGGTTGTTAAGGGTGCATACTGTTATTTTGGCCTTAAAGGAGAAGGGGGGCTTATAATGCCATCGAAGCAACTGTAGTCACCTAAGTAACATATATATGCTTTCCTCAAGGAAGTTTTGTAAGTTATTGTCTAACAAGCAGCAGGTTTGGAGTGGGATAACCGAGTAGTCAAGTCAAGGGATTGTATTCGGAGGATCCGAGTTCGACTTCCGGTTTTGCCTAAACTATCCCCGTGTGCAAGCACGTTAAATTTGTATGTTTGAGAGTCCTTTCGAGCGGTTGGTAACAAGGGAAGGAGGGTCGGTCCCTGGGGATGTCGCCCCCACTCGGTTCCAGTCTAAATTAGATGGCGCTGTTCCGGCTGACTAAACAGATATCTTACACCTTCGGGTAGGTCGGACGGGCTGGGTCGAAAGAAAGAAATCAACAATTTTATTTATTGTACGATAAATATTTTTAATGTTTTAGGCCTGCGTCACTCTAGTTTACCACTTATAAAACTTGAGCTCTTTGACTCCTGAACTTACTCTCGTCTTGACGTACCAAATGCCATCGTCTACGCATTGCATTTGTCTTTTTGAGCAGCAATTAGGTGTTGAAAGTGAAGGGGCGACCACAATCCTTGTAGCGTTGCCACCGTTACAATAAAGTTTGTAGTCCCCAGTTGCAAGAATTCGTCACGCTATGCTCTCCGGCATATTATTCATTACCCAATACCCACACCAGACTCAGATATGGTCGGAGGGTCCGCTTTAGAGATTTCCCAGTGGGTCGGGGCCATTGCATTTAATTTTTTCCTTCATCTGTATGATGGGCCTATAGGCACTTTATAAAGGGGCGATCATTCCCCGTTTTTCCTGGGCCAATCTCGGAGCTAGTATCCGGGCCTGCCCCACACCCATTGAGAGTAAGTTGCAAAACAATAAAATCAAAAACTGTAGTTATGATATGTAACGAAATCTTAAGATTTCGTCACATATAAATTTATATGAATCTGGATGTCCATGCCATCATGTGAGTAAGATATGTAAAAACAAGTTTCATTAAAAAAACATAAACGTGTAAATGAAGGGCTTGGAGCATCAACATGACTAGAGACACTTTTTGCCAAACGGATTTTTCCATCAAATAACACCTAACTGTATACAGCAATTTCTGGAAAAATCCCATTTTTGTTAAAATTATAGCATTGTCATGTTTCACCAATCCCTTTAAATGAAGGATCTAATATAGTTATATTATTTAATTCAAAAACACCTCTCATAACAATTTTATAGAATGTTATGCGCAGAGCCATTATAACATATATACTTACCAGTGTTGGGCTTAAATCAAAATCTGTATGTTTAATATAATGTGCAGTTCTTTCAGCAGTTTGGGGATTTTTCATACAAAAATAATTTTTTGCTGTTTAATTTAAATTTATCCATGAGAAATAAGTATGTTTATATTTAATTACAAATCGCAATATAGCCTTTACGTATAGCACAGAAATATTGCATTCTTTTTTATAGCAAACCAAAATGAAACCTTTATTAAAACAACCAAAACATTACACTGCCTTCAACACCACAAACATCACTCATCTGAGACCAACCACACCAGTTGAACATATGCCAAGTCCTCATACAAAAAGCAACCTTTTTTCCACAAGGTTCCTACGAATCCAATATTTTCTATTTCCTCATAATTTATAATTCTAGCTTTCTGGTTGGTCTCAAATGACTTGGTGCTGTTGGCCAAACGTTCAGCAATCACCAGGAATAAAACTACCCGCGGGGTTTGCAGCTTCAAACGGAATGAATGCCACTTGTAAAGACGGCACTGGTATATAGAATCGAGGAGTCATTACAGATAAGATCTCTTTAGGTAGACCAAATAAGTCATCTCTACTTCATGGTTATCATTTATAGTTATTACTGGAGGGAGACAGATAGTTTTTGGAAATGCCAATCCCATGGCTGTAAATATTCCGTTTCTCTTTAAATTAATTGGTCAACCGGAAAAGTTCTGGTAACCAGATGTTTTTGTCATTAGCGTAAACATGTTTCCTGGGAGTAAAGTGAAGCTTGATTTGTGTGCGAGATAGTTTACGGCGCAATGGTAAGCATAAAGTAGAACCTCCCCATCCGAAGGCATACGGCATGATAATTCATCATCACGATAACAAGATGGGCATCCCCACGGCAAGATCCAGTTGCGACAACGCCAACCGCGCCCCCAGGCCAGAACCACCCCCAGCCGCCACAGAGACACAATGTCCCGGAGCCACCGGGAAAAGGGCGAGGACAAGGCCGGAAGCCGCAAAACAAAGGCCAAAAAGGCAAGCGAGACACCACCGCACTGCCCCCGTCCAAACTGATCCTCTGACTGGAGTCAACCACTTGTTGACAAAAAAAACGTGTACAAAACTAAGAGACAGAGTCTCAAACACAGAGCCATTCCTAATGGTAAACCATAAAGAATATAGGTAACAAACTTAGTCACATATAATAAATCAAAATAAGTACAAACATCGTCCAAAAATCGGAACTAGATTAGGCCAAAGGGTTCATGCTTTAAATACCCCAAGCACCATCCACATCACCATTGTTTCAACAACAAAATCCATACAATCATGAAACCCAATTACATAATCAACAAGCACAAGATGAACAAAAGTTAAACAACAAATACATGCACAAATATTACACTTAGTAAATTCCACAATACAGAAAATACATATTCTGTTTAAAAACAAGAAGCAAGTTACATGAGTGACAGAAAAATCCATCAAGCACAAAGTTTATAAGAGTTATATAACAAAAGCATACACCATAGACTGTGAATTTTACACTTAGTAAAATTCACAAGATAGGTAATCTAAGTACCAGTTCCCCATACCTTCATAAAGACAAGATATCAATTAATCACAGAGATAACAGAAGTGAAGTACAAGAACATGCAATGTAAAAGCAAACAGAGTAAAACCTAAACCGAAAGTTCTAGCTCAATTAGCCGGGCAATGGTCAAACAAACGGCCTTCCTTGACTTGTCTCATCTGATCAGGTTCATAATCTTCACTTGCTTAAAGATGGCGGGAAAAAAGTCTTTCCTGATTTCATCCCATAAATTACACATATAAATGCAATGGTACATAGTACCTTCATCCTTGTTACAAAAACAAGTACGGTCCTTATGGAAGAACCTTTGTTGGTGGGTCTTCCACACACCATGCCCACACCTGGGAACGCCGCGTGCTGTTGGCACATTTCGAGCGCGGTAGCCCGGTGGTTTGCGCACTGGATTTGCACACTGCCACAACTGCCGCCGTGTTCATGCGGAGTACGATCACGTTAAACATGTGGGTCCGTAAGTTCTTCCGAGAGATTGGTGGTAGGGGAAGGAGAGTACGGTCCCTGTGGATGCCTCCCCCACTGGGTTCCGGTCTAAATTGGGTGGCACTTCCCGGCCGTCCAAACGGTTACCTTACACCTTTCTGGTAGGTTGGACGGTCTGGGTCTCAACAACAACAACACACCATGCCCAGTTAATGCCTGATTAACATAAAAATTTCCATAACATGAATTTTCGTCTACTCTGGCCATCAAGATGTATAACACTGCCATGTGTTGTATTATTCCATCTATTTTGGCAGTAGAAGATAATGTCTTTCTTAGTCATGGTCCTAAGTTGTTGGATGCTGATTGGGAAGGAGTACATAATATCCTCTTCCAGTAGTGACTCTTTAGCCAATAGGTCCACCGCTTCGTTCCTCTCATGCCCCACATGAGCCTTTATCCAATGGAAGTAGAAACTTCCCATATTCGCCAAGACGATTCTTCTAATTTTATGCATTACATGTAGTTTCGTATTATGTGCGCTGATAGCTTGTAAAGATGACATTGAGTCGCTATATATGTGCACCATTCCTAAGTAGTTCTCTGCTACATATTTTACTGCTCTATATATTGCATAAAGCCCCGAGTTAAAAACTGTACAGCCATCATTTAAATGATATTTACAGCTCAAATAAATTCTATTTTTCCTATAGCCAATAATGGCGCATCCCACCTTATTCAACATTTTCGAATCGTCTGTATAAATCGAAAGTTCCGACCTATCATATCCAGCTCGCTCCTACTGGATACGCCTATCCTCCCAAGGTGCAATGTCATAAGAAGAAACATATTCCTCTATCTTAGTGGCAGAGAAGGTTTCACTATGAAATTCACAGTCCACTCTCCAGTGAATTGGCCTGTAAATCTTGCTCTCATGTTTGCATTGGATGTCCAGTGAAACACATCCTGCAACCACTTGAACTGCCTCCGTAGCAGTGGTTCTGTAACTTTTGGGGATGGCAATTAGTGCTATTCTTTGTATAGCATTTAATTGCGTTTTCATCCTAGCTTGCTGCTTGTACCAGACTGGTGAACCGTAACTGATGAGCTTTTCCGTAGTCCCTTACGGCGCTATGGTAAGGAAGATGTTAACAAGACTGAAATGAAATGTGACATTTACTTTGACAGGATTTTCTTTCAATTATTTCTATGTTTAAAAAATTTCATTATCTGGTATCTAGTAAAGTATGAAGTTAGAAAAAATCTTGAAAATTCCCAGAGGGGGTTTAGCCCCTCTGGGAAAGTTCAGAGGGAGCTCGTTCCCCTGTGCCCTCCCCCGTAATCGGCGCCTATGCTACATTCTGTATAAAAGGGGAGATTGCACAGCTGGTTTCTCATTCGGAAATCGCATTTGAACATTGGTTGTTTGTATGATGATCGTGTTATGCCTCGTGTAAGAAGGAGAAACTCCTACCAGCACATGTCGAAATTCGACCGCGGCAGGATCGTGGCCTATCGGGACTGCGATTCACTGCTACTTGCGTTGGTCGGGATCTTGGAAAAGAGATACGAAGTAGAGTTACTATAACCCTTGATTTGGTGCTCCATCGTTAAATCACGAGATTATCGTCAAGCACTTCTTTCTCCTCTTGTCATTTTAGTGTTATTTCAATGGACGCTTGTCAAGTTAACTATTTAATAGAGGTTAAAATGGTTCGTCATGCTATTGTTACAACTGTACAGAAATACAAGTAAAAGGAGGATCATAACGTTTCGTTGTTATGTATAACTAATTATTAATTTTTTGTTATTGTGTAGTTTTTTGGTATTACGTTCACTGTTGAACAACCTGGCTGATCTAAATTTGTCATTTGTATTGTAGCAAGCTATATAATATTGCTACTTTTTGATAAATTCTTATATTTTAATGTACTATTTGCACTTTTTTGCTATCTATTAGAGAAGAAACTGGTTTTCCGTCAAATTCGTTTAAATGATTTGCATACATGTAAAATTATTCAAACGGTTCGTTTTGGCGACCAAATTATTCGCCAAATGGCTCTGTAAAATAAAAGCTAAACATATTTCTGCTATGTTTACTTACAAAGTGCTAAATAAGTTTATTGTTGTTTGAGTTTAAGTATATCATATATATTTTTTAATATTGATAATACGGTAGTTGCTAGTTTAAATCAACTAAATGAATTTGTTTAACATGTTTTAATAATTTATTTGACTATATCAAAATTTGCTTTAAATGCCTGTTGAAAAATATGATGTGGGCAGCGCATGACTTTCCTTATATAATGCAATAGATTTACTAGTTTTACAGAAAAAAAATCTGCTGTGGGCAGCACATGACTTTCCTTATGTAATGTAATGAATTTACTACATTTACAGTAAAAAAATAGATTATTATTATAGTAGATATTTATATTCTTTCCAACATATTGAATTTTCGTCAATGAGTCGTAATTTTCATTGATTTAGCTTCATTTGTATCCATTTGGCGAGTTTTTCGTTAATTTAGCAACATTGAAGAAGTCGCCAAGTTGACGACATCCCACCAAATTCGTCGCTAAAATCTCGCCAAGCGTTATGGACGGAGAAATAAGTTATTCTTACTGCAGATAAATGACTATTGGCGCTCAAATACAAAAGTCTTACTCAAAGTATCTTTCTTCATGAATGGAACGAGCTAGATCCACAAGAATGATGTCACAAATTTATCGCATGGTATTACATATGAAAAGTGAACATGTTTCTCAATAGGAAATATTTTTTTTATTTTATATGTTTTTGATAATTTTTTTGAAAAATGTGCAATATCTCAAGAACGATTTATGTTAGCGTTCTAAAGTTTATGTCAATCGTTTCCTAATGACAAATTACATAAGAAATGTCTATTTGCGTAATTTTATTAGAGGTTTTGATTTTTTGATGATCTTTTCAATATTCCACTCGAAAATTTAGGGGAGTTCTGGGCATTCGATTGCGTATAAAAACAATAGTTTTCCAGTCTTTACGGATTATATTTTTTGTACCAAATTTCATTTGAATCGGTCCATTCGTTCGTCAATTATCGTCTCCACAGGCTCACTGACACACACACACACACGCAAACATCACTTCAAAAATGTTCAATTCGTGATCAGGGATGCTTGAAACGTGCTCTCCCCTCGAAAACTCGAATTCGAATTTTCTACCCCGTCGCAATACTTTCCTTATACATTATTGTATATATTATTGTATATTGTTCCTTTTATATAACTTGGTCGGGTGTTTTTCAGTGTGATTTATATTACTAATGCTTTAACTAATCAGATTCCATTAAGCACAGTAACATCAAAATCGTTGCCCTTCATAGTGCATTTTAATTCTTTGTATTTTGAACTTTATCGGGCTAACCCGACAACCGACATGGGCCCGCAATAGGAATGTACTTCTTTTTTGGGAAAAATTTGAAAACCGGAACAGCTAGAAATTCCAAATTCAGAATAGGTCGGCCTTTTGTTGTATATTTTAATTCTTTGGGTTTTAAACCGTTTAAGAATAACCTGTCTTGGGTTCCCGGAGCTCGCAATGCTTGAGAGACCCGGGTCTGAATTCATGTCGAACAAACATCTTCGATCTACATGCAGATTTTCTGTCATGAGGCCCGAAATTATTGTTTTCTCGGGGTCCGGGCCCTCTAGGGGTGGCCATGCCCGCAATAGGAATATATTCATTCCCCCAATAGGAGTAATTCAAGAACTGGGCAACTAGAAAATCTAAATTTTGAATGTGGTTTTCTTCTGTGATATATATTGAGTCCTTAGTCTATGATTTTCCAGTAGCTCTTGCTACTAGAAAAATATGTTATTTTTCAGTACAATAAAATCGTTTAAATTTGAAATTGTGCTGTTATAAGTTTTTTCATTATATTTTTCTTTTTCAAATATTGCTCAAACCGACCTACATATGAACAGTATCAAAATAGGCAATTCTTAGTGATCCCAACTTTATGTTTAAAAGCAATACATTTGTTCCCTCACTTTTTAAAACGCTTAGTCATTCTTCACAGTATATCTTTTCATTTTCTATAAAAATTTTAAAGTACATTTTCTTTCACATGATCAAGTTTATAATTACATTCTGCTAAAAAGCGCAATTATGTTATTTTAGCTTCAGTTCTCAAAAATAATTTTGTAATAAATGTTAGTTCACGTATCTGTTAATAAATGTTATTCACTACATTAAAGACTTTTTAAAAAATCAGAAAATTTTGATTTATTTTTATCGTTACGCTCCATGTATGTTCACAAATGCCCCTCCAATGGAGCACATGTGCACAGTTGAAGCTATTTTTTAAATAGATCATAAAGTAAAGAAATCTTTATTTAAAAAAATCTAAAAAAAATCCTCCAAATAAGAAAACAGTTTAATTTGCGGACATTTTTGGTAGAAATAACGATCACACTTTTGGAAAAAATGAAGAAAGAAAAAAGGAAAATCACATGTGTCACCTCTGCCATAGGTAATCCAGATTAAAAGAAATATTATTTACCACATTTTTACCTTTCAAATAAAAAGTTTATTAGAAAGCTAATTTTCTATTCCAAACAAACCAAAAACTAAACGAGGAAGTACAAAATCCTTTCCTATTCTAATACCATCAAGCACTATATGTTTTGTTTTCGCGGGATTCTTAAAATACACACCGAAAAGTTATTTTCGTAAGCACTAAGCAAGCATTTCTTGTTATTTTAGAGATGCCAATCGCCAAACGCATCGAGTAATAGATAGAGCAGCCAAATGTGGCAGCTCTTCTGCCTGTAGTCACGTGATTAACTGCAGAACACGTTCTTGAGGAAAATCCAATGGGCTAAATCTCTTTACTTTTTATTCCTGCTCTAAGGTCGGGATCGCATGACTGTCAGGCAATATGGATTCGATGGGTCCAGGAGGGCTATACTGAACGCCATGTAGGATCTCAGCGGCCCTGGGACACTATTAATACGTCAAAAACAGTCACAGGCCATAATACGTCAGCAACAGTCACGGGCCTTAATACGTTAGAAACAGTCACGGACCTTAACACGTCAGAAATGTGTTCATTCCACATTACCTGTTATGCGAACAAGAGGTGACCGGGATGTGTACCCAATGGTACCCCATACCATCACGCCAGGTGCTGGGCCCGTATGACGATGACGACTGGCAACGTTCGTTCTCCTCGGTGCCCCCACACACGGATACGTCCATCATGATGCTGTAAGCAGTACCGGGATTCGTCTGAAAAGACGAAGTGGTACCACTCCTGTGTCCAGTGTCGTCGTTCGTCGCACTACTGCAGGCGCGCCTGTCTCTGCTGCAGAGTCAAAGGAAGCCGCAACAATGGTCGCCGTGCTGATAGTCCTTGGTGCTGCAGACGTCCTCGCACTGTTCGTGCGGACACTTGTCCTGCAAACGAGCCAAGACGTGGCTGTACGATCCCGCAAAGCCTAGAAGACAACCTGTCTGTATTCTTGGGCGTTAGTGGCCCGGGGCCGCTGAGATCCTGCATGGCGTTCAGTATGGCCCTCCTGGACCCATCGATTCCATATTCGCCTGACAGTCATGGGATCCCGACCAACGCGAGCAGCAATGTCGTGGAACGATAAACCGCAGTCCCGACAGGCCGCGGTTCAATTTAAACAAGTACTGGTAGGAGTTTCTCCTTTTTACACGAGGCATAACACGACCTTCACACAAACAAACAACGTTCAAATGCGATTTCCGAATGAGAAACCCGCTGTGCAATCTTCCCTTTTATACAGAATGTAGATGGCGTTACTGATGCCTGCTTTGTGCGCATGCGCTGCAATGCTAATCATTTGCATATCCCAGCATGTAGTACCTTTCATGCAAATTTGACGTTTGTTGCATGCCGCCTTCATGGTGTAGCAATTTTAATGACCAGCAGTGTACTAGTATATGCAAAATTTCTATAAAATTGATACAGGAAACATAGTCATTCATCAAAAACTGTCACCGAAAATAGAAACGGAAGAATTATAAATGATTCGTGTAATTTACAAACACACCCCGACATAATAAACAATTAGAAAAAGATGCGTTTCTACATATCATAGTTTTGCACTTATATTAAATATCGAGATTTTGGGTTGACAACTGAAACCTATGAAATTCAAAATAACAATCTAGAAAATAAATGGTTTAACCATAACATACAATTATGTACCTAAAGCACTCGAAATTTAAACTGACAATCATTGAGAATAAAACGTTACAACTGTAATGTTCCATTATAAGGAAAATATAAATAATTTAGTGGTTTCACTTCATCACCCTTTAAAATTGCAAAACGAAAGTTTATAGAGACTTTGGTAAGGATATTAAATCAATGATCAAAATACAAATTCTAATTATGTTTTACATACATGTCAAAAATATATTTAACATTTCGTTATTTCATTTAGAAATGCGAATATAGTAGTTGCAATGACAACCACCAAATTATCGTACGTAAATTCACCAAATGTGGGTATTAATAAATAAAACCATACAGCAATGATGTTGGCAGTGGATTAAAACCACCGAAATTAAATTTGAGCTCTTTTGATAGCATAATTAGTCTAAACAAAATGACTGATTCATACTCACGTACAAAATCCGTCACGTATTGTCAGTTAATTAATAAATGAGAATTGCGAATTGCTTAGCATTAAAATACAAAACTATTAAAAAAATTGTCAATTTTCGAATGAAACGCGCTAGATCCGATGAAAGTGATGTTCATAGATTTGATACATAATATTGCATATTTAACGATGCTAACTACAGTTTATTTTATTTTCACGTTTTTTTTTCTTTATAATTTTTTTGGAAACGAGAGCGATTCACACTAACGTTTTAATATCATTCAGTTTTGAGAGACTAATTAGGTATAAAATGATCATGTACTCAACGTTATTGAAAATCCTAATTTTTTTATGATTTTTCCATAAAATAATTCGAAAATTTGGGGAACTTCGCGTTTACTATCTGTGGGGTTCTAGTATTCACTAATTGAAATAATCATCAAATTACTTAAACACGCTATTCGTTCGTGATATATCACGTCCACATTCATACACACACAAGTACACATACACAAAAACATCACCTCAAAACTATTCGATTTGAATTCGGGGATGCTCAAAACATATTGATCCGTCAAAATTTCCCATTCGGATTTTCTACCCCGTCACAATGCTTTCCTATACATAATACTATGCATGTAAGGAAAGTAATAATATATTAATATAATAATATTATTTGTGTATTTAACACAACCGAAAGATTATACATATATTAATTATATTATATGCATAAATATATTAATTATATTATATGTATAAATCATGATGAATTCTCTTAAAGTTATTTTAATAAAGAATATTTATTATACTATTAATAAAACATTAAAAATAATTATATAACTTACTAATACTAGATTATTAATATATATAGATTATTTATATGTACATAATTTTTATAAGCAATTTAAACAGTGTATTTATTGTTATATTTCATAAGAGAATAGAATTACGCGAGTGAATGATTAGTAAATTATTAATATTAAAATTATTATGTTTTTTATCATATCAATTAGAACGAAGTTCAAATTTAAACCGAAATAATTAATTACTGCAGTCGGTTTTTATTTTCAGTATTGGCTCTAGGATAGATTATTATGTATATTGTTAGTAGCTATAATTGAGATGCAAAGTAAATCATCCACATATCTATAAATTAAATGGTTTTTATACATAAATTTATATTTATAACAAAATAACTATTTAAAATCAAAAGTTTGGAAACCATTTGGTTTCCAAACTTTTGATTTTAAATAGTTATTCAATAATATTAATATACAAGATATTTATGATTTTAAATTAGTAATTTATAATGTATCATTGCTTACACTGCACTCGATTCATAATTTTCCTGAACTTCATGACCTTGTTTTATTCCATAATTAAATTTTTCCATGGGATAATTTACTCTGGTGTCCAGCAAGGTGGTTGTAGCTTAATTGTATAATTATAAACATACATTATAATTATAAACATACATTTACATCTGCTGAAGACTTAATTTATAAATCTTCTGATTCGTCTCATTATTTCAGATACAAATAACATATATTTAGATTTCTATTCAAACAATCTAGAATTACTACCTAACGAACAAATTGTAAATAATAATATTACATTTTTGGATTTAAATCAAAATATTGACCTAAATAATAGAAATTCACTAATTTATATAAAATAGATTTTATTTTAAATTAATATAGATTATCACCATTTAATTCATGTAATTATATTCATTTATTTTGTAATATCATTATTTATCAGCCCTTTAGAAAATATAAAATATCAAATAAAAAATATCACAATATTTTTATTAATAAACTAAAGTATCTATATATCTATTCTATCTATCCATCTATATATACTAATTGCCAAGTGTCCGTCTGTCTGTCTGTCTGTCACGCTTTTTTTAAGCACTTCCCGAATAGATAGAGACTTGAAATTTGGTACACGGCTCGGTCGTTCGATAAAAACCCCTGGAAAAATCGAATTTTTCGAAAACGTTCTATAGAGGGGGTGCCCCACACCAAAACGTTCGAAAAGTGAAATGACAGGAAAGCATGCTTTGCGATGAGATAGAGACTTCAAATTTGGTGTATGGGTAAATCGTTCGAAAGGAAGAAAATGTGCAATTTCAGATTTCCAATATTTTCTACTTAAGGCGGGGGGTGCAGCACACCAAAACGTTCGAAAAGTGAAATGATAGGAGAGCATGCTTTGCGATGAGGTAGAGACTTCAAATTTGGTGTATGGGTAAATCGTTCGAAAGGCAGAAAGTGTGCATTTTCAGATTTCCAATATTTTCTACTCAAGGGGGTGCCGCACACCAAAACGTTCGAAAAGTGAAATGACAGGAAAGCCTGCTTTGCGATAAGATAGGGACTTCAAATTTGGTAAATAGGTAAACCGTTAGAAAGGAAGAAAGTGTGCAATTTCAGATTTCCAATATTTTCTGCTTAAGGGGGGTGCTCCACACCAAAACGTTCGAAAAGTGAAATGATAGGAAAGCATGCTTTGCGATGAGATAGTGACTTCAGATTTGGTGTATGGGTAAATCGTTCGAAAGGCAGACAGTGTGCATTTTCAGATTTCCAATATTTTCTACTCAAGGGGGTGCCGCACACCAAAACGTTCGAAAAGTGAAATGATAGGAAAGCCTGCTTTGCGATAAGATAGGGACTTCAAATTTGGTATATAGGTAAACCGTTCGAAAGGAAGAAAGTGTGTAATTTCAGATTTCCAATATTTCCTACTTAAGGGGGTGCCGCACACAAAAATGTTCGATTTTCCGAATAAATGAGAAACGGCCCCTTTAAAATTTGATAGAGGCTCAAAATTTTATATATAGACTAATCATTTGATGAAAACACCCAAAACGAATATAATTTTTCAAAAATGTTCGTTTAAGGGGGTTCTCCAGAGGAAAACGTTCGAAATGTGAATTGATAAAAAAAACATGCTTCGAAATAAGATACAGACTTCAAATTCTGTGTACAGGTAGATAGTTCGAAAGGAAGAACATGTGCAATTTCAGTTTTCCGATATTTTGAACTTTTGGGGGTGCCTCAAAACTAAATGTTCGATTTGTCGAATAAATAAGAAACGCGAATTATTAAAAAATTTACATTATTCAGGGGTTGCTTAATGTGGGGCCGTTGATTTTCAACGGGTATACGGCTATATATACTAATTGCCAAGTGTCCATCTGTCTGTCCGTCTGTCTGTCTGTCTGTCACGCCTTTTTTAGGCATTTCCCGAATAGATAGAGACTTGCAATTTGGTGCACGGCTCGGTCGTTCGATAAAACCCCCTGGAAAAATCGAATTTTTCGAAAACGTTCCATAGAGGGGGTGCCCCACACCAAAACGTTCGAAAAGTGAAATGACGGGAAAACATGCTTTGCGATGAGATAGAGACTTCAAATTTGGTATATGGGTAAATCACTCGAAAGGAAGAAAGTGTGCAATTTCAGATTTCCAATATTTTATCCTTAAGGGGGGGGGGGTGCAGCACACCAAAACGTTCGAAAAGTGATATGATAGGAGAGCATGCTTTGCGCTGAGATAGAGACTTCAAGTTTGGAGTATGGGTAAACCGTTTGAAACAAAGAAAGTGTGGAATTTCAGATTTCCAATATTTTCTACTTAAGGGGGTGCCGCACACCAAAACGTTCGAAAAGTGAAATGATGGGAAAGCATGCTTTGCGATGAGATAGAGACTTCACATTCGGTGTATGGGTAAATCGTTCGAAAGGAAGAAAAAGTGCAATTTCAGATTTCCAATATTTTCTACTTAAGGGGGTGTTGCACACCAAAACGTTCGATTTCCCTAATAAATGAGAAAATACGCCTTTAAAATTTGATAGAGGCTTAAAATTTGGTATATGGGCTAATAATTTGACGAAAACGCCCAAGACGAATACAGTTTTTCAAAAATGTTCGTTTAAGGGGTGCTCCAGAGTAAAACGTTCGAAAAGTCAATTGATAAAAAAAAACATGCTTTGGAATGAGATAGACATATCAGATTTGGTGTAAGGATAGATAGTTTGAAAGGGCAAAAGTGTACAATTTCAGTTTACCAATATTTTCTACTTAAGGGGGTGCCGCACACCAAAATGTTCTATTTTCGGAATAAAGGAGAAACGCTCCTTTAAAAACGTGATAGAGGCTTTATATTTGGTATATGGGCGAAACATTTCATAGAAATCACAAAAAGAATAGAGTTTTTAAAAAATGTATAGTTAAAGGGGTGGCTACTCCACACAAAAGCATTCGAAAGATGAAATGCTAGAAAAGCATGCTTCACGATGAGATAGAGACTTCAAATTTGGTGTACGGGTAAAAAGTTGGAAAGGAAGAAAGTGTGCAATTTCAGTCTTCCAACATTTGCTATTGTAGGGGGTGCCGATGTCTCTCTATCTATTCGTTCGAAACGTTCGAAAAGAGAATTGATAAAAAACCATGCTTGGAAATGAGATAGAGATATCAAATTTGGTTTAAGGGTAGATAGTTTGAAAGGAAGAAAGTGTGAAATTTCACATTTCCAATATTTGCTACTTTAAGGGGTGCGCACTCTAATATGTTCGATTTTCTGAATAAATGAGGCACGCTTCCTTTTAAATGTGATAGAGGCTTGATATTTCGTATATGGGCCAATCATCTGATAAAAAACACAATACAAACAGAGGAAGAAGTGCGAAAATTTAGTTTTCCAATATTTTCTCCTTTAGGGGGTTCTGCACAACAAAATATTCGATTTGTCGAATAAATGTGAAACGCGAATTATTATAAAATTTACAATATTCAGGGATTGCTTATTGCGAGACCGTTGATTTTCAACGGGTATTCGGCTAGTATATACTAATTGCCAAGTGTCCGTCCGTCTGTCTGTCTGTCACGCTTTTATAGGCACTTCCCGAGTAGATAGAGATTTGCAATTTGGTACACGGCTCGGTTGTTCGATAAAGCCCCCTGGAAAAATCAAATTTTTCTAAAACGTTGTTTAGAGGGGGTGCCCCACACCAAAACGTTCGAAAAGTGAAATGATGGGAAAGCAGGCTTTGCGATGAGAAAGAGACTTCAAATTTGGCGTATAGATAAATCATTTGAAATTAAGAAAGTGCACAATTTCAGATTTCCAATATTTTCTACTTAAGGGGGGTGCCGCACACTAAAACGTTCGAAAAGTTAAATGATATGAAAGGATGCTTTGCGATGAGATAGATACTTCAAATTTGGTGTATGGATAAATCGTTCGAAAAAAGAAAGTGTGCAATTTCAGATTTCCAATATTGTCTACTTAAGGGGGTGCCGCGCACTAAAACGTTCGAAAAGTGAAATGATAGGAAATCATGCTTTGCGATGAGGTAGAGACTTCAAATTTGGTGTATGAGTAAATCGTTCAAAAGGAAGAAAGTGTGCAATTTCAGATTTCCAATCTATCAATCTATATATAATAATTGCCAAGTGTCCGTCCGTCTGTCCGTCTGTCTGTCACGCTTTTTTAGGCACTTCCCGAATAGATAGAGACTTGCAATTTGGTACACGGCTCGGTCGTTCGATAAAACCTCTGGAAAAATCGAGTTTTTCGAAAACGTTCTTTAGAGGGGGTGCCCTCACACCAAAACGTTCGAAAAGTGAAAAGATGGGAAAGCATGCTTTACGATGAGATAGAGACTTCAAATTTGGT
Source organism: Amaurobius ferox (assembly GCA_951213105.1). Classification (NCBI taxonomy): domain Eukaryota; kingdom Metazoa; phylum Arthropoda; class Arachnida; order Araneae; family Amaurobiidae; genus Amaurobius; species Amaurobius ferox. The sequence continues at coordinate 196,352,510 of OX578133.1, forward strand.
GTATAAGTAAATCATTCGAAAGGAAGAAAGCGTACAATTTCAGATTTCCAATATTTTCTACTTAAAGGGGTGCCGCACACTAAAACTTTCGAAAAGTGAAATGATAGGAAGCATGCTTTGCGATGAGGTAGAGACTTCAAATTTGGTGTATTGGTAAATCGTTCGAAAGGGAGAAAGTGTGCAATTTTAGATTTCAAATATTTTCTACTCAAGGGGGTGCCGCACACCAAAATATTCGATTTACAGAATAATTGAGAAAACGCTTCTTTAAAATTTGATAGAGGCTTGAAATTCGGTATATGGACTAATCATTTGACGGAAACACCCGAGACAAATATAGTTTTTCAAAAATATTCGTTTAAGGGGGTGCTCCAGAGTAAAACGCTCGAAAAGTGAATTGATAAAAAAACCATGCTTCGGAATGAGATAGAGATATCAAATTTGATATAAGGGTAGATAGTTTGAAAGGAAGAAAGTGTACAATTTCAGTTTACCAATGTTTTCTACTTTAGGGGGTGCCGCACACCAAAATGTTCGATTTTCGGAATAAAGGAGAAACGCCCCTTTTAAAACGTGATAGGGTCTTGATATTTGATATATGTGCAAATCATCTGGCAGTAATCACAAAAAGAAAAGTTTTTCAAAAATCTATAGTTAAGGGGGTGGGTACTCTCCTTTAACGTGGGTACGCTCCTTTAAAATTTGATAGAGACTTGAAATTTGGTATATGGGCTAATCATTTGACGAAAACACGCAAGAAGAATATAGTAGAAAGTATGAAATTTCAGATTTCCAATATTTGCTACTTTAAGGGGTGCGCACACTAATATGTTCGATTTTCCGAATTAATGAGGCACGCTTCCTTTTAAATGTGATAGAGGCTTTATATTTGGTATATGGGCCAATCATCTGATAAAAAACACAAGACAAACAGAGGAAGAAATGCGCTAATTTAGTTTCCCAATATTTTCTTCTTTAGGGGATTCTGCACACCAAAATATTCGATTTGTCGAATAAATGTGAAACGCGAATTATTAGAAAATTTACATTATTCAGGGATTGCTTATTGCGAGACCGTTGATTTTCAACGGGTATTCGGCTAGTATATATACTAATTGCCAAGTGTCCGTCTGTCTGTCACGCTTCCCGAATATATAGAGACTTGCAATTTGTACACGGCTCGGTTGTTCGATAAAACCCCCGGAAAAAATCGAATTTTTCGAAAACGTTCTTTAGAGGAGGTGCCCCACACCAAAAAGTTCTGCGGGGTTTATGTTTGCTTGTTTGTGTGGGCTGAACCTGACATGCGGTATGAATGCCCAGCACAATCCCCCGACATTTGTTGTTGTTTTGTTCTCTAGGCAGAACGTTAACCTGCGTAAAATAACATTTATTTACATTACATTTTACAAATATATATACAGCATACTAATACTTTGCAGAGAGATTCTGCGGCAAGCGGATAAATTCTGATTGTTGGAACGTTACGTTCGAAGCAGTCGGAAGGAGGTTTCGACTGCGTAGTTCCAAAGTTCGAAAGCAAGTCGAGATTTGAGGAGCGAGTCTCTGTCCGAAAAGATGAAAGTTCTTTTCTAAACTGAATTTTGTAAACGCCCCAGAAGGAGTAACCGACCATCTTATTGGTCGTCGTCGGTCTGGGGCTCATTAATGGGGGTGCCCCCCATGGACGCCACATGTTTTCAGTGTGCACCATCGTATTGTTTTTCACACATGCCGGTGACGAAAATTATGGCTTTCACATGCCAACATACTGTCACAGGCGTTAAAGTTATGTGTAAATCCCCATCGGGAATCTTTGGAAGACAGGCGTCCCAAAACAGGAAATGGTATGCGGTTTCCTCAGTTATCAGATACATAGAGAAAAGCCGCTTCTAGTTCGTTTTGGTGCAGGTGGCATAAATGGCGATAGTTAACCGCCACAGTTCGAAAAGTGAAATGATGGGAAAGCATGCTTTGCGACGAGATAGAGGCTTCAAATTTAGTGTATAGGTAGATCATTCGAAAGGAAGAAAGTGTACAATTTCAGATTTCCAATATTTTCTACTTAAGGGGGTGCCGCAAACTAAAACGTTCGAAAAGTGAAATGATAGGAAAGCATGCTTTGCGATGAGGTAGAGACTTCAAATTTGGTGTATTGGTAAATCGTTCGAAAGGAAGAAAGTGTGCAATTTCAGATTTCCAATATTTTCTACTTAAGGGGGTGCAGCACACCAAAATGTTCGATTTTCGGAATAAAGGAGAAACGCCCCTTTTAAAACGTGATAGAGGCTAGATATTTGATATATGAGCAAATCATCTGACTGAAATGACAAAAAAAAATAAGAGTTTTACAAAAATGTATAGTTAAGGGGGTGGGTACTCTACACAAAAGCATTCGAAAGATGAAATGCCAGAAAATCATGCTTCGCGATGAGATAGAGACTTCAAATTTGGTGTACGGGTAAAAAGTTGGAAAGGAAGAAAGTGTGCAATTTCAGTTTTCCAACATTTGTTATTGTAGTGGTGCCGCTCACTAAAATGTTCGATTTACCGAACAAATGAAAAACGCCCCCTCTACAATGTGATAGAGACTTGAAATTTAGTACTGGGCTAACCATTTGACAAAAAAAAAACCAAAGATAAATACAGTTTGACAAAAATGTTCCTTAACGGGGTGCTACACAGAAAAACGTTCGAAAGGTGAAGTGATAGAAAAACATGCTTCTCGATAGGATAGCGACTTCAAATTTGGTGTTCGGGTAGATAGTTTGAAAGGAAGTGAGTGTGAAATTTCAGATTTCCAATATTTGCTACTTTAAGGGGTGCGCACACTAATATGTTCGATTTTCCGAATAAATGAGGCACGCTTCCTTTTAAATGTGATAGAGGCTTGATATTTGGTATATGGGCCAATCATCTGATAAGCAACATAAGACTAACAGGGTTTTTCTAAAATGTTCATTTATGGATTAGCTTCACAGAAAAAAGTTCGAAAAGGAGAAATAATAATATAGGGGTGCCTCGGGATGAGATAGATTTTAATATGGTCTAAGGGTAGATAATTCGAAAGAAAGAATGCTCAAATTTAGTTTCCCAATATTTTCTTCTTTAGGGGGTTCTGCACACAAAAATATTCGATTTGTCGAATAAATGTGAAACGCGAATTATTAAAAAATTTACATTATTCAGCGGTTGCTTATTGCGAGATCGTTTATTTTCAACGGGTATTCGGCTAGTATATACTAATTGCCAAGTGTCCGTCTGTCTGTCACACTTTTTTTAGGTACTTCCCGAATAGATAGAGATTTGCAATTCGGTACACGGCTCAATCGTTCGATAAAAACCTCTGTAAAACTCGGATTTTTCAAAAACATTCTCTATAGGGGGTGCTCCACACCAAAACGTTCGAAAAGTGAAATGATAGGAAAGCATACTTTGCCATAAGATAGAGACTTCGAATTTGGTGTATGGATAAATCGTTCGAATGGAAGAAAGTGTGTAATTTCAAATTTCCAATATTTTCTACTTAGGGGGGGGGGGGCGCACACCACAATGTTCGATTTACCGAATAAATGAGAAAAGGCTCCTTTAAAATTTGATAGAGGCTTGAAATTAGGTATATGGACTAATCATTTGATGAAAACTCCCAAGACGAATATAGTTTTTCAAAAACGTTCATTTAAGGAGGTGCTCCAGAGGAAAACGTTCGAAAGGTGAATAGATAAGAAAACATACTTCGGGATGAGATAGAGATTTGAAATTTTTTGTACGGGTAGATAGTTTGGAAGGAAGAAAGTGTACAATTTCAGTTTTCCAATATTTTCTACTTTAGGGGGTATCGCACACAAAAATTTTCGATTTTCGGAATGAAGTAGAAACATCCCTATTAGAACGTGATAGAGGCTTGATATTTGGTATATGGGCGAATCATTAAATAGAAAACCCAAGAAGAATGGAGTTTTTCAAAAATGTATATGTAAGGGGGGTGGGTACTCCACAGAAAAACATTCGAAAAGTGGAATGATATAATGCTTCATGCTTCACGATGAGATAGAGACTTCAAATTTGGTATACGTGTTGATAGTTAGAAAGGAAGAAAGTGTTGTTGTTGAGACCCAGACCGTCCGACCTACCAGAAAGGTGTAAGGTAACTGTATGGACGGCCGGGAAGTGCCACCCAATTTAGACCGGAACCCAGTGGGGGAGGCATCCACAGGGACCGTACCCTCCTTCCCCTACCACCAACCTCTCGGAAGGACTTACGGACCCACATGTTTAACGTGATCGTACTCCGCATGAACACGGCGGCATTTGTGGTAGCGTGCAAATCTAGCGCGCAAACCACGGGGATACCGCACCCGAGATGGCCAACAGCACGCGGTGTTCCGAGGTGGAAGGAAGAAAGTGTGAAATTTCTGTTTTCCAACATTTGCTATTGTAGGGGGTGCAGCACACTAAAATATTCGATTTGACGAACAAATGAAAAACGCCTTCTTTACAATGTGATAGAGGCTTAAAATTTAGTATATGGGGTAATCATTTGATAAAAAAAAACCTAAGATTATTACGGTTTTTCAAAAATGATCATTTAAGGGGGTGCAATACAGAAAAACATTCGAAATATGAAGTGATAGAAAAACATGCTTCACGATAGTATAGAAACATCAAATTTGGTGTACTTGTAGATAGTTTGAAAGGAAGAAAGTATGCAATTTCAGATTTCCAATATTTGCAACTTTAGGGGGTGCCGAACACAAATGTGTTCGATTTTCGGAATAAATGAGACACGCTTCCTTCTAAATGTGATAGAGGCTTGCTATTTGGTATATGGGCCAATCATCTGATAAGAAACCCAAGGCGAACATAGTTTTTCAAAAATGTTCATTTATGGGTGTGCTCCACAAAGAAACGTTCGAAAGGGGGAGATCATAAAATAGTATGCTTCGGGATGATATAGATACTTTAATTTGGTGTACTGGTAGATAGTTCGAAAGGAAGACGTGCGCAATTTAAAATTTACAGTATTTTCTTCTTTAGGGGGTTCCGCACACTAAAATATTCGATTTGCCGAATAAATGTGAAACGCGAATTATTAAAAAAATGACAATATTCAAGGGTTGCTTATTGCGAGACCGTTGATTTTCAACGGGTATTCGGCTAGTGTATAGATATATTGGGAACGTGCACCCGAAAGGTTAATTGTCTTTTTATTTGAAGTAGTTTTTTTCGGTATTTTATGTTCTGGTATTTTCATACGAATCGATTCCTTAGCAACCAAAAATATTATTAGAGACTTTCATTTTAACGCCATAACGCCATCGGAAAAATCGAAGAACATTCTTTCTAAAGATGTTTGAAACGAATACGTAGAATAACTCCTTCATATATATTTATTTATTTAAATATACATCGACATTTGCCATTTTAAGTTATCTTTTAAGCAATTTTTAAGTTTATATGTCGTCGCATCCGAAATACGAGCAGACGTTAGCACAATTCTATAGTTTGGGAAAAAGTTTAGTATATATCTTGAGATTCTAAAAAAAAATTCGATGTCAGAAGTAATTTTAATTTTGGGGATTTATTAAGTGATCGCAAAGAAAAGAAAGCATCTTCTGCAGAAGTCCCTTGTTCGACTTTTTGCGGGGAGATTTAACTGTACATTACCCTAATAGGGTTTAATCCACGCCCCTTTTCTCCTCGTTGGTATTTTTACTTATTTATTTATTTATTTGCTTTTGTGGAGAGACTGTGATTCCGTTATGCGAAAATTTTGGAGAGAGGTGCTGCTTGCGCTTAAATCAATATCCTTTCATTTCATGGTGACTTGGATTAATAACTGATTGGGCGATTCAACTTAGTAGTATTATTTAAAAATTATTTAGGGCAACATCGGATAACTCGTACTAGTATACTATTAAAATTTGAACATCCATATCATTTTTTTTAAATATTGATATCGCTTACATTAAACAACACTTCCTGTAAAAAATTTAATATAATTATGAAATTCATATTAATAATTTGCAGCACCTATTATTATTATCTCTATAGATCTTGCATTATCTTATTAATCATTCTTTAAAATTAGAAACATGACATAAAAAGTAACATAAAAGGATGGAAAATGAAATACATATATCGTTTCCAGATGTTTGCTATTGAATGTGTTTTTTAATTTTGTAGGATCGCTATGCTTACAAGAAAGGAATGCCTGTTATGGATGATCAACAAGACTGGGAGCTGCAAAATGGTTATGAAAACGCAACACATACTATTCTCAAATTCAGTCGGAAATTTGACACTTGTGATCATCAAGATTTTTCTATTACGGTAATAATTTATCATTTTTTTTTTCGTATTGCCTACCATTTAAGCCAAAAGCTTGTGTAATGTCGATATTCAACTCGCATTACTTTCGTGTAAAATGTATAAATTTATGTATTATATTTCTTTATATACAGCTCTTTTACAGATTTTAATTCTGCCTTGAAAACCCCCTTTTTGTCGTTTTTATGTGTTCTCTTGGGATATATATTATTCTTAAACCGAAATCAAAATCATTTTTGGTATATTATTAATGTGCAAGCGCTTTGAGAGTTATTTCTTCTGTTGAGTTCAAGGTCTTTTTGGCAGTCGAAAATGGAAGTGCCAATGTAAACGATTTCACAGTTTCAATACATTTGTCCTGCAGACGATAATGAGGTTTTGCAACGGTTGTTTATAGCAGGTGGTTCTCCAGACATCCTGTCGAGACATGCTGGCGTTTGGCCGTGAGAACCTTTTCTCGGCGGGAAATATCATGATTGTTTTCTATTGGTTGTGACGGACTGGAAGCTTTCGTCCAGGTCCGTGGAAATGTTGGCTAAAAAGTATAAAAGCCGTGCGCACCATTATGCTCTTACGACTCAAATCTCTGTAGTCAGTTCACGATTGCTACGCTCACTCCGAATCTCGGGAATCTGACCTCCAGCCAGATTCCTAGAGATTCGTGAGCTAAAGAATGCTGCCGTTCTAACGTCCATTCTATGGTACGATCCCGAGGCTCATACCGGGAATAGAATAACATCGAGACTGCATATAGAATGAAATAACGGGAATAATACATTAACAACGATTTTGCTTATGGAATGCTTCCGAGGCTCATACCGGGAATGTCAATCGCAACGTCGCTACCCGAGTTATCTTGTGACTCGAGCCAAGATTGCTTTCGAGTCGATTCCTGTTGAAGTTCCATTGAATGAAGCCATGAGTCCAGGTTGGGCCATTCTGGAGAACACCAGAATGTGTGTGCCATCCTTTCCGTTTGAAACACCGATATATCGTCGTGTGGGCGATTGGCTGATGTTGAAAGCTACGACCTTACTCACGACGACTTGATGACCTAGGTAAGCGACCTTTATATTTTAACCAAAATATGCCAGACGAACAGATATTGCTAAGAGAGAGACATTGGAATGGAGAGTACAACCATCCACCGTAATCTGTAGCTCCAGTTTAATACGTATTCTAAAGATTTAATTTCTGATTTAATTAATTATCTAAAATCATTTTTTACTCTCAGAGTGCTCATCCCAGTAATTTGACCATACCTTTTTTGATACATTTATGATATGTGGTTTGCCACTTTTTATTGCATTATGTTTAATTATGGAGGCTCTAAAGCCAGTGGCGCTCTGATAAAACCTGCGCATGTGTCCAGTGGTGTGCTGAGAGATTCAGCTGTTGTATTTGAATACATCTGAGAATTTAACATCTTGAATAAATGAAATTTCAGTTTAACTTCAAAATTCTGCTTATTCATTTGTGTATTTTAATTCCTTTTGTTATTTGTGAAGAAGACGTTCCTTAAAGGTAAGGTTTTAATTTTGAATGTTTTCAGGTTATTTAGGTTTTTCTGGGCTATAGGTCAACGCGGAGATTTATTTCTCCGGACAGGAGTGTGTGGACTTGTGGGTTATTTATGCGGCATTTTTTGATCATGGCTTTTGTAGTGGTGCTGGTGCTGGTGTGGCTAAATTCAAAATTAAGAGGTCACGTTTCTTCTTATCCTCCGCCATTACACTTGCATGTAATGAATGGAATTCATAGTACAGAGGATTATACAGAGTGAATCTAAACTATCTGTACAAACTTTAATGAACGATAGGGAACGCAGAAACACCTCATAGTCATCCTATGGCGCTATATGGCGGTACGGCTATTGGCTAATTTTACATTTGCAACGAGGACTTCCTTCGTGTAACGTGGAGCACTTCACGAATGTTAAGGTGGCCGACATGAATCTAACGAATGGGACTGATAATATAAAGGGATGAGCTGCTGGTAAAATTGTCCATAAATCTTACAGCAGATCATTTGGCTCGATTGGCAGTCCCATATGATAGATGCATGTCCACCGTATTAAACAGACCGTCCCACTTATCGAAGGTGTAAAAATTGATTTAATTTATAAATTCTCAAATTCTAAAGAACATCGTTTTGGAAAAATCGCATAGAAGTATATATTTTGATTAGCATACCCCGACAAGTATACCACGATTTTTGATTTTAAAATCGGCAGAATTCCTAATCGCCAAAATTTTTGTCAAATCTTGTTATCAATCGCCATATTGAATTTCCTTATGTAACAATGTCTATCGGCAGAACGACCCCTTCTTTTCTAATATTGTTTGGATATCAACTGTACAGATGAACGGCCTGCTGCAAAGACGAACGCGTTTAATTAGTAGAAGCAAAAGAAAAATCTCAAACCGATGATTATAGTCATCCAGCAATGGCTTTCAATAGAAAATGTATCATTTTATTAGCTTTCACTATTTTGTTCTTGCAGCTATTTCCATACTCATATTTATTGCACAAAGTCATATTCTGTGCTATATCTTCCAATATTCAATGTTGCTGACATTCTGTCACAAGTAGGTACAAAAGACCGGTACATATTGTTAAAGTACAAATAAACAACTGTAAAGACGAATGGTTGCACAGACGAACAGTTTTAAATAATGGGCTCAAAATATATTAAACCGATGATTATAGTCATCCAGCAATGACTTTCACTAGAAGATTTATCATTTTATTAGCTTTCATTATTTTATTCTTGCAGCTATTTCCATACTTATACTTACTGCACAAAGTCATATTCTGTATTTAGACAGCCTATATCTTCCAATACTCAACGTTGCTGACATTCGGTCATAGGTAGGTACAAAAGACCGGTACACATTGTTTAAGTACAAATAAACAACTGTAAAGACGAATGGTTGCACAGACGAACTCTTTTAAATAATAGGCTCAAAATGTATTAAACCGATGATTATAGTCATCCAGCAATGACTTTCACTAGAAGATTTATCATTTTATTAACTTTCATTATTTTATTCTTGCAGCTATTTCCATACTGATACTTACTGCACAAAGTCATATTCTGTATTTAGACAGCCTATATCTTCCAATATTCAATGTTGCTGACATTCGGTCATAGGTAGGTACAAAAGACCGGTACACATTGTTTAAGTACAAATAAACAAATGTAAAGACAAATGGTTGCACAGACGAACTCTTTTAAATAATAGGCTCAAAATGTATTAAACCGATGATTATAGTCATCCAGCAATGACTTTCACTAGAAGATTTATCATTTTATTAACTTTCATTATTTTATTCTTGCAGCTATTTCCATACTTATACTTACTGCACAAAGTCATATTCTGTATTTAGACAGCCTATATCTTCCAATATTCAATGTTGCTGACATTCGGTCATAGGTAGGTACAAAAGACCGGTACACATTGTTTAAGTACAAATAAACAAATGTAAAGACGAATGGTTGCACAGACGAACACTTTTAAATAATAGGCTCAAAATGTATTAAACCGATGATTATAGTTATCCAGCAATGACTTTCACTAGAAGATTTATCATTTTATTAACTTTCATTATTTTATTCTTGCAGCTATTTCCATACTGATACTGCACAAAGTCATATTCTGTATTTAGACAGCCTATATCTTCCAATATTCAATGTTGCTGACATTCGGTCATAGGTAGGTACAAAAGACCGGTACACATTGTTTAAGTACAAATAAACAAATGTAAAGACGAATGGTTGCACAGACGAACACTTTTAAATAATAGGCTCAAAATGTATTAAACCGATGATTATAGTTATCCAGCAATGACTTTCACTAGAAGATTTATCATTTTATTAACTTTCATTATTTTATTCTTGCAGCTATTTCCATACTGATACTTGCTGCACAAAGTCATATTCTGTATTTAGACAGCCTATATCTTCCAATATTCAATGTTGCTGACATTCGGTCATAGGTAGGTACAAAAGACCGGTACACATTGTTTAAGTGCAAATAAACAACTGTAAAGACGAATGGTTGCACAGACGAACACTTTTAAATAATAGGCTCAAAACATACTAAGCCGATGATTATAGTCATCCAGAAATGACTTTCAGTAAATAATTTTTTAATTTATTTGCTTTTATTATTTTACTCGTGCAGCACGTTAGGCTGTAATTTCTTTACTTATTAGGAGTCTTCGCTCCTTGCTCTCTGGCGTTCACAACCCCCCCCCCCCGGAACTTACTTCGTGAGTCAGGGAGTGCTTCAATCCCCCTACTCGCTGGCGTTCATTTACTAGCTCTTTCGTTCCGCCTGCTACGAAGACTCCTATACAGGGAGCTGTCGCATCCGTCATTTTGAATCGTACTTGCACATTGGTTTACAATTGCGCAGTAACTAGATATCGTGCATTGTGGTATACATTTGCAATAAAATGTGAGAATGTATGACCGTTAAATGTTCTAATTATTCTCGAAAAGAGATACGATTCCCGAAAGAATAAGAAAGAAGAAATAAATTGATTATAAATTGTTGAAGAAATGAATGCAAGAATATCGTTATTTCGCCAATAGGCCAAAACAGGTGCGTTCCACTGAGGTCAGTGCAGGGAGATTTCGGAGGTCAGTGGTGTTGGTTGTTACTCCTTGTCGCCAAGACGTTTCTCACTATGATTCAACATAGGCCAGCTATGGGCCAGCCTCTGTTATAGGAGCTCTATCTACTACACGTAATATCTACTACACGTACGGCGTAATACACATTTCAACACTAAGAGCTTGCAACTCCGTCCCAGAAGCTCACCGGTAGAGCAGCGACTGACCAGTACAAAAATCCGTGGTTCAATTCCCGTTCGAGGCAGCAAGGTTCTTTGCAATGGCGCCCGAACAAATCAACTCTTTAGGTTAGTTCAAAGATGTCGGAGGTCTGAAAGTGACCCTAGTACAACTAGCAGAGATTCAATGGAGTCTGGGATATTGAACTCCGATTTCAAATCGGGAGGTCAAAGGATGCTAAACAGATGGATAAAAATAGCATCAGGATGCTAACCCGAAGTAAAAATAGCAGGAGGGGGTCAGTCAGATTGTCAGTTGAACTCCAATCTTTTACTTCGTCAACCCGGGCCGTCCAACCTACCCGAAGGTATAAGGTATCAGTTTGGATGGCCAGAACAGTGGCACCTAATTTAAACCGGAACCCAGTGGGGGCGATATCCACAGGAACCGTACCCTCCTCGGAAAGCGACATCATTCCATTACTGTTATTATACATTGCCATGTATTGCAGGAAAAGTAAAAATGGAAAATTCACATGTAGTAGTTTATAATGAAATGTTATAATTACATTACTTGCCCTTTAAAAATCCAGTTACTGTTTTATTTCAAACTTGAATAGCGATTTTTTGATGCAAAGCCCCATTTATTTATTAACATGAAATATGTATTAAAGTAGATGTTGATTGCTGTATAACATAACGAAGAACCACTTTTTAAGCACTCATTCCATCAGTTTGTGAAACTCGTAAGTCTCTTGATGAATCGGCAACATCTGAATGTTTAGCGTCATTTTGAGGCGCATACGGAATAGTCTCGATCAGAGCCCGACTTAGCACAGCTAGGGCCCGGGGAAGACATTTCTTCATGTCCCCACCTTCATCCCTCGACATATATAAAATGAAATGAAATATTTCTTAAAAACAAAATTGCACGCTAAAAAAAGGTATACTAAATTAGATTCTTACATTTTCCCTATTTTCCTATTTAAACTATTATCAAATTTCTCATCATAGCCAAGAAGCCTACATGCTGTAGTTCTTAAATTAGTTCGGTAATCTCTATATCTCCAAAATGAACCTTTTAGATGTGCAAACCTATTCCGATGGCATAATTTTTTTTTCTGGAAGCAGTCGTCACTTTTTAGAAGTTTCAGTTGTTTAATTTAGAGCCACTCTGATATGACAGCTGCACCGTATGCCACTGCGTTAGTCAATTCTTGGTCTCAATGATAGCAGTCTTCGACAGACAGCATTTCGAGGTACACGTCATTGTCAATTTTAACACCTCCACATCTACTTCTACAATATCAGAACAAATTACAAATATCTAAAGATCACTAAAAAAAATAAAATCTCATTGGAAGGGGGGCGATTTTTAACTTGTACAAATCAAATTGAAGCCGATTTAAGCGAAGAGCCGGTTAAATGAAAACCGATTAAGGGGGTTCCACTGTAATATTATTGCAGTTCAAATCAATTCTATTTTCTTCTGTACCTTCTGTACCTTCAGTACCTTTCGATTCAAATAAAGATGTATTAAATTATTTTTAAAAATAGTCTATAAATGCTTGGAACATATTTGATTTTGGGATTTAAAGAAAGATTAGACAAAGGTTTGGGCCTCTGGGACAGAGGCTAAATATTTGCACATTTATAATATCGACCACAGGACTAACGGAGTTCAATTATCAAGTGGACAATATGGGGCAAGTCTTTCAGAATACTCCCAAAGTCCCTCACGGGGGACATAAAAAACTAAAACTCGACCACGATGCAGAACCTAAATGGGATTGAGACAACTATTTTTACGGCAAACACCATACATTTTAAAATAAAATGATACTTAAAATAAAAAGTTACATCAAAAATTTTTGTGAGTGTTAGCTTCCCTGGCATTGATATGCGTAGATACTAGTGTATATGTAAATTCCCTGTAGATATCCTAGACCATGCATGTATTAGATCGTACCATATACTCACGCAGATGTCCTACAGTCTTCGCAGAACACTAAGGGTTTCAGAAATACATTTTAATTAGTAACCCTAAGCTTTACATTTTCCCTATTTTCCTATTTAAACTATTATCAAATTTCTCATCATAGCCAAGAAGCCTACATGCTGTAGTTCTTAAATTAGTTCGGTAATCTCTATATCTCCAAAATGAACCTTTTAGATGTGCAAACCTATTCCGATGGCATAATTTTTTTTTCTGGAAGCAGTCGTCACTTTTTAGAAGTTTCAGTTGTTTAATTTAGAGCCACTCTGATATGACAGCTGCACCGTATGCCACTGCGTTAGTCAATTCTTGGTCTCAATGATAGCAGTCTTCGACAGACAGCATTTCGAGGTACACGTCATTGTCAATTTTAACACCTCCACATCTACTTCTACAATATCAGAACAAATTACAAATATCTAAAGATCACTAAAAAAAATAAAATCTCATTGGAAGGGGGGCGATTTTTAACTTGTACAAATCAAATTGAAGCCGATTTAAGCGAAGAGCCGGTTAAATTAAAACCGATTAAGGGGGTTCCACTGTAATATTATTTCAGTTCAAATCAATTCTATTTTCTTCTGTACCTTCTGTACCTTCAGTACCTTTCGATTCAAATAAAGATGTATTAAATTATTTTTAAAAATAGTCTATAAATGCTTGGAACATATTTGATTTTGGGATTTAAAGAAAGATTAGACAAAGGTTTGGGCCTCTGGGACAGAGGCTAAATATTTGCACATTTATAATATCGACCACAGGACTAACGGAGTTCAATTATCAAGTGGACAATATGGGGCAAGTCTTTCAGAATACTCCCAAAGTCCCTCACGGGGGACATAAAAAACTGAAACTCGACCACGATGCAGAACCTAAATGGGATTGAGACAACTATTTTTTACGGCAAACACCATACATTTTAAAATAAAATGATACTTAAAATAAAAAGTTACATCAAAAATTTTTGTGAGTGTTAGCTTCCCTGGCATTGATATGCGTAGATACTAGTGTATATGTAAATTCCCTGTAGATATCCTAGACCATGCATGTATTAGATCGTACCATATACTCACGCAGATGTCCTACAGTCTTCGCAGAACACTAAGGGTTTCAGAAATACATTTTAATTAGTAACCCTAAGCTATACGGATCAATGTGAGAGCTGAGTTGTAAATTGCAGAATATATCCTCCGAATGACGGTAAGTTCAAAGAACTCGGATGACCTGATAAAATGATAAGAAATCTTTCAATAATAGGCTGTTGTTGCACTATACAAATCCAATTCATTCAGCCATTTCAATAAATTTAATTTTTATGAGATGAAAACTTTACTTGTCCCAATTATTGCATCAATTATTACAATGGATCAGCTCGTATTTCTGCACACGTATTTATAAATCGAATCCGGATGCTTGCATGTCATGATTAGGCTCCCTATCTTTAATAGGCATTATTAGAAACAAAAATCGCTCTAACTCACAGACCCGTCCATCAGCGGCTCACGATTCTGCTCTGATGGAAGGTTGAAACAGTTTGGAGCAGTCACGCTTTAATGCGCAAGTCTAGTTCTCGGATTGAAAAGATAAGCACTATCCAGATACTGTGTCTGCTTCGGACACTAGGCTGCTTTTAAACTCGAGAAGAAAAAAAATGGGATGTTATTTTCGAATAATCTATTTGATCTCATTTTAGAGGCGATGTTTTGTTTTTGATAGAGTAAATCAAAAGCAATTTAACTTCAACGCTTGAATTCTTTGATTTAAACATGTCAGAAGGTACAGAAGAAAATAGAAAGTTCTACAGAATAACAAAATTATGAAAAGTGGAAGAATGCAATTTGGGGGAAATTTGCCTGATAAGTAAGGCTGAATGTCTGATAATTCTCAATTTTCAGATTCTCAATTATTTTTAACTTTGTAATTCCTAGAAACTTTGCTTGGAATATGTTCTTGAAAATCTCTTTTAAGATATTTTATAGATGACAAAACTATTTAACCTAATTACTAGAAGTGTAATGCATATTCATTACTTTCCCCAGTCAAAAATGGCATTTGGTTTGTTTTTGCTTAGCACAGAATTCAAAACTAACCTTGGGAAACAATGTATACACTATAACACTAACAGAAGACCCAATACTTGATTCATATTACTAATAACTAAATATCATAAATGACATGTAATAAGTAGACTCATCAAAAATAAATAATGAAATTGGGTTTTTCACTTCCTGTTAATAGCAAAGTTCCAAAACTTGAAACAGCTGTAGAACAAAACTCCAAATAGTGCTATGTTCTTCAACTGATTTAAAATCACTGGTGAAAAGGGCATTTTTCGAACAACGTCATAATGTCACTGATTCTCAGGAACAAACGTATATCAACAAAGTCGTAAAATAATATCGTTAAAATGTTTATTTTAAAAAGTTTTTCTTTCAGTTGAAATTTTAATTTAATAAGCTTTACCCATTTATTTCCATTATTTATAATTTTTCTTATGCAATTAGAAGATGAAAATTTAATTCATCACTGGGAAGACCGTGATAGAAATAATAAATTTGTATTTCTTATGAAATCAATACTAAATTTAATATTACTAATAAATACTTTTTGTTGAAAAACATATAGACCAGATTGTATTCTAAACAAATACTGCAAAAATATCTGTCTTATGCATTATAATTTTTTCAAAGTTCAAGATTGGCAATTATCAGATATTCAACTGTAAAATTATTTTTGAATCACATAAGAAATTATTTTTGAATCACATATAGTTGCATATTTTGAGCATACTTATCTCCTTGTTTATGCGTATTTGTCCGTAAGATATAACGTGGACGGCCACATGCAGGGTATAATTAAGGTGTCCGTGTTCGGAGAGTTCGCAGAGCTTTCTCGAGGTCGAAACTAAGCCAAACACAGTAGGAATGCTCTCACGAACAATTTCGGCTAAAAGTAAATCTACATACCTAAAATTGAAAATATGTCTGTATGCTTGTCTCTCTGTGTGTGTGTTTGTCTCATTGTTACGAGAGAACGGCTGCACCGAATTTCATGAAATTATATGAGCAGCCGTGAAATAGCCAGGGCTATCCCAAAAGGGTACGCGCTGTATACGCCGCGTACTCTCAAGAAAATTTTGAAAAATACAGAGTACGCGCCGCGTACTCTCAAGGTCTCAAAAAATTTTTTGTATTTGCTGGTTTTTGGTCAACTTTCAACAAAGTTCAGCCTTTTTTTATGCTAGTCATTTACAAACTTGAATGGAAACAAATGAGGAAATGAGGAAAAACCCCTGAACCTCCCCAAGCCTCAAAATAATATCCTGCGTACGACCAGGAGAGGAATGAAAAACTGACGAAAGTGGCAACTGCCATCTTGGACTTGGATAGACGATAGACGACCAGTCAAATGTCAGTCAATCCGGCGTGGTATAAAAAATAGAAAGCGTTCCAAGTTACAAAATGTTCCATATCTGTTAATCTATTAATATATATATATATATATATATATATATATATATATATATATATATATATGTCCTGTTAAGCATTAAGCTATTAATATTGTGAAAAAACGTGATTTATGGGCTTAAATTTGGCAATTATAGGCCTAAATGATTCAAAAATTTTCATTCCGCCCTTTGGAACCTCGCAATTTCAATACTTTTTAAATGAGACAGCACCACATACTCCCAATAATTTTGTTCAGGACAGTCCTGGAAATAGCCACACTTAAATATTCCATTAGAATTAAACTTAATTACTTCCATAGAGATAGCAATATGTCGACGATATTTTTTCCGCCAAATTTTTCAAGGAAATGATATTATGTCGCTTAGCTACGAATTTAAATCCAATGTGTTTATATGCGGCAGACGATTTTTATTAAATCTTTTCCGATTTAAATAATAAAGAAATGTATTCAAAATAAAGTTTACAAAATTGCATTTTTAACTGGATTATATCAATTACGCCTTCAGGTTTAAAGATTACGGGGATTATTGATATTTCAATTTATTATGCCATATGTTTCTTTTTATCAAATATTTTTGAATACCTTATATTTTAGTATGGGTAATCTGCTACTAATACACGGATATATCTTCTAATCTACGAGAATATAAGTAGTACGGCTATACCTTTCCATACAATTTTAGCGCTATAATTTTGGCATACATTTAGAACAATTACGGCCTTCAAATTTACAGATTACGGGGATTATCGAAATTTTCAATTTATTAATTTATTTGTTTATTTTGGCAAGATTTTTGAAACTATATTGTAGTACGGGTAATGCACGAGTATATATATCTTCCAATCTACGAGAATATAAGTAGTACGGTATATATCTCCCAGTACAATTTTAGAGCTTTCAGTTTGTCATATATTGATTCAATTTCATATTTTTTGTAAATTTGTTTACAAACGGAACCAGGATGATTTATTCTTGAGATCTGCTTATGAAGATAGTATAAGCGAGAACAGGGATTCTTAAATTTCTTTTTGACAACATTAATTTAAATACTTTAATGCAATATTTTAAATAACAATGTTATTCAGAATACTATAGAAATTTGCACCTGATTTTAAAATTTAAGTTTCTCTATAATGTATATTTCGTACGAAGAACGGGTATACTGTTAGTTAGTCTAATATGAACTCTACTACATCATCTGCCTTTTTGTTAAATAAAGAATAGTATTTTTAAGAGGAAACTTTAAATATATAAATAAAATTTATTTGTATTTTTAAAGAGAAAAAAAAACCAATCCAATATAGTCAATAGAGTGGAAAATAGTGAAACCGGAAAGTGTAAAATAGAGTTTTGCTCATATTTTATAATGGTATGCAAATTCACAAGACATAAAACAACAGAAATATGACTTTAACCTGAAATTTCATTGCAACTTGTTTTTAAGTGACATAAATTATCAACTTTCAGACACAGATTTCTGAGGCACACTTTTAACATTTCAACGACCCAAAAATGCCGAGCCAATCCCTGGATGGCTATATGTAATGTAAATATGTAATTGTGTTCTAAATTTAATAAAATAACTGTATTCTGTAATGGAAATAATATTTTTCTTTGCTTTCAGAATGACACATCACGCGTTATCTATGCCTACCACGAAGATGATCCAATATCAGACGAAATGTTTCTCTACCATAGCAAAGAGAAAAGAGGTTCGAAAAGTTTAATACTTTTACAACCCAACACAGATAAGAACGATTTACCAAATGACATGAAAATCTGGTATTTACGCTCACCAAATGTAAGTTGCTTTTTATACAAATTATCAATCTATATCGTACTATTTAATATCAACAAAATTTTTAAAAAAGTTAATTACTTTTCAACTGAAATCCTATTTTTGGATACTTATTTTCATTTCATTTAGTTCCTTTATATTCGGTTAATTAAATAAGTATACATATTGTACTGGCGCTCCACCAGAAAAACTGACATGATAGAACTTGAATTACATATATTTATTTAACATCAAAATAGGAAGAGATAAACAAATGCATTACTGACTGATTTGAATTCTATCTCTGAAATGAAAAATATATTGCAATACCCAGGATTATACCTGCTTTTAGGTTTGGTGAGTTTAATGCGAAAAACATATGGCTAAAAGCCAACTAATTTTCTAATAAACTTTATAAATTATTTCTTATACTTCATTCATTTAAATTTTTTCAATTCTATTGGGAGAGACTAAAAAAAAAATGAGAACCAAACTTCTAATTCCATAACGACTGATCTTGCAAAAAAGAACTCTACTCCAAAAATAAAAATTGCTCCACTCCTGGAAGAAAAAGGTTATTCTAGCACTGTCCTTTCTTATTCTCTCCACTCCACTCATATATTTCTTTCGAGATTCAAGATGGGAATCTCCTACAATTTCTTAAACCAATTGCATATTTTGCTATGTTTTCATCCGATCCGAAAAATTTCTCTTTTCTGGTTTCTTCAGAGGGCATTTCGATTTCCGCCCAAAACAGACCAGTTTTATCAGACACACTTTGTTAAAATAGCGCCGAGTGAAGAGAAACTCAACCAACGCAATTAAACACAAATTTAAAAAATGCAGTTTCGAGGATATGCTGGATCTCATTCGTCACGGAACCAAAGTAACTCAGGGCATTTTTTAACAGGATGACCATAATTAAAGTAGAGGTGTTTAGAGCCCGATAGTGAGAAAACTGTTGGGCCAAACTCAACCAAATTTGCAGTAAATATTATTTAGACCACGGGGTTTTGATTTTTAAAAGAATAAAAAGTAGTTCGGATTTTTGCCACCGCGAGCAAGGTTCATTTTTGGAGTACAGAAAGTTGACATTTTACATGCATTTTGAAAAGGACATCACATTTACATTTCATACATATTTAGTACATTTTATATTTACATTCGCATCTTACATTTACATACGTATGACATTAATTTTTATATTGGCATCCTTTACATGTGTGATTCAATATGTTTTCCTTACATATGTTCCAAAAAGTGCATTCTCTGAACAGCATTCTCTGCTGCAGAATGAGCAGATCTGATTTGCTTTACGTGCAATGTTATTCGGTCCTTCAAAGTGGCTAAATTATCCACATTCTCTTGGTATACCAAGCTCTTTACATAACCCTACAACCAAAAGTCACAAGGGGGCGAACGGGCTGGCTACTTCATAGGAAACGCTCGACTCATTATTAGGTTGTTGGTAAAATGCTGTCTTAGGACTTCCTGTACGTGCAATCCAATAAGAGGGGGTGATCCATCCTGCACAAATATCGTAGATTCAAGACATCCACGCTGTTGAAGTTGCAGAATAACAAAGTTCAGCAGCATTGTTCGATACCTCTCAGCATTGACGGAACTTTCTGTACTTCCTATGCCTATTTTACTCCAAAAATGGACCTTACAGCGCCACTTTGTCCCACGGTGGCAAAAATACGAATTACTTTTCTTTTAAAAATCAAAACCCCATGGTCTAAATAGTATTTACTGCAAATTTGGTTGAGTTTGGCCCAACAGTTTTCTCACTATCGGACTCTAAACACTTCTACTTTAATTATGGCCACTCTGTACTTTTTGAATTAATTTATGTTGAAGCACAATTTTGCCACAAAAATCGGTTCCTTAGCGATCTATAATATTATCACAATGTTTCCTGCTTAAAATCGTTGGAAAGACGTTCTTTCTAACGAGCTTTGAACCGAATCAATATGGCAATTGCTTCATATTTATTTTAAATACATCATACTATTCATATTTCATTTTTTATTTTCTTATTTTGCCACATCCGAAAAAGTAAAATTATGTATATGTAATATCTACATTTTGATTTTCTGTTCATTTCAAACCAAAACCATAAAAATGTTAATTTTTAACTCAGTTTGGACTCATTTCACCGTTTTGACGATTTCTATGCAGTTCTATGCAGGCTGAACAGGGATGTGGGAAGTTCTACACTGCGTTGGATTTGGATTGAAACGAAAGGTGGAATGATTTGGGTTCAAAACAGATGATTTGGAAATTGAGTGCTGTTATCTCTACCTATATAATTTGAAAAGCAGACGCTTATTTAGGAACCGATAATGCGTTCTAGTTTATTACATATACATATTTTACGCCAATTATTAACGCATAGTGTAAAGGAAGAAGATAAGGGGAGCAACAGTCCAGTGATTCCACTCAGACGACCCGAGTTCAAAATCCGTTAACGGTACGATCACGTTAAACATGTGGCTCCATAAGCCCTTCCGAGAAATTGATAGTAGGGGAAGGAGGGTACGCTCCCTGTGGAAGTCGCCTCCCACTCAGTTCAGGTCTAAATCGGATGGTACTTCCCGGTACCTTACACTTTCGGGTAGGTCGGACGGTCTGGGTCGAAGAAGCAGAAAGAAGATACCAGAAATATTATCATCACTGTCCGATCATTTAACGCGTGCCATACTAAAGTGAGAAAAAGGTGAGAAAATTAAAAAACATTAGTCTCTTTTTGCACTCTTTACCCTTAGTGACTGCAAAAGTGTAAATATTAGTATTGTGCCCGAATTTTTAATACTCCGATCGAATATTTTTATTGTCTTTTTCATTTTCGTCTTTATTTTAATACCTTCTCTTTTCGTAATTAACTTGAAGTGTCGGTATTATTTTTCTTGTGTTTGGGGAAGGATAATAAATTTTCTGACATTTTCCCCCCAAAACTAAGAAAATAAACAAAAATTTTGCCGTTTCCATCTCTCCCTACCTCAGTTACTGAGAAAATGAAAAAAATATTATCTCTTAGTTTTCATGTTTATACCCCGCACGATTCAATATTTTTTTTTGTTTCTTTTTTCTTTTACTCCCACCTCCCCCGAAATTTTCGTGCTTGCTTTTTTTCTAATGAACCCGAAGATTTTTTCCGTATTTTTGGGATGATGTATATCTGAAAACTATTTCACATTTTTAAGTTCATTAGTTTTATAAAACTAAAAGAAAAATAAAGCTTTGTGTTTTCACCACCCTCCCAGTCCATTAAAAAAAAGAAAAAATGTCTATTTTTTCTCTATGTTTTGATAAGCTCCAATTTTTGAATGTGTTTTATCTTTTAAGAGAATTTAATTTTTTTATAAATATGTGGTCACTGGACCACTCATCTGTTAATAGAGCTAATTTCAGGGTTGCTGGGTGAAGAGGTCAAATTTAAAACACGATGGGGAAGGGGGATTACACAAACAGCTCTAAATAGGATTCCTGATTTTCAACTATGAAACCGCATAAAAAATTGTTCTAATTAATATGTAGATAGTGAGTGCACCACTCCCCTTGAAAAAATTTTACATTCTGCTTTTCTTAATCAGCATCAGGGTAACTCACTTTCCAAATAAATTTTGGGACATTTCGTTGAATAATCTTTGATCTAGAGTGGATACATATATTGCCCAAACACAGAGACAGACACATATACGTCACTCTAAAAACGATGGATTCCTGTTCTAGCGCGCTCGAAGCGTGTAGGTCCATCAAAATCTCGAGTTCCTATTTTCAACACGATCCCAATATTTACCGTATCCATTACCATGTTACCTGTACATTACTATGTATTGTAGCGAAAGTAAAAATCTGACACTCATAGAAATTTTTCCAGGCAGGTGGCAAATTCAAGGAGAAGACACTACTTTAATGGTTGCCTTTCTGACCTTGTTGCAAAAATACAAAAAAGTGAAATATCTCAAGAACCGTTTGTCTTATTCTTTTCATTGTCAAATATTACGCATAAAACAATTATTTAATTGATACATTTGAACAGATGCAGCATTTTATTTCAAACTAGAATGACTAGCCGGGGTTATAAATAAACGCTTAATACATTTACAGATAACACTACTCAATTTTCTTCAAGTCCGAAACTGTCATCAAATTCCCACGCAAAATAATAATAATAAAAGATTCAAAACCTCTAGAAGAGGACGTGGCAATAGATCGTGACGATAGCTAAAATATCATATGGCTATCTGTTAGGTGCTGATGACAGCTGTCAGATCATTTCGGTAGCTGTTTGATTGTATCGGTGGCTGGAAATTAGCTAATTTTAGACTTTAAACATTTATTTAAAAAAATCTAATTAAAATTTTGGAACAAAGCTATTGAAGCACATTAGTTCATGTACAGATGCTACTGTGTGAAAAAACTTAGACCTATAACTGCAGTAACAAACAGACAGATTCTTCCTTTTATTATTATAGATTTTGACTATTTTTTTCGAGCCATTTTGAAAATAAAGGTACGTTCTATTTACCCGAATCGAACCAAAATCTAATCAGCAGCAGGATAACTGCAAGAGGTCGAATCGTTTTGGAGTTAGAGTGGATACATGGATATATACATTGCACAGACACACACACACGCAGTTGTTCTAGAATGTTCGAAACGTGTAAATCCGTCTCTATCTCGAATTCCGATTCTTAATATGTTTCAGTACTGTCTCAGATCATTACCATGAAAGTAAAAATATTCTAAAAATATCCCGATATATTCCATTTCCCAACTGAAATACAAATTAACAAAGAATCGGAATAGACTAAAAATACCTGTATTCTCAAAAAAATTTAAAAATTAGATCCTAAATCATAGAAATGGATATATAGAGAGAGAAATATTTATGAGATGACTGCAGCAGATTTGTTGCTGAAGCGCAGCAGATGCGATTTATGCCCTCAGATTGAGATATACCGCTCAGAACTCGGGATGAATGTATTATTTCAGATGTATTGGAGGCTCCAGATGCGTTTTTGCTTTCTTTCTTCCTTACACGGGGAAGGGGATTTATGTACATCTTAATGGTTGCAATCAAATTTGCACCCAGAAAAATTTTTGAAGCATCCATTTCTCAGGATCTGCTATAGATATAGCTTACATGATGACTGATATGGATTCAGCATTGAATTTCGATGGAGGTAGATGGGTTCTCAAAAAATGTTCACTTTCGGTTAGTGCCCCATTTTTGTTTCAAAAATTTTCCTTGCAACATATATTTTTCAGAATCGGCTATAGAAAGAACTTAGATAATAACTGATATGGACTCAGCATTCAATTTCAGAAGACATAGGTT
The DNA here is from genome assembly GCA_951213105.1 of Amaurobius ferox. Classification (NCBI taxonomy): domain Eukaryota; kingdom Metazoa; phylum Arthropoda; class Arachnida; order Araneae; family Amaurobiidae; genus Amaurobius; species Amaurobius ferox. The sequence goes on from OX578133.1 coordinate 196,376,234, forward strand.
TCCACTTATGGTTCAAAAATTTTCCTTGAAAAAGCTATATATTGGCCATAGATATATATATTGGCCATAGATAGTGCCTAGATGATAACTCATATGGATTGAGCATCAAATTCCTGAGAAGTTGAGGAATTTGCTAAGCATTTCCGCTTCCTCTTTTTTTCCAAATCAACATCAAAAGTTTTTCCAAATCAACATCAAAACATTTATTTATCTAAATCGGCTCTAAATGATATGGATTTATGAACGGCCTTACATGATATGGATTTAACATCAAGTTTCTGAGGGCGTTGGAAGATTCATTTTGGGATTGCTAGAATCACTAAGGGGATTCCACTCGGAGGAGCCAAGCTCTGGCAAACTGTCATCGTATTCACGCAAAGTACGGACACGTTAAATAGTCGGTCTGAAAGTTCTTCCGAGAGGTTGGTCGCCCTCAGGGGGTTCTGGTCGAAATTGGGTGACACTGCCCCGGCCGTTCAAGCAGGTAGATCGAGCAGTCTGTATCAAAAGAAAGAAAGAATCCGATATATAGATAGAGCCTAGATAATGACTGCATTCAGTTCTACGTCTTGCTACGGATTTCCACTTCAGATTCAAAAATTATATTGGCAACTACTATTTCTCATGATTGGCTATAGTTATAACTGAAGTCATAAAAAATATGAATTCAGAATCGAATTTTGAAGGAAGTAAAGGATTTACTAAGGACTGTAGATGTAACTTCCTGTTTTTCCGAAAATTCGCGTGACGGTACGAAATAAAAATATAATGCAAAAGGTACAAAAATTCTTAATAGTTCCTTCGGAAATAAATTGTAGATACCATTTGCCATTATATGAAATCCCGTTAATAAATTTCTTGTTTATAATACCTTTAGTAACACACTTAATCCCTGTCATATACATTCTGATTATATTTTTTTCCTTTATGACGATGATAATATTTAATAAACAAATAAATGATCTTCATTCAGAATGGCAGAATACAAAATTCCTAGAAAAGCCCCCATCTCCAGAAACTTGTCGATTTGTTCAAAAATCGCTAAAAATAGAGCTTCAACATTAAATAAACATTAATTTGAATTTTTAAAATATCCCGACAGCCGAGGTACCTCTGCACCAAATTTTATGGTTATACATAGATTCGATTTTTCGCTACAGCCGACACAAACAATCACACATATTTTTTTATTGTGGAAGCAATGTATAGGGTTTCTAGGAAAGTCTACATTTGTAAGGAAATGTCCATGAGTTACCATGGCATAGAGTCAATTATGTGGAGGATTCTGCCACGAATGTTGCAACTGCTCAGCTATTTCAGTGATATTCTGAGAAAGCTGCAATTGTCGACACAGCATGTCCCAGATATGTTCTAGTAGTGATAGGTCTGGAGACCTGGATGACCATGGGAGGATATTGTTGAAAACATCGTACAGTATCTGATCGAGCGTTGTATTATTGGTACTATAGGCAGACCAATTGGAACTATAGGTAGAACAATTGGCTGCAGAATATCGTCATGAGCTTGGCTTGCAGCACAACTAGAAGAAATCGGCTGTCCCACGAGATGACTCCCCAGACTGTCCCATCGCCTATGGTGACCGTCGACAACAAATGCGGGATCAGAACGCTAGCCAGTTCTCTTCCACATATGTATGCGGCGGTCATTAGCACGGAGAAAGGAGCGGTATTCGTCACAAAAGATAACATGCCTCCAATCGAACACTGTTCAGGCTGATCAAACTTGACTGCTACTTGATGAATAATCCAGACGTCTCTGTCTATGAGAATTCAGTGGTAGGCGTCTTAATGGACGTCGACACATAATCCCACCTTCTGCCAGTCGTCTGCGAATAGTATCCCTTGATACAGTATTCATGGAGGATTTCAAATTCCTTCGAATGGGTGATAGCGACGCTATTGATATGGGCGTGGCTCCTCTTCTGACTGCACGATCCTCTCGAACAGTTATCTATCTGGGGCATCTTGAGACTCTACGATGTTTACATGTGCCTTCTCTGACCCACTGTTACCAACACTGAGCAACTACTATTTCGCTCCGACTAAGATGGCGACTGATACATCTGTTGAACCAACCAGCTTCCCTTAGGCCTACGTTGCAACCTTTCTCTAAATCCGATAATTGTTCATAGCGCCGCTGAGTACGTCTCAAAAGCGTTTTTGTATACAACTTGCAATGAAGCAGAAAATCCAATTCCAATTGCCCGTGAGTGAGAACACCAGTCCTTTTAAATGCTGCACGATGCATCGTACTGCACGATGCGCGTTGCATGAGCCCTATAGCATCAGCGGCACTGACAGTTTGATCGATCATTTGCATAACTTTTAAAATTACATTTACATGTCAAGTTTTGCAACTGTAGTTCAAACATTTATGGCTGCATATATTTTTTTACAACAGAGTGTATATATTGTAACCTATATTGTAGAACAGGAATGCTGTAAAAATTTGCAAAATACAAGCCTATCAAGAAATGCATACATATGGATAGAAGCGTTTAACTATGAAAGGGGTTTATTCTTGTAACAAGTTTTCAACATTATCGACAGTCGTTGTGTAAATTTTATAGCGTTAAAAATAAAGTATTAAATACAATTTCAATGTTAAAATGCAGCTCTTATGTTATGAAATGTCTTTTTTTAAATAATATTAATTTTAACAAAATTGTTAAGATATTAAATTAAATAGGAAATTTATATCTCTGGAATATTCCAATAATCATTCCATTTCAAAATTGATTTTTCAGGTCACGATACCAGATGACACTGATACCACTTATTGGTGTAAGATTGTCAAAGCACCTTTGCTGAACAAGAAACATCACGTGGTTCAGGTAAGAAAACATTTGAATTTTAAATAACTGATACTATGTCCTTAACCTAACAAAGTTTTGATAAAATGCAATTACTTTTTAATTCAAGCTGCGGTAAAGCTGCACACAAGTTCTTTAACGTGGAAATAGGTGTACTCTTTAAAACAGCCTTTTTTTCATTTTGGGGTGTATGAAGGTCAAATCTGCGTAAGATAAAATAATTAATGGCAGTTTTAAATAATTGATATGTGAGGATTCTATTATTCATTATTATTGTATGCTAATTTTACTTTTTATTATGAAAATTTATTTCCAAAACGCCTCAACTCTGTTTCCGAGAATCACGTACTCACGACTAGCCAGGACTATAAAAGAGGCAGACGTTAGGCAAAAGAGATTCGAATTCGTATTCGTATCCGAGCGAGATGCAAGTGTGAAGCACCATCGTCAGCTTCGGTTGTTATCTTTATACGAGAGTTTGTGGGTGGGTGGTAATCCTGTTCAATGAATGGAAGGACGCAGCGAAGAATTGCCTCTACAATGTTGTGAGTATAAATATCTATAGTTTAATAATTGATTCGTAGTTCTAATTCAGTTCAGTAACGAAGTGTTAAGGTTCAGTCTAGTTATAGATATGATAGTGCTAACTTGTAAATATTCTGTGTAAGTAATTGTATTTTGAGTTATCGTGGTAGTTAGCTGCATGGAAATTATGCTGTTTTTTAAAAGTCCCGCGGCAACAAGCGTCATTTACAAATGGCGCACGAACAGATTAACTCGGTAGTGGCCTTTTTAAATGCCGCCCGAACTAAATAAACCCATAGGTTAGGTTAAAAGCTGTCGAAATAAGGTATAGATATGGTAGTGCTAGCGTTTGTAAATATTCTGTGTATGTAATTGTAATTTTGAGTTGTCCGCGAAGTTAGCTGGAATAAAGTATGTGTTTGTTAATGTTGTAAATCATTAATGGAACTCTAGTCAGTAGATTTAAGATTGAAGTGAGTGCACTCTTGAATCAAAGGCATGATTTTAAGAAAAGATACGTAAAGGTTACTTTACAATGGCATCCCCAGAGTAGAACTAATTAACCCCGTAGGTTAGGTTGAACAGCTGCAACTAAAGTATGTTATTTTTTAAGAATTCCGCTATTTAGAGCCTTTACAAATGGCACTGAACTAATTTCACCCCGTAGGTTAAGTCGAAAAGGTCAAATGTCGAAATTAGGTTGTTAAGAGTTCCGAAATAAAGCACATTTACAAAGATGACCGAATGTAAAAGGATAGCGATAATTGTGTTGTAGAAATATTGCGTAGTAAGGTTATGTAGTACTGTTATGTAGTAATATTGTGTATTGTGTACTAATACGGTGTAGTAATATTGCGCAGTAATATTACGTAATAAGATTACACGGTGAAATTTTGTAGTAATATTGTGCATGTAATAGTATGTAGGGTAGTGATATTTTTACAGAATTGTGTGTGATAGTTTTTAATCGGGGTAATTTAAAGTGATAGTTTCAGTGAGATTGTAGCTAAATATGACCGAATTTAAGTTACAAGAAAGTAAAATAAAATTGAATATGTCGCAAGGAGATGTTGTTGATCAGTTAGCACAAATATCTGTAGTAATTACAAATAATTTTATGGAAGAGTATGGAATTATGTTAGCACGAGCTACGTCATTGACAAATTCGCCGAAATTTTCATTTGATAGGTTAACGTCTAGCGGAAAGTTTATTAAGGATCTAAAGAAAGGTATTTTGAGGAAGTGTATTAAATGAAGTACAAAAGTTAGTAGTGGCACAGAATACTTTGATAGTAAGTATTGGTGGGAAGTGTTAGGTGAAGATGGTGTAACTGATATTTCGGAGTTTAAAGATAAGGTTAAGCAGGCATTTCCAGACGGCAAACATTAGGCAGAAGATATTCGTATCCGAGCGAGATGCAAGTTGTTGTAGTTGAGACCCAGACCGTCCGACCTACCAGAAAGGTGTAGGGTAACTGTTTGGACGGCCGGGAAGTGCCACCCAATTTTGACCGGAACCCAGTGGGGGAGCCATCCACAGGGACCGTACCCTCCTTCCCCTACCACCAACCTCTCGGAAGGACTTATGGACCCACATGTTTAACGTGATCGTACTCCGCGTGAACACGGCGACAGTTTTGGCAGTGGCTGGAATCGAACCCGGGCCTATCGAGTTCTCCAGCGCGCTAACCAATGGGCTACCGCGCCCCGAGCGAGATGCAAGTGTGAATCGCCATCGACAGATTCGGCTGTTATCTTTATACGAGAGTGTGTGGATGTGTGGTGATCCTGATCAATGAATGGAAGCACGCGGCGAATAATTGCCTCTACAATATTGTGAGTATAGATATAAATGGTTTAATAGTTGATTCGTAGCTCTAATTCAGTTCAGCAACGAAATGTTGAGGTTCAGTCTAGGTATAGATATGATAATAGCTTGTAATATTTATAATAGCTTGTAAATATTCTGTGTATGTAATTGTATTTTGTGTTGTCAGTGAAATTAGCTGGAATAAAGTATGTGTTTGTTAATGTTGTAGATCATTAATGGAACTCTAGTCAGTAGATTTAAGATTGAAATGAGTACACTGGTGAATCAAAGGCATGATTTCAGGAATAGATACGTAACGGTTACTTTACAATGGCATCCCCAGAGTAGAAACCTTTATAGATACTATATTCTTGATCTAACAAAGTTTTGATAAGATGCAATTATTTTTTAATTCAAACTTCGGTAAAGCTGAACCCAAGTTCTTTAACGTGGAAATAGGTGTACTCTTTAAAACAGCCATTTTTTTTTTTCATTTTGTGGTGTATGAAGGTCAAATCTGCGTAAGATAAAGTAATTAACAGAAGTTTTAAATAAATGATATTATATTCTTGACCTAACAACGTTTTGCTAAAGTGCAATTATTTTGTAATTCAATCTGCGAAAGTTGCATATAAGTCTTTTAAAGTGTGATTAAGTGTACAATTTAAAACAGCAATATTTACAACTAGCAGTACACCCGTTGATCGCACGGAATATACATTATAAAGCAAATTAAAATTCACAATCAGTTGCAAATTCCTATATTATTCTAAATGGCACTGTTATTCAAACCATTCTATTAAAATATTTAAATTAATGCTCCTAAAAAGAAGTTTAAAAATCTATGTTCTCGTTATACAAAATTATCTTCACAGACAGATCTGAAGAATAAAACATTGTGGTCCCGTTTTTAAACAAATTTACAAGAAATATGAAATTAAATCAATATATGGCAAAATAAAAGCGCTAACATTTTATGGAAAGATACACCCGTACTACTCACATTCCCGTAGATTAGAAGATATACCTGTGCATTAGATCACCCGTACTACATTATATGAGTTTCAAATATATTCACTAAAATAAAAGAGATGACATAATAAATTGAAAATGTCGATAATCTCCGTAATCTTTAAATCAGAAGGCCGTAATTGATATAATTGAGACAAAAATGCAATTTCGATACAGTTTATTTTGTAGGGAGTATTCACTGATGTCACGTTGCTCCGAGCAACAAGTGAACAGTTTCGTGCCGGCCAACAAGTAAACGTACTAGCTGCACTGGTTATTTTTTATGGCAAAGATTTACAATTTCTATTGTTTTTCATCTAATGAGAGAAAATTTCAAACAACTTCTTATATTTTGCGTTGCTAGGGATCTTTTCACTATAATTGCAAACTTTGTAGTAAAAGCATTGATATTTATGACCGAAAATTAGTTAAGAACATTGGCATAGCTAGTGTGACTGCGAAACTTGATTTTGATCTATGACACGAATATAAAGTTTAAGTTATTTTGTTTATAAAAACATATATTTACAAATGAGGACATAATTTTTCAATGTTATATCTATTTTTGATAGGATGTGCTAAGAATTTAGCCAATTAACGCAGCATATGGTATAAAACAGTATAAAATTTAAGAACACTAATCAGTTCATACAGGTCTATTTAATTATGGCTAATTGTAACAGAAAAAATAAATTCATATATTTCTTTTCGGTAAAGAGATACTCTCTAAAAATATAGAACAGCTATATTTTATATATTTGAAGTACTAATAGAACTTAGTTAAAAGTATACATCGATATTATTACCGTATTACTTTTTCCGTGAAAATTAAAAGAATTATGGTACAAGATAAAGTGTTTATAACTTTGATGAAAAGCGTTTATGACTTTGTTCATTTTGTCTGTATGTCTGTTCGTTAGCACGATAACTGCCGTAAAAATGACATTATCAAAATGAAATTTTAGTATGTTGTTCAGACGGTCTGTGGGACCCATGGAAATATAAATGAATAATATCACCCAATTAGTTTTGGATTGAACCTGGGTTGAAAAAATGAAATATATTGAACTCTATGGGACCTAATTTTTCAAACATTTTTAAGCGGATTTAAAATTCGCAATTGCTTCGAAAGTTTAAGGAAATATTCAAATTATCCCATAAAATATATAAAAAAATATCAGCAAAATATATTCAGTAATTTTTTAAATAAAAATTAAAATAAAATAATTACATCCTTTATATGAAGAGGTCACATGGTCATTATATGAAAAGATCATATGGCCCACCTCAAAATAAAATATAGCATCCATCTTGTATCAAAATCGTGATTTTTAAAGTTCTTCTTAATTCATATTGAGTGTCGTATCCGCCCTAAAACCGCTTTATTTTTGCTTAAATTCTGTACATCTACATCCTGAAACAAGGCAATTACAATATACGTTGTACAATATACGTTACGATCTGAATGAGTTTAAATGATCATCCAAATTTGATTATTTCTACAACGAAGCCTACTTTTCATTTATGGAGGATGTAAATACCAAAAGATGTAGAATGAGTTGTATAAGAATTGCTGCATTCCTTTAACGCAAAATTATTTAGCTCTTGGGGTCTGCAATATAGCTGATATGAATGAAACAATCAATTTTACAAGGAAGCAAACGATTTTTTGGTGAAGTTTTGAGCATAGAGTTAAATTTCTTGTATATCCATGGTTTTAAGTTTTATATAAAATTAATTATTATAGTATTGTGATGAATAAAATGAATGGAAAAATGTTAATGAATGAAATGTTGCTTTTATTTAAAGAGCCAGCCGATTTATATTTCGACGACGTCATTTGAAAAAGTTCATTTGTTTTCGATGAAGTTTTCAAATATAATAAATTATTGTAGTATTATGATAATTTAAAAAATAGTATCGAGGAATGTATCGCATTTTAGAGATGTTTAAACCAGGCAATTTATATTTCAATGCCGTCATTTGAATGAAGTTAATTTTTATTCCATGAAGTTTTAAGTTTTCAAATATAATACTTTAATGCAGTATTGTGATAATTTTAAAATATTACTGAGGAATGTATAGCATTTCAGAGATGTTTAAATAAAATTTCATTGAAGTTGGAAAGTGTTTCATAATCAATGCTTTATGCATGATTGATCTTTCTTGTTAAAGTACTTTTTAATTTATATTTAATGTTGTATCCGTTCAAATTCACAAATTCCTTCGAAAGTTTTGGGAAATATTCAAATTATTCCATAAAAAATATGAAAAAAATTTCAACAAAATATATTTGGTAGTTTTTTAAATAAAAATTAAAATAATAATTACACCCATATTATATGAAGAGATCACCTTACCCACTTCAAAATAAAATATGGGATCCATCTTGTGTCAAAATCGTGATTTTGACACAAGATGTAAATATCATAGACAAAAATATCTTATAAATTAAGATATTTTTAATTTATAATTAGTGTTGTATCCGTCCTAAATCCGATTTATTTTTTCTTAATTTCCGTGCATCTATATTCTGAAACAACGCAATTACAGTATATTTGAGTTTAAATGATCATCAAACTTTGATTATTTCTACGACGAAGCCTAATTTTCACATATGGAGAATGTAAATAAATCAAACTGCAAGATGAGTTGTATAAGAATTACTGAATTTCTTTAATGCAAAATTGTTTAGCTCTGGAGTCTGCAATATAGCTGATGTGAATGAAACAGTTATTGATTTTACATAGAGAAGCAGACGATTTTATAACAGACTTTTTCGATGAAGTTTCAAAGATAGAGCTAAATTACTTTTACCTCCATGGTTTTAAGTTTTTAAGTAAAATAAATTATTATAGTATTGTGATGAATGAAAGGAATGAAATAACAAAAAAGATCAATCATGCATAAAGCATTGATTATGAAACACTTTCCAACTGCAATGCAATTTTATTTAAACGTCTCTAAAATGCGATACATTCAGAAGTAACATTTATTAAATATTACAGTACTACAATAATTTATTATATTTGAAAACTTAAAATTTCATAAAAAAAATTAACTTTATTCAAATGACTTCATTGAAATATAAATCGCCTGGCTCTCTATGTAAAAGAAGTGAATATTTCATTCATACACTTTTATTCCATCCTTTCATTCATCAGACAGACAAAATGAACAAAGTCATAAACACTTTTCAACTATGCTGTAAAGCGTTAAAAATGCATGGATGAAAATTTACTGATTTTACATAGAGAACCAGGCGATTTATATTTCAATGACGTCGTTTGAATAAAGTTTATATTTTTCGATGAAGTTTTAAGTTTTCAAATATAATAAATTATTGTGATACTTTAAAAAATATTACCACTGAATGTATCGCATTTTAGAGATGTTTAAATAAAATTGCATTGCAGTTGGAAAGTGTTTCATAATCAATGCTTTATGCATAATTGATCTTTCTTGTTTGTTTTGTTTTTGTTGAAGATCAGAAAGATTTTTTTTTCATAACTAATATTTTTTTTTAATTTGCGGACGTGGTTGTCGAGTGGTTAAGGCAAGCGTTTCCGTAGCAGTCGTTCGCCCGCCACGTTGTGGGTTCGAGCCCCACGTAAGGCATGGATGTTTGTGTTGTGGGCGCAATGTGATCCGCCCCCCTCTGGTGCGCCTGGGGCAACGTCAATGGACGGCTAAATGGTTCACACTCTGGCCGCTGTAATAAAGGCGAATGACGAAGGTCAAAGTGCCTGGCCATTTGAAAAAAAAATAAATAAATAAAATAATTTTTATTTTAATACTTTTGAGAGTTTCAAGTTCGATATATATTTTGGAGATGGCTACATCTTATTAATCAGTGAACCTATGAAACGAGAATTTGAGTAAGGAGCCCGGAGTAAAGCTCCTGCTAATTTTTTTCATAGAAAACTACGGGTATTACTTTTGGACTCTGTAAATTTAAGATGCTTGATAAATTATATTTGGGTGGCAACAACTTGTCAGTCAGTGTCATCTGGTGTGTAAATGGAGAACTTGAGCAAGGAGACGGAGTAAGACTCGTGCTAATCATTTTCATGAATGACTACGGATATTATTTTTGGATTTTGAGAATGCTTTTAGAGTTTTATATGTCATAAATTATTTTGAAGGTGGCAACACCTTCCAAAACAACGCCCCGAAGCAGCCTGAGCAGGAGCTCCTGCTCTGATAGCTCTGGAAAACGGCTTATATTGTGTGATACAAGCTTTTAGTAAGTTGACAACATTGGAAGGCGAGAGCGTTCGTTAGGTAGAATTACAGCTTGCAAATCAGCACCCCCTGGTGTGTGAATGGAGAACGATTATATATATATATATATATATATATGCATATTTTTTTTAGATTTCGAATTTTAGGATGTTTCATAAAATAGTTTCCGAATGGCAGCATCCTTGGAATAAAATCATCCTGGGGAAGGGGTGGGAACTGATGAACTATTTTAATGAACTTGTATTTTGTAACACAAACTTTTAATAAGTTAGCCACGTTGGGAGTCGAACGTGGTGTTGGGCAGATAGCGTCCCCTGGGGACCTCTTTGGGAACTAATCTTTTTAATGGACTTATACTCTTTTTTCGACCCAGAGCGTCCAACCTACCCGAAAGTGTAAAATATGTGTTTGGACGGCTGGGACACTTCCACTCAATTTAGACCGTAACCCAGTGGGGTCGACATTAACAGGGACAGTACCCTCATAATCTTACCACCAAACTCTCGGAAAGACTCACAGACCTTCATGCTTAATGTGTTCGTACTGCACGTGAATATAGGTACAGTTTGGGCGAAACATGGAATTAAACTCAGCCTCTCGGAGTGCATCCCCGTTCGCTAATCGCTATACTGCCCCGCCCAATGAACTGATATTGTTTGATACAATCTTTTGGTAAGTTCGCAATGTTCGGGGCCGAGTGCGTTGTTTGGTGGAATTCCAGCTTGCGAATCGGCATATGAATAAGGAAGTCATTTTTTCAATATTAGATTTCGAATTTTTAATGGACTTGTATTGCATAATACAAACTTTTTAAGCTAGGCATTGTTTAGAGGTATGAGGTTCGAGAAATTTCAGGTCTTAAGCCTTTCTCAGACATTTGAATGGTTGTCGGAATTTTGTGGAGATGGCGACGTATTAAGTTGCCCAATGAAAAAGAATACGTATTAAAGCTGTAAGCAGGATATAATATCCAGTAAATATGAGGGTCAATTTGAATAATTAAACTAAATGAAATTATGAATTTATGTCTGTAGAAATAGTCATGTGCTGTCCACATTTGCTTTTGGTAAAAGAATAAATATTTGCATCTAATTTTAATATTTTTTTGTAAAGCTTGCTTCATTCTAACATCGTTCACGCAGCTGTGCATCTTAATTTACCCAAACAACTAAGAGAAAATGAAATTTTTTGGCTCTACATCTCCACTAGATATTAATAAAGAGTTTAGAACCATGTAAAGAGCTCAACTTTTCCGTACTGTGAACCAACTTAGATTAATTTCTAAAAGGGATTAGGATAGTACTCAGCCTGAATATTATATTTATATTATATTTATCATTTAATCATGAATCTCTTAAACACAGGTTTCTTAAAAGAAACACGTATAATGTAAAGGAAAAGCTAAACGTGGCTTTCCATACAGGCTCAAATTCATAATATATTACATTCTGCTTCATTGTTTAAATTGACACGGATCATATCCAGTTCGTGCTTTTAATGCGTCTTCCTTTTCATTATGCAACTTAATGCATTTCAAAGTTCACCATTTCCTCAAAATTACAGAAAGGATCGTCCTACAGTAATATACCTGCTCTGATTAATTTAATCATGAATCTCTTAAACACATGTTTCTTAAAAGAAACACGTATAATGTAAAGGAAAAGCTAAACGTGGCTTTCCATACAGGCTCAAATTCATAATATATTACATTCTGCTTCATTGTTTAAATTGACACGGATCATATCCAGTTCGTGCTTTTAATGCGTCTTCCTTTTCATTATGCAACTTAATGCATTTCAAAGTTCACCATTTCCTCAAAATTACAGAAAGGATCGTCCTACAGTAATGTACCTGCTCTGATTAATTTTATCATGAATCTCTTAAACACAGGTTTCTTAAAAGAAACACGTATAATGTAAAGGAAAAGCTAAACGTGGCTTTCCATATAGGCTCAAATTCATAATATATTACATTCTGCTTCATTGTTTAAATTGACACGGATCATATCCAGTTCGTGCTTTTAATGCGTCTTCCTTTTCATTATGCAACTTAATGCATTTCAAAGTTCACCATTTCCTCAAAATTACAGAAAGAATCGTCCTACAGTAATGTACCTGCTCTGATTAATTTAATCATGAATCTCTTAAACACAGGTTTCTTAAAAGAAACACGTATAATGTAAAGGAAAAGCTAAACGTGGCTTTCCATACAGGCTCAAATTCATAATATATTACATTCTGCTTCATTGTTTAAATTGACACGGATCATATCCAGTTCGTGCTTTTAATGCGTCTTCCTTTTCATTATGCAACTTAATGCATTTCAAAGTTCACCATTTCCTCAAAATTACAGAAAGGATCGTCCTACAGTAATATACCTGCTCTGATTAATTTAATCATGAATCTCTTAAACACATGTTTCTTAAAAGAAACACGTATAATGTAAAGGAAAAGCTAAACGTGGCTTTCCATACAGGCTCAAATTCATAATATATTACATTCTGCTTCATTGTTTAAATTGACACGGATCATATCCAGTTCGTGCTTTTAATGCGTCTTCCTTTTCATTATGCAACTTAATGCATTTCAAAGTTCACCATTTCCTCAAAATTACAGAAAGGATCGTCCTACAGTAATGTACCTGCTCTGATTAATTTTATCATGAATCTCTTAAACACAGGTTTCTTAAAAGAAACACGTATAATGTAAAGGAAAAGCTAAACGTGGCTTTCCATATAGGCTCAAATTCATAATATATTACATTCTGCTTCATTGTTTAAATTGACACGGATCATATCCAGTTCGTGCTTTTAATGCGTCTTCCTTTTCATTATGCAACTTAATGCATTTCAAAGTTCACCATTTCCTCAAAATTACAGAAAGAATCGTCCTACAGTAATGTACCTGCTCTGATTAATTTAATCATGAATCTCTTAAACACAGGTTTCTTAAAAGAAACACGTATAATGTAAAGGAAAAGCTAAACGTGGCTTTCCATACAGGCTCAAATTCATAATATATTACATTCTGCTTCATTGTTTAAATTGACACGGATCATATCCAGTTCGTGCTTTTAATGCGTCTTCCTTTTCATTATGCAACTTAATGCATTTCAAAGTTCACCATTTCCTCAAAATTACAGAAAGGATCGTCCTACAGTAATGTACCTGCTCTGATTAATTTAATCATGAATCTCTTAAACACAGGTTTCTTAAAAGAAACACGTATAATGTAAAGGAAAAGCTAAACGTGGCTTTCCATACAGGCTCAAATTCATAATATATTACATTCTGCTTCATTGTTTAAATTGACACGGATCATATCCAGTTCGTGCTTTTAATGCGTCTTCCTTTTCATTATGCAACTTAATGCATTTCAAAGTTCACCATTTCCTCAAAATTACAGAAAGGATCGTCCTACAGTAATGTACCTGCTCTGATTAATTTAATCATGAATCTCTTAAACACAGGTTTCTTAAAAGAAACACGTATAATGTAAAGGAAAAGCTAAACGTGGCTTTCCATACAGGCTCAAATTCATAATATATTACATTCTGCTTCATTGTTTAAATTGACACGGATCATATCCAGTTCGTGCTTTTAATGCGTCTTCCTTTTCATTATGCAACTTAATGCATTTCAAAGTTCACCATTTCCTCAAAATTACAGAAAGGATCGTCCTACAGTAATGTACCTGCTCTGATTAATTTTATCATGAATCTCTTAAACACAGGTTTCTTAAAAGAAACACGTATAATGTAAAGGAAAAGCTAAACGTGGCTTTCCATATAGGCTCAAATTCATAATATATTACATTCTGCTTCATTGTTTAAATTGACACGGATCATATCCAGTTCGTGCTTTTAATGCGTCTTCCTTTTCATTATGCAACTTAATGCATTTCAAAGTTCACCATTTCCTCAAAATTACAGAAAGGATCGTCCTACAGTAATATACCTGCTCTGATTAATTTAATCATGAATCTCTTAAACACATGTTTCTTAAAAGAAACACGTATAATGTAAAGGAAAAGCTAAACGTGGCTTTCCATACAGGCTCAAATTCATAATATATTACATTCTGCTTCATTGTTTAAATTGACACGGATCATATCCAGTTCGTGCTTTTAATGCGTCTTCCTTTTCATTATGCAACTTAATGCATTTCAAAGTTCACCATTTCCTCAAAATTACAGAAAGGATCGTCCTACAGTAATGTACCTGCTCTGATTAATTTTATCATGAATCTCTTAAACACAGGTTTCTTAAAAGAAACACGTATAATGTAAAGGAAAAGCTAAACGTGGCTTTCCATATAGGCTCAAATTCATAATATATTACATTCTGCTTCATTGTTTAAATTGACACGGATCATATCCAGTTCGTGCTTTTAATGCGTCTTCCTTTTCATTATGCAACTTAATGCATTTCAAAGTTCACCATTTCCTCAAAATTACAGAAAGAATCGTCCTACAGTAATGTACCTGCTCTGATTAATTTAATCATGAATCTCTTAAACACAGGTTTCTTAAAAGAAACACGTATAATGTAAAGGAAAAGCTAAACGTGGCTTTCCATACAGGCTCAAATTCATAATATATTACATTCTGCTTCATTGTTTAAATTGACACGGATCATATCCAGTTCGTGCTTTTAATGCGTCTTCCTTTTCATTATGCAACTTAATGCATTTCAAAGTTCACCATTTCCTCAAAATTACAGAAAGGATCGTCCTACAGTAATGTACCTGCTCTGATTAATTTAATCATGAATCTCTTAAACACAGGTTTCTTAAAAGAAACACGTATAATGTAAAGGAAAAGCTAAACGTGGCTTTCCATACAGGCTCAAATTCATAATATATTACATTCTGCTTCATTGTTTAAATTGACACGGATCATATCCAGTTCGTGCTATTAATGCGTCTTCCTTTTCATTATGCAACTTAATGCATTTCAAAGTTCACCATTTCCTCAAAATTACAGAAAGGATCGTCCTACAGTAATGTACCTGCTCTGATTAATTTAGTCATGAATCTCTTAAACACATGTTTCTTAAAAGAAACACGTATAATGTAAAGGAAAAGCTAAACGTGGCTTTCCATACAGGCTCAAATTCATAATATATTACATTCTGCTTCATTGTTTAAATTGACACGGATCATATCCAGTTCGTGCTTTTAATGCGTCTTCCTTTTCATTATGCAACTTAATGCATTTCAAAGTTCACCATTTCCTCAAAATTACAGAAAGGATCGTCCTACAGTAATGTACCTGCTCTGATTAATTTAATCATGAATCTCTTAAACACAGGTTTCTTAAAAGAAACACGTATAATGTAAAGGAAAAGCTAAACGTGGCTTTCCATACAGGCTCAAATTCATAATATATTACATTCTGCTTCATTGTTTAAATTGACACGGATCATATCCAGTTCGTGCTTTTAATACGTCTTCCTTTTCATTATGCAACTTAATGCATTTCAAAGTTCACCATTTCCTCAAAATTACAGAAAGGATCGTCCTACAGTAATGTACCTGCTCTGATTAATTTAATCATGAATCTCTTAAACACATGTTTCTTAAAAGAAACACGTATAATGTAAAGGAAAAGCTAAACGTGGCTTTCCATACAGGCTCAAATTCATAATATATTACATTCTGCTTCATTGTTTAAATTAACACGGATCATATCCAGTTCGTGCTTTTAATGCGTCTTCCTTTTCATTATGCAACTTAATGCATTTCAAAGTTCACCATTTCCTCAAAATTACAGAAAGGATCGTCCTACAGTAATGTACCTGCTCTGATTAATTTAATCATGAATCTCTTAAACACAGGTTTCTTAAAAGAAACACGTATAATGTAAAGGAAAAGCTAAACGTGGCTTTCCATACAGGCTCAAATTCATAATATATTACATTCTGCTTCATTGTTTAAATTGACACGGATCATATCCAGTTCGTGCTTTTAATGCGTCTTCCTTTTCATTATGCAACTTAATGCATTTCAAAGTTCACCATTTCCTCAAAATTACAGAAAGAATCGTCCTACAGTAATGTACCTGCTCTGATTAATTTCTCGTTAAATATCCGAAAAATGCATTTAATGAATACTTTTAAGCATACTTCGTTATTTCAAATTTTGACGGATTTGAGGGCTAATTCGCAAAAAAATATTAGTTGTATTTTTCTGAATCGTCTTAAAATAGAATCAACACCAGGGTGATCCACAGCTGACTCAAGTTTCAAATTTTAAGAAATTTCATTGAATAGTTTTTTAGCCACAGTAAAAAACATTACCAGCTCCTCAAAATTCCGAAAGCCTTAATATCTCCAGAATGATCCATCCTAGAGTAATAATGTTGGTCTTATTCGTTTTATCTTTAAAAATAGAAATCAATTAATTGGATTTAAATCAATTTCTTTTGCTGTTAATAATTAAAGTAAGCACACCAAACTTGAAGCCATTCATTTGATTATTTCGAAAGACATTTCAATTCACTCTTTTGATGATAATAAACATATTTACATTTTTAAACTTTTTTATTTTAAATCAAAACGAATCTCAAGAATAACTCATATTAGTGTCCTATAAGTAATGCCAATTACTTATTATTTTTTGTAATTACATATAGCATATCTATTTATGTAACAAATAGCATAATAATCATTTTTACTGAATTGAAACCCGTCAAAGACAGGAAAATAACACTCTTAAAGAAATAAGCTTTAACGTTTTATTACATTTCATTTCGTTTAACAAAGCTCAGCGTTGTAAATGGCGATTTTATTCACAAATTGGCCAGTTAGGTTCGCTTGATGTCATTTCGAAAACGCTTTTCTGCCAAACAGAAAGTGTAAACTGTTTCAAAGTTGTATACTCTGGTAGCATGCCAATATTGATCCATTTTCAGCAGCTAAAATGAAACCCAATATTGGGCGGCCAATATGAAAATTTGGGCATTGTATCAATCTTAGTAATCTTATTAATCTCTTTAATCACCTCAGCAAGGGTAATCTCTTTAATCACCTCAGCAAGGGTAATCTCTTTAATCACCTCAGCTTTAATCACCTCAGCAAGGGCGAGCGTTTCCCACTATTGATACAATGCCTAGAAGTATAGTGTGCCGACCGCCTATACCTCCCAATGCTGGGAGATGTTCCTGGAAAGCCGCCGGTCTCTGTCAAAAGCGGAGGAGTTAACATTAAAACTAATAGGAATTTATTGCAAATGAAATGACCGATATCTTTCGGAATAACTGAAGAATTTGTGTGAAATTGGGTGTGATTATTGTAAGTGGTATACACAAAAAGTCATTTGATTTTCAGAGAGATTGTGCTAGGGATATATTCGTATTTTTAAAATTTTATTTAGCTGGATCTGGTGTTCGTTCAAACTTTTGAGGCCCAAAATAATCAAATTCATTTATCACAGTAACGTAAAATTCGTTATGACGTTTCCTCTTGCAGTATATTTCAGTTCTTTCGATTTTTAAGCTTATCGGGCTAGCCCATACGGGCCAGCCATAGGACTTTACCTGGTTTTTGAGAATAACTCGAAAATCAGAGAAAGTAGGGAATCTAAATTTAATATATCGTTTTCTTTTGGGGTATATTTTAATTCTTTCAGTTCTGAACCGTACCGGGTTAGCCCGCCTGAGAAACTCACCCGTTTTTGCGGTATAACTCGAGAGCAGGTGTATCTAAAAATAGGAAATTTAGCGTATCCTTGTCATTTGCTATATAATTTAACTCTTTGAATTAAAAATATTTTCGGGCTAGACCGTCTTAAGCCCAAAAAAAGGAATATATCGTTTTTTGAGAATAACTAAAAATTCGGAGCATCTAGAATATCTGAATTCAATATATCATTGTCCTTTGGGGATATATTACATTTCATCGCATTTCGAACCTTATCGGGCTAGCCCATCTTGGGCCCGCCATAGAAATTTACTCTTTTCAAGAATAACTCGATCAATCGGAAAGGCTGAAGAATGTAAATTTGGTATACCATTTCCTTTTGGATGGATTTTAATCTAGATTTTGAACCTCATCGGGCTAGCCCTTCTTGGATCCGCTGAAGAATGCATTCATTTCTGAAGAATAACGCGAGAACCGAAGTAGCTAAAAATTCCAAGTTTAACATGTCGTTGGCTTTTGGGGTATATTTAAGTTTCTTCGGAATTTAAATTTATCGGGGTAGCCCGTCTTGGGCCCGACATAGAAATGGACCAGTTTTTTTTTTTGAATAACTGGAAAATCGAGGAAACTAGAAAATATAAATTTAGTACATCCTTATCTTTTGGGGAATACTTTAATTCCTTCGATTTTGAACCGTATCGGGCGAACCCGTTTTGGGCCCGCCTTAGAAATTCACTTCTTGGGGGGAATAACTCTAGAACCGGAGTATCTAAAATTTTCAAGTTTAGAATGTCGTTGTCATTTGCGGTATGTCTAAGCTCATTGGATGTAAAACCTGATCGGGCTAGCCCGTCTAGTTCCCAACAAGAAGAATGTACTCGTTTTTTGAGAATAACTCCAAAACTGTAGCAGCTAGAATATCTAAATTTAGTATACCATTATCTTTTAGGTTAGATTTTATTTCTTTGGATTTTGAACCTTTCGGGCTCGGCCGTCTTGTGCCCGACAGTGATAATGTAATCGTTTTTCGAGAATAACTCGTAAATCGGAGCAGCTAAAAAATTTTAATTTAGTATATCAATATTTCTTTTGGGGTATATAATAATTTGTAATTTGAACCTCATCGGGCTAGCCTGTCTTGAGTCCGCCTTAGGAATGCGATCGTGCTAAACTTGGAATTTTCAGCTTCTCATTTCTCGAAATATTACCCCAAAACGAGTGCATTCCTAAGACGGGCCTAAAACGGGCTAGCCCAATAAGGTTCAAAATCCAAAGAATTAAAATATACCCCTAAAACAATGATATATAAAATATTTTAGCTGCTCTGCTTGAGTTATTTAAAAAGCCAATGCATTAATATGTCGGGTCCAGGACGGGCTACCCGGATACGGTTCAAATTCGAAAGTATTGAACTTTACCCCAAAAGAAAATGATATACTAAATTTTGATTTTTTTAGTTGCTTCGATTTTCGAGTTATTCTCGAAACACCAGGGACACTTGGGTGACTACGTCGGACCCAAGACGGGATAGCCTGATAAGGTTCAAAATCCAAAGAAATAAAATATACCATAAAATACAATGATATACTAAATTTAGACATTCAAGCTGCTACAGTTCTGGAGTTATTCTTAAGAAACGAGTGCATTATTTTTGTTGGACCCAGGACGGGCTAGCCTGATAAGGTTTTAAATCCAATGATCTAAGATATACCGCAAATGACAACGACACGCTAAACTTGGAACTTTTAGATACTCCCGTTCTAGAGTTATTCCCCCCAAAAAGTGAATTTCTAAGCCGGGCTCTAAACGGCTTCGCCCGATACGGTTCAAAATCGAAGGAATTAAAATATTCCCCAAAAGATAAGGATGTACTAAATTTATATTTTCTAGTTGCCCCGATTTTCCAGTTATTCTGAAAAAACGGATCCATTCCTTTGTCGGGCTCAGGACGGGCTAGCCCGATGAAGTTCAAATCCGAAGAAACTTAAATGTTCCACAATAGCCAACGACATGTTAAACTTGGAATTTTTAGCTATTGCTGTCCTCGAGTAATTTTTCAAAATCGAAAGCAATCTTCAGCGGACCAAAGACGGTCTAGTCCGATGATGTTCAAAATATAAATTAAAATCCATCCAAAAGGAAATGATATACTAAATTTACAATTCTTAGCTACTCCGATTGATCGAGTTATTCTTGAAAAGCGAGTAAATTTCTATGGCGGGCCAAGATGGGCTAGCCCGATAAAGTTCGAAATGCGATGAAATGTAATATACCCCAAAGGACAATGATATATTAAGTTTAGACATTCTAGATGCTCCGAATTTTGAGTTATTCTCAAGAAAACGATATATTCCTCTTGTTGGGCTCAGGACGAGCTAGCCCGATAAGATTTTTAATCCAAAGAGTTAAAATATACAGCAAATGACAAGGTTATGTTAAAGTTCGAATTTTTAGATACACCTGTTCTCGAGTTATACCGCTAAAACGGGTGAGTTTCTAAGGTGGGCCTAAGACGGGCTAACCCGATACTGTTTAAATTTGAAAGAAATCAAATATACCCCAAACGAAAACGATATATTAAATTTAGATTTCCTACTTTCTCTGATTTTCGAGTTATTCTCTAAAAACAAGTAAATTCTTATGGGGGGGGAGCAGGACGGACTAGCCCGATAAGCTTCAAAATCGAAAGAACTGAAATGTACCACAAAAAAAATAAAATTTTAAATAAAATTAATATCGTATTTTTAAATAAAATTTTAAAAATGCGAATATATCCCTAGGTCAATCTCTCTGAAAATCAAATGACTTTTTGTGTATACCACTTGCAATAATTACACCAAATTTCAGACAAATTCTTCAATTATTTCCAAAGATATCAATCATTTCGTTTGCATTAAATTCCCATTAGTTTCAATGTTAACTCCTCCGCTTTAGACCGCTTATTCGAGACCAACGCCGTCTGGCGTAGGCGGTTTTTAGGGAACCCGTTTTTCGCCTCAGTGGCTCATTATTACTTCTAGGCACTGTAGTATTGTTATAGAAGTGCCTCGTGGTCTCCATCTATACCTAGGAGGGTATCTCATACGAAGATTCATGGCAGTTTCATCATCCACTTTGGGGGTCCCACGAAATAGAGCAGTGCTCATAGTTTTATTAGTGTTCTCGGGTAGGCTGCTCAGGAAAATAAAATTATGTGTAATTAGAATGACTTTAAAGGGCATCCATTCCACAATAAAACCATATTTAATCAATTTTGCAAGACTGAGAAGGTAATATATTTTTTTAAATACTACAAAATACTTTCGAAATCAAATGTAGGGAAAAATACAAAATACATACCTTCCTTGGAAAAGAAAACAATATATATATTTATTGGAAAGTTAACAGGGTTGCAAAATTACAATGCTTGTAAGGCAAGTGACTTACAAAACTTTGTTGGAGGAAGCAGGCATGTTAGTTAGGTGACGATTGTTTCAAAGGCATTATATAAGTCCTTTTCTTTAGTGCATTCGCCATCTATTGCATTAGACCATTAAATAATTGTAAATGCACATTAAACATTAATCTTCCGAAATTTTGAGCCAGCTGTATTTTTTTTCTCATTAAAATATATCTGTAAAACTATTTATTTTCATTAGAAAGTCTATAAAACTTCGCAACAGAAGGGACCCTCAATGTGGCCGCTGTCGGTCGATTAGCGATTGATGCTCTCCTCCCCACTCACCCCTCAGCAGTGCGCCCATACAATAAGAGAAACAGGACATCTCCCGATAATTCCATCCTCCTAGATCCATACGTCATATAGGAAAAGAGGCGCAGTCAAAGTGACTTCGCACCAGACACCAAGTAGCGTTGCTGCGATACAGAATATTGGCTTTCAATATTAGCTGGACATTTATAGCCAATAATGACATGCCAATATATAACCAACTAGGTGGCTCTGCCCCCTGCTCTCTCCGCTCGCGCAACCACCTTCAGGAGGCTTCGCTTCCTACTCACTCGCTTCATATCTAACTTAAAAATTCGACGTTCAAAAATCTCTTTTCTATCCCTGCCTATTTTCCGCAGGGATTTTTCTTAGCCCAGGTAATCCAAAAACTGAATTCCTTGATCATGAGCTACATCATGCCAAACTAAAATTTAAATCGACATACGGTCTATTTCACCTGTTACGCTATTATTTCTCTATAAATGTACCAAATTTCATATTTTTGTATGCTATAATTTTTACGGTACGAGACAGAGAAATCGCTAGACGTGCCGACAGGGAAAAAAAGTTCACTTCAGACGTGCATAAAAAGTAAAATATCTCAAACTACATCGAAATAAAAAAAGAACTTCGTCCTGCAAAAATTCACCCATGTATGTATTTGGCTGCAAAAATTTGGGGTCTTGCTATTGTTAGTTTATCCAGGACGCGAACTCTCAGCTCAAATATTTTGTCCTCAATTTTGATATTAAATATTTCTCAAACTACAGTATATATCAAAAACCGGTTTATTTAAGCGTATTCCCCAAAGCCTTTTCTACAAGTGTACCAAATTTCATATTTTTGTATGCTATAATTTTTACGGTACGAGACAGAGGAATTGCTAGACGTGCCGATAGGGGAAAAAAGTTCACTTCAGACGTGCATAAAAAATAAAATATCTCAAACTACATCGAAATAAAAAAGGGACTCCGTCCTGCAAAAATTCACCCATGTATGTATTTGCCTGCAAAAATTTGGGGTCTTGCTATTGTTAGTTTATCCAGGACGCGAACTCGCAGCTCAAATATTTTGTCCTCAATTTTGATATTAAATATTTCTCAAACTACAGTATATATCAAAAACCGGTTTCGTAAACCAAAAACCGGTAAGCGTATTCCCCAAAGCCTTTTCTACAAGTGTACCAAATTTCATATTTTTATACGTTTTCATATTTTAATAGTTTTTCCTATACGAAGCAAAGAATCTCGAGAAACGAGAAATGTGTCAAACGGCGGCGGCCACTTTTTTTTTATATGTAGAGATATTTAGCTAGTATTAGATGAAAACATATTCCAAATATTAGAAATATTACTAATGTAACGTCAGTATTAGCGTAATATTGCAATGTCAAGAACTAACCAATATTAATGGCCAATGTATCGCCAATAGTGGCGTTACATTCGAAGTATTTTCAATGAAACGTCAACATATACAATATTGGACCAATAATAGCATACTTCTAGGGTATTACGATAAAACGCTTTTTAAAATTCAAAGTTAGGCTGCTACACAAAGACAAAAATTTTTGGTCTTTGTATCGTTATTTTTAAGTCGCTAAGGAAAAGTCAATTTTTTTTAATTTGCGTATGTATGCATAAAAATAAATTTTGCGTCATTGCTCCGAAACTGCTTGACTCTGTCAGGAAACCTCTTCTTCGACCCAAACCGACCTACCCGAAATTGTAAGGTATCAGTTTGGACAGTCGGGAAGTGCCACCCTATATATACAAGAACCGAGTGGAAGAGGCATCCACAAGGACCGTACCCTCCTTCCCCTACAACCAACATCTCGGAACAGGAAACCCCTTAGAAGAAACCACAAATGCAGCAGTAGAAGCATGTAAGATTTTCTGCTACGATCTCAAGCTGACAATTCCCTTCTCCAAAATAACAGCTCTTCTTTTTCCAAAACCGAAAATCCCATTTCCAAAATGAATAATAGTAACATACACAAGTCCTTAAAATATTTTGGAATAAAAACAGACAGACAAAGCATCTAGAAGATCTGAAAATAAGAATCAGCAAGCAATTAATAAATGTAAAAAGACTGGCACCCTCACGATGGAAGATTAATGTTCAGTTGCATAGATAATTTTCTGTTGTGCTTCTAGCATTTAGGCTCTATGTTTGAATCAAAAAGCAGTTAAAAAATTGATATCTACGCAATGTATCGCTTTATTACAAATTACACGAGTCTATGGAACAACATCAAATGAGGCACTGCAACATCAAATGAGGCACTGTCAGCCGTTCCTTCTAAAGCACTCACAGCATTAAAAGAGGCTAAAAGAAAAAATATAAAAATATATCGATAAAATCTTACCGTAAATTCAAGAATAATGATCTATATCCCGTCTCTAGCAATATCGATAACTTTGTAGGCTCGAATTAGGTAAAACTTTTCAAGACAAATTCTTGTCACTTTTCCCCCATAACATAACGATCCATACAAGTGAGGCTCAACCGGTTGCGTCTCACGATCTTTAGACCAATATTTTCCTGAGCCAATGCTTTAGTTTTTTTGTAGTATATAAAGTTAGAAAGTTTGGACCAAACCAGTCTACAACGTTATGGATTTGAGAATTTACTTGATTGACAAAGGAAATGCACCATGTCAAAAAACAAGGGCGGTCATGACAGATGCATGTTGCCCCCAAAAAATAATAAAGACATCGTCGGTATATATTGTGATGATTCAGGCTCATTAGATCAAGACCATTTGTAGAGCACTAAGAAATATTTTTTATGTAATTTTTCTGTTTACATTCTTTTCGAAACTATTAAATGCAAAATTACATTTAATGATTAATTAAATGATTATTCGATTTTGATTAGCAATTTTCTATTGACAATTCCGATTTTTTTTTTTAAAGATCTTAAAACCAATTGATATTTATAGAGAATTTTTTTCTGATTTCAAATATCCAAGCGAAAATCTCTTAAAATAATTATTTATTTAAATATCAAGAAATGAAAAAACGCAAAATCTACTCAAACACAAAACGGCCCGTGATTGGCTGTGACATCACACGGCCTGTTCGACCTGTGATGCAACATTCTACTATGGGCTGTTTCTACTGAGGTATTTGCAAGTAGTTAACGTTCAATTTTGTTTACAATTTGTTTTTAATTGTTTTACCCATTTGTTCTTGGTCTGCTTGAGTTTAAATTATATGTTCCTTATTTTATTGTAAACATGGATTCTGGTTTTGTTAAAGGGCAATCGGACAATTTGCCTAAGATCGATTTTACTGTGATGGCGCTCTCTTTCAGAAATAATAAGTATTTTGTGACAGCTGAAACTCGAGATGTAAACTTGCTACCCTTTTCTTGAAGGTTTATAATAATAATAATTATTATTATTATTATATGAATTACATTTACGTTTAAGGTATCTGTGGCGGAAATCGGAGCATTATGAAAAATGCAAACACTTTGGACGCCAGTTTCTCCTAACGTAATAGATAAAAATGTACATATTTTTTTGTTGTTTCGTTGGTCCAGATTATGAATATATGAAATAAGTTTAATATTTTGGAACTTTATTAGAAAACACTTAAAGTGTTTATCCGAGCAAGTGGTTTTTTAATTTTTTCTACTTTCACTCAAACTTCAAAAGATAGATATAAATAGTAAGCGACAAAAATATGTATTAGTAAATTTAGTTTCTGAATCTACTTTTGAGAAAAAAAAGCTAATATATTGAACCTTACTGACTTAGTTTTCGAGTAATCGTCTTGACAAGTTGAAAAAGATTGAAAAAATTTCATTTTGCAAGTTTGTAATGCTTATATCTTAGAAACTAAAAGTGCTAGCTATGAACAATAATCAAGAATTTGTAGCTCTTCTAAAGTCTTGCAAGTGTATATAATTGGGTTTTGGATCGAGTGGTTCTAATTTCGATAACTTAGTTTTTAACCTGGATTTTCCAATAGCTGGGAAAGTTGCAATATTTAAAATATCACGATTGCTGCAGCTCAGTGTTTTTACTCACTCCTTGGTGAAATATGGATGCACAAGGACGAGATATTTTAATTTGTTTAAAAAAAATTATAAGGTTAAATAAACTTAGGAATTCTAAAGATGTTTAATGATTGGTGAGGTATGAACATAATACATGGAAATATACATAATCAAGTAAGTAATTATGGGCCGTCAGACAAGTTTATAAATTAATTTGAATGTAAAATCTTGTCAGATATATTGTTAAGTTTAATATATATACCGCAAAACAAGTTAAAAAAATTTCATTTTTTGAGAAAATTGCATATCTAGAGTCAGAGTATTCAGATTAAATCGGGACGAAAACTAAAAGTGCTAGCTAGCTATAAGCAGTTAGCAAGTAATTTGTAGCACTTTGAAAGCCTGTAAGCGAAACAAATGAGTGAAAAAAACCGAACAAATTGAATCTTTATTTTACAAAATATTATTTACGCAAAACCATTTCCGCTCCATCAGACTGTACGACCCACCGCTGAATATATATATATATATTTTTTTTTGTAATGTGCTCCGTAATTTTTTGAGTGCAAATAGCCTTTTATAGTGAAGTTTGTTATACAGTAAATTTAAACCGAACGTTTAGATTGAGCGGTGTATTTTTTCTGGGAATTAAAAATAATATTTATGTTTATATGTATATATATTTTTATGCATATATTTTTTATTATATTTATATGATTTGTGAGGATTCTAAATATAATATCTAATAATTTATTTTTAAATTAAAGGCAGTTTTAAATTGTTTCTTATAATACTATATTTTAAAACGTATAATAAACAGTCAATCATTTATGATTCTGAGTAGGTGAAGGAATTTAAAATTATTTTCCATTTAATTTCTGTTCCTTTTGTGCAATGTTTCAAATTTGTGATTCATTTTTTTAGATAAAATCTATTTTATAACTTTTCAAAAGCACATGTACTTAATGAAAACACTAAATTGCAACTGCCCACTGCAGTATATACAGATATAAAAAAAGTTTATGCAAGGAATTTTTTATATTCACTAAACTAACTGCGAACATCACATACTAAACCGGCTACAAAGTCAATAATCCACTTTGAATCTGGCTTTAAATTCATTCGTAATAGCAAAACTAAAAATGGAGTACCAAACCAGTAGTGGATTTTCAAAGTTTATTAAATCATAAAGAAACAACTTCTCATAAAATGGCTTTGAAAAGTGTATTATACAGTCACTGATTTATTATCATAACATACGTAATGAACACTCTTTAATGACAGTGGTGAATTTTGTTTATATGAAGCGCAGGAAGCCAGATTGTAATTTTTCATGAAAAACATTTTTTGGCACAGATATAAATATTTTATCTGATGATGTAAAACTAGTAATCGGGCACATTGGAGCGATGCAATACTTGTAACTATTCGGAAGTTTGGGACGGAAGAAAAAATGTTAATTATCGGAACTTTCCGAATGTAACCAAACTAATGCACCAATTCGCAAAGATGGGAGCCGCGGACGAACCTGGTGACGTCACATTCCGTACGCGCCAAAATGGACCGTTTTCCCACCACACTCAGAAAGGCGAACTTTGACTGCTAATAAAACATGAAATACAGCTCGGAGAATAAAATTGTCGTACTTTTGTCCATTTTGAAACATTTCGAATCGAATAAGAAAGAGGCCAGAATTGTCTATTGCTAATCAAAAACACTGAATACAAGATAGGTAATGTGTTTTTTTATTCTTAGTCGAATCCACATACAGCCACACACTAACATATGCATACACACACACACATTAATAACATTAATATACACTCACACATTAATATACACTCACACATTAATATACACTCACACACACTAGCACACACACTAACATACACAAACACTAACATGTACACACAGAAATCGCAGGGGCGCGACAGTCCAGTGGTTAGCGAGCGGGAATTGCACTAGGTAAGCCCGGGTTCGATTCCCGCCACTGCCAAAACTGTCGCCGTGTTCACGCGGAGTATGATCACGTTAAACATGTGGGTCCGTAAGTCCTTCCGAGAGATTGGTGGTAGAGGAAAGAGAGTACGGTCCTGTGGATGCCTCCCCCACTGGGTTCCGGTCTAAATTGGGTAGTACTTCCCGGCCGTCCAAACTGATACCTTACACCTTTCTGGTAGGTCGGATGGTCTGGGCCTCAACAACAACACAGAAATCGCCTTACAACGCTCGATTCGAGTTTAGGGATACTTAGAAAATGCCCTTCCATCGAAAACTCGAATTAGAATTTTCGACCCCCGTAGCAATACTTTCCCTATATATTATATATGTACTATGTAGAGAAAGTAATATTTTTGTCTAAAATGACATATTTATCAAAAAATGTTAACAGAATATTGCAATTTTCAATAACTGTCAGGTTAGTGAAAATTGCCTGTTCACCCAGATGTAGGTGTTGTGTCAATTAACATCATGATGGCAGTGAATGTCATGTTTAATACTAAATCAATACAACAATTTTAACAACTTGGCATGTTTCTAAGGAGAATCTACTAATACTTTCGTGGTATCATGTAGCTAGTATGCAATCAAAAACAGATTTGGAAAAAAAAAACTGTAGAATACTCCTATTTTTTCCATTCCCTAATCTGAAAGAATAAGTAGAAAAAAACCACTTCTCAACTACGACTCTTTAGAAATGCTCTGTGTATACATAGATCGTTAAAAAAACATTAACTTTGTGAGCACCTAATCATTGATTATTATGGAACTCAATAGGGTTCAAGTGTGCCCCTTATAATTAAGTAAAAAGAATAAAATTATAAATGGCTTCAAACGTGGCATAATAATATACTTATTTTATGGTTTTTATCACACATTTTGTTGACTAATTTAACTAATAGAAAACACTGAATGAGAACTCTATTTCAAAGAGTTTCTTTATGTTATAGGTTATTTCAAACTCCTTAACCACTTCATACCGGCGTAAATAAAATTATTGATGTGAAACATATTAGAGCACGAGGTACTTATGAAAGAAATGTGACGGAGATCAAGAGGAAGTGACATCATATTGATTCGAATGCGTAATAGAAACTAAAGAGAAATCCCAAAACAATAGCGTTCTATCCTCCAGAATGGAACGATTTAGTTTCAGTTTTATTGCATTTACAAAGCCATAACTAATTGAAATTACATTTGAAATTAATTGCACTTTCAACTAAAAAAAGTATCCGAAAAGTAGAAGAAATAGAGCATCATACTGCAATACAAATGGCAACATTTTTTAAAGACTTCAGCCAGTGATAGAGTGAAAAACATTGCAAGCAACTAAATAAACACATAACAAAAGAACATTGTAGTCAGAATACAAAGCAGTAAAGAATAAGACAAACATTGGTCCAGTTCAGCTAATAAGCAGGTAAAGATGAATAATGTCCCAACACTATGCATTAAATTGTAACTTCCACATTATTTAATACCGATTAAAATTAATAATTTTCATATTCAAATTGAGATTATATACAAATTGCAAAAGAAGAGACAATATGGGCCATACTAAACAAACTTCTGTCAGATGTCAGAAAAGGGCAAATTACGTCGACAAATTGGACAAATTATAATTAAAGTATACAAGTTATACTTACAAAAAAAATCAACGTGGAAAAGATATTAGGATTACTCAAAGATTTTAACTTAGAAATTAATTAAGCTTCAAGGAAGAATCATTTAAATCAAAATCCAGGCATTTAATCGCATTCCTTAGTTAGCAACAGAAAATTTTGTCAAGGTTGGAAGAATTCAATCACTAAAATCGAAATAGCAGCACTATTATCATCCCAGAAATAAAAAATGACGCTCACATAAAGTATTCAAAGCAGAAATCAAGCGTAAAAAAATTTGATGTGGACAGCACATGATTTTCACTGCAGATTCAAATTTTTTTTTTCATTATGCGTTAAATTCTATTTAATTGCAGAAAATAACATGGATATTTTTCTGATATTATATCCAATTTGCCATTTTATTGTATCTTTGTTTCATTTGTCAACTTAATTCACTTAACATTCTTCAGGTCTTCAAAATTTCAAAAAACTAAAATATCTCGAGAACAGTTCATCCTACAGTCATGGGGTCAGTCTTCATCGCCTAATTGTCAAATTTTCCTAAAGAACAAGTACTTAATTGTTAAATTTTAATAATTTTAGTCATGTATTTCAGATTTGCACTCTCTATGCGGGCCATTTCGCAGAAAAGTGTCCGTTATACATTTCCGAATCATATCAAAATCTACTCAACATCTCAGGATAACCATCAAGGGACGTAACTACTGAGTTTTAAGAAATTTCATTAAATAGTTTTTTAACTACAGTGAAAAACGTCTTCAGTTTCTCAAATTTAAAAATTTAAATATCTCGAGAATGGTCCATCTTAGAGTAATGGGGTGGATCTTATTCCTTCTGTCTCCAAAAATTGCATAGAACACAAACATTTAATGGATACATTGGAGCATATGTAGTAATTTATTTTAGATCGGATATTTTAGATTTGAGGGCCATTTCGCAGAAACGAGTCCGTTATACATTTCCGAATCACATCAAAATCTAATCAACATGTCAGGATAACCATCAATTACTGGGTTTTAGAAATTTCATTAAATCGCTTTTTAACTACAGTGAAAAACGTCTTCAGTTCCTCAAACTTAAAAATTTAAATATCTCGAGAATGGTCCATCTTAGAGTAATGGGGTGGATCTTATTCCTTTATCGTCAAAAATAGCATAGAAAACAAACATTTAATGGATACATTGGAGCATATGTAGTAATTTATTTTAGATCGGAAATTTTAGATTTGTGGGCCATTTCGCAAAAAAAAATGCAGATTCTTTTTTTCCGAATCGTACCAAAATTATCCATCACCACAATATTCCACAAGCGACATATCTACCAAGTGCTGTTTAGTTTGATCAAATATTTTGTCAACTAGCGTGGATAAATACGAATTTTGCTGACCATTTCGCAAATATAAGTGGGTTCTTTCATCTTGAATCATACCAAAATCTAATCAGCAACAAGGTAGGTCCCCGACAAGTGACTTATCTACCAATTTTTGTGAAATTGAGTCAATTAGTTCTTTAGCTAGAGTGGATACATGAGATGATTTTTGCAGGCCATTTCTAAAAAAAAGTCGGGTTCTTTTAAACCGAATCGTACCAAAATCTAATCAGCACCAAGGTCACCCACAAGAGATTTGATTATAAATTTTTATGAAATTTGGTCCATTAGTTCCTGAGGGGATACATACATTGTACAGACAGACACACAGACGTCACGCTAAGAATAGTTTTTTCGTGTTCTAGAGGACCCAAAAAGTGTAGATTCGTCGAAAACTCGAGTTGGGATTTTCGACACGATTCCAATACTTCCCCTATACATTACCATGCATTGCAGGGAGAGTAAAAATCTGATGTGGGCAGTATATGACTTTCCATGCAGATACATGTTAATGTTCTTTTTATTTCTTCAATAATTCATTAAATTGAGTTTAATTGCACAAAATAACAGCCATAATTTTTTTAAATAGCGCACTTCTAATTCAATTTTCGTTTTCATTTGGTAACTGGACTTACTTTCAAAGGTGGCGTAGAGAAAATACGAAAAAATTAAAATATCTCGTGAACGGCTAGTCCTACAGTAATGGGGTTGATCTTATTCTTTTCATCGTCAAACATTACGTACAGAAAATGCAATTAGTTGATATATTTGAGCATTCGCAGTCTTTTATTTTTCGATTAAAAGATTTTTGCGGGTCATTTCTCAAAAAAGGTACCTTTTTCCGAATCGTGCCAAAATCTAATGAACAACTGGTTAACCTACAATTAATTTATCTACCAAAATTTTGAGAAATTTGGTCTATTAGTTTTTTAGCTAGAGTGGAAACAGCAATTTTTGAGGGTCATTTCGCAATAAAAGGCAGGTTCTTTTATCCCGAATCGTACCAAAATCAATCAGCACCAGGATCACCCACAAGGGACTTACCTACCAAATTTTATGAAATTCGGTGAATTAGTTTTTAAATTAGAGCAGATACAATATCTGCACAGACAGAGACAGACACACACACACACAAAGACGTCACCCTAAATAGTTTTTCGTGTTCTATAGTTCCCATAACGTGTAGATCCGTCTAGAACTCTGGTTGCGATTTTCGGCACGATTCCAATACTTTCCCTATAAATTACCATATATTGCAGGGAGAGTAAAAAATCATCCCTAGTTGTTAACTACAAAGTCCATCAGCTCAAAAAATCGTCGACAACTGGAAAGAAAATCACGAAAATCAATTTCACTAAAACAGATCTAGTAAAATTGTCCAAATCCAGCTATGAGGTGATTGGGGTACGGTCTCTTTTATTAGCACCCGTGAACAAAATATTGTATAATAACTAATTATTAATAAGAATTGATAATTCTTCAATTTAAAATAATACTTATTGTAAAACAAAAAAAAATCTGATGTGAGCAGCACATGACTTTCCCTACAGACTCAATTTCACTTTCTCTTTATTTCTTTAATAATTCATTAAATTGAGTTTAAATGCACAAAGTAACACGGAGTTACCTTAATTCAATTTTATTTTTATTTGGTAACTAAGAATTTTTTCAAAGGCGGCATAACACAAATGTAAAAAAATTCAAATATCTAGAGAACGGTTAGTCCTAGAGAAATGGGTTTGATCTTATTCTTTCTTCGTCAAAAATTTCGTGTAAAACATGCATTTTCTCTTGGTTGTTTAAAATCCTTTTAGTAATTTCTCTTCTGACCTCTTTCCTTTTAGCCTGAAGTTTAAAGGGAGGATTTTATCCTCTCCTGGGCACTTCACTAAACCCCGTCCTTGAGTCCTTAAGAAAACATGCATTTAATAGATACATTTGAGCACACGTAGTCTTTTATTTTAGATTTTGGCGATTTTTGCGGGCTATTTCGTTAAAAAAGGCAGGTTCTTTCATACCGAACCGTACCAAAATCTAATCAGCATGAGGGTCACCTACACGTCACTTACCTACCAAATTTTATAAAATTCGGTCAATTAGTTTTTCAGTTAGAGTGGATACATACATTGCACAGACAGACAGACATACAGACACACACATAGACGTCAAATTAAATTTTTTTTTTTTTTTTTGTATTCTAGAGGTGTCAAAACGTGCAGATCCGTCGAAAACTCGAGTTGCGATTTTAGACAAGATTCCAATACTTTCCCTATACATTACCATGTATTGCAGGGAAAGTAAAAGAAGGTCATATAGAATATCATAAAGAAGGTCATATCCCTTTTCCCTGTTCTATATAAAAGTTAAGGAATTGAATTGAAAATGCATGGCATGTGGTAAAGATTGGTTTAGATAATCCCTTAACTACATCCTTAGATTACATAAATTGTGTTATATATCATATATGTAATACAGGTACTAAGGGACAGCAGTATGGACCTGACCTACCACTCGGTTTACAGGTTTAATTCCACACCACTGGTACAATGTCTGGAAGTAATAGTGTGCCGACCGCCTATACCTATCAATGCTGGAAGCTGTTCCCTCCGCCAGACGGCTCTAGTCTCGAATAAAAAATCAGAATCTGGGGAATTAACATTGAAACTAATGGGAAATTAATGCAAATGAAACGTCCTATATCTTTGGAAATAACTGAAGAATATATGTGAAATTGGGTGTGATTATTACAAGTGGTATACACAAAAAGTCATTTGATTTTCAGAGAGATTGATCTAAGGATGTATTTGTGTTTTTAAAATTTTATTTAACTTGATCTGGTGTTCGTTTAAACCTTTGAGGTCTAAAATAATCAGGTTCATTTATCACAGTAATGTGGAATTCGGTATGACGTTTCCTCTTGTGGTATATTTCAGTTCTTTCGATTTTGAAGCTTATCGGGCTGGCCCGTCCTGGCCCGCCATAGGACTTTCTCTTATTTTTGAGTTATTCTCTAATAATGGGTAAAGTGGGAAATCTAAATTTAATATATCATTTTCTTTTGAGCTATATTTTAATTCTTTCAATTTTGAACCGTATCGGATTAGCCCGTCTTCTGCCCACCTTAGAAATGTACCCGTTTTTGTGGAATAAGTCGAGATCAGGTGTATCTAAAAATTCGAAGTATAGCATATCTTTGTCATTTGC
This sequence comes from Amaurobius ferox, assembly GCA_951213105.1. Lineage (NCBI taxonomy): Eukaryota > Metazoa > Arthropoda > Arachnida > Araneae > Amaurobiidae > Amaurobius > Amaurobius ferox. The sequence continues at coordinate 196,410,208 of OX578133.1, forward strand.
TGTATATTTTAACTCTTTGGATTTAAAATCTTATCGGGCTAGCCCGTCCTGAGCTCAGCAAAAGGAATGTACTCATTTTTAAGAATAACTCAAAATTCTGAGCATCTAGAATGTCTAAATTTAATATCTCATTGTCCTTTGGGGTATATAACATTTCATCGCATTTCGAACCTTATCGGGCTAGTCCGTCTTAGACCCGCCATAGAAATGTACTCACTTTTCAAGAATAACTCGAAAATCGGAGTAGCTAAAAAAATGTAAATTTAATATATCATTTCCTTTTATATAGATTTTAATTTAGATTTTGAATCTCATCGGGCTAGTCCGTCTTGGGTCCGCTGAAGAGTGCATCCTATTTTGAAGAATAACTCAATAACCGAAGTAGCTAAAAATTCCAAGTTCACTCGAGATTCGTAGTATTTTATGCACAAACTCAATCTGAACCCATTAAATTCCTTTATTTCAGTCTGTAGACGTGATTATAAACTCAAATTTTTCGCTATTTTAAGCTTTGATTGTTCCTGACTAAAGGGATTTTGACTTTCACCTCACTAACATGTAACATTTTAAATTTGGGGAAGTTATCACATGAAGTCTTTGAAGTTTAACGGTAAAGCACTCATTCTAAATATTCGGTATGTTCCTGATAACCGATTAACTGAAAAGAAATCGGTTAAACAGAAACCGAAAACCACAAACCGCCCCATGCGTACTTTAAACGCGAAAAATTTTAGGAAGAAGCTGTTTCAGTCTACTACGTAATACGCATATTAGTTAAGTCAAAGATGGTCTGCAATTTCTCCTGATAGTCAGCGTTCTAGTTCAAGAATAATTAGGACGATCATTATCAGTCTTGTAATGCAATTAGAAGTCTGAGAATACAGCTTAGTGTTGCCATCCTCAAGTGTCGAAGTTTGAGAAACTCATTCTGCTTTAGAAACATATCGATGGTTTCATGTTTCACTGATGCTCTACTAGGAAAAGTTGGAGGCTTCCAAGGTCACCGAGTACGTTGCACCGCTTAGGCTCACGAGCTTTTAAAAGATTAACAATAAAAAGAAACATACCTCAGTTGCTACGTGAAAAGAAAATACAAAACGGGAAGAACACGTTACGTTAACTTGTATTCTTTGCTTGGACAATTGCTCTATTATTTGTCACGAATTTCCAAGCAAAAATTTATATAAAAATAAACTATTCAGACTGCATATTTCGAAATGGTGTTGGAAGATTGAATTTTGATTTTAAAGCAAAAAGAGGAGGGGGGGCAAATATGAAATGGACAAATCACCCATTTCGTCTTTGATTCTTTTGCACTAACGATGGCGATCCAGCGTATCTTCGAAACATGCTGCATTATTACTTCATTTGTGTTTAGATACGTTGCTCAAGTTTAAATTTCCTTAGTATTTCATGAATCTTATTCCACTTCTTGTTGAATTTTTTAACTACTCAGTTGGGCACATTGTTTGGCTCATCACCACGTAACCATTTCTGCCTATTATTTTACTACATCCTTTAACTCGCATACTCAAGATTTTACAATGTAATTGCAATTACCACTAATTTATATTAATATTCTCCTTCATTTAACCAAGACTTATCACTTATTGTCAAAAAGGAGAATTTATGTTTGTTTAGTTTCACACGTGATTTTCACTATTCGTGCTCTCCTTTTCAAACTTTTGCTAATTACAATTCCTGTGTACATCATATCATGAATAAAGTCCAAACTGCTGCTATAGAATCAAGATAAATAAACATACGTACGTTTCGGAAATCAACTCGATTTCCTTTATCAGTGCAAAAAGTTTGGACCTAAACTCCCAAATAATTAGCAGCCAACATTATGCCCGGTACTTATGTATAGGTTGAAGTACACCTGGATCGATAAACAATTATTAACAGATCCTTCCATTTCTACCTAAAATTATCACAAGATTTTATCATTGGCAAATAAACTTAATATAAAAGTTGGTGATACAATTGATGAAGTAGAAAAACTTTTCAAAATTTCTAAGTATATCTACATATTTGCAGCATGGTATATATCTGACAAACAAAAAACGATCTCTTTATTCGCCTAAATTTACATAGTAGTGAAAATTCGAAAAGTGAAAAAACTGATTGCTGCAATTTCAATCAACAGAACTTCAATAATACCATCATTTCCATTCTAGACATTACACCTACTATTCACAATCGACTTCTCTATAAACATCAATTTATGCTAAAGCACAAAACACTCTTTCTCTAAGGTTTAAAAGTTGGCCTTTTAATGATCCAATTGATGATAGTAGAAAAGCTTTTCAAAATTTCTAAACACTCTTGCCATAAAAATTTGGGCACCAAGAAGTAATAGTGAGATCGTAATGAAACTTGGCATGAGGATACGTGTCAGGCAGATATGCAAATGATTAGAAATACAGCGTGATTGCGCATTGCACAATGCCACCAGAGGGAGTTGAACTTCATTCTCCCTGGCGCAGAAAAAAGGTACGCAGAGGCTTTTTGCCTGTACTTAATCTGTTTCAGAGGGACGCTTTTTCATTAGGAATGCAGTTACGCCGCCATGGAAGACAATATGATAAGCTGTCAGAGTTCCAGAGGGGAAGAATCATAGGGATGATGGAAGCCGGGTGGTCAGCTCGGCCAGTAGCCCACCACCTAGGCCGTTCTGACTTTACTGTGAGGAGGTGTTGGAACCAGTGGACGAGAGAGAAGTCGCATACACGGTGGCCAGGCTCGGGACGCCCTCTGCAGACCAATAGCCGAGAAGACCGTCACATCACCCGACACGCATGCACAGCGCCAACTGCATCATTGTCCGCCATCCGGACATAGGTAGCATCTTCACTACTGGCCCCTGTGTCTGGCCGTACCATGACAAGGTGCCTGGTTGAAGAACATTTGGTATCGCGGCGCCCATTACGTGTGCTGCCAATGACACCCACCCACCGTCGCCTCCGTTTGGAGTGGTGTTACGCTTGACGGGATTGGACCGCAACCGAATAGAGTCGGGTCATCTTTAGCGACTAATCAAGATTCAATTTGGGCAGTGATGACAACTGTGTACGTGTGTGGAGATCCCGTGGATAACGCCTCAATCCTTCCTTCGCTTTACAGCGGCACACCGCTCTCACAACTGGTGTGATGGTATGGTGTGCCATTGCATATGACACCCGGCCACCTCTAATATAGATCCACGGAACCATGACAGCCCAGCAGTACATTCGTGACATCATTCAGCCACATGTGTTGCCACTCATGGCAAGGCTCCCAGGAGGCATTTTTCAACAGGACAATGCTCGGCAACACACAGCAAGGGTGTCGCAGAAATGCCTCCGTCACATTGCCAACCTTCCCTGGCCTGTCTGATACCCAGATTTGTCACCAATCGATCATCTCTGGGATCACTTTTGACGGCAAGTTGGATAGCCTACGAGTTTGGTCGAACTAGAGGCGCGCTTACAACAACTTTGGAATGAGATGACGCAGGACACCATACGAGACGCGAACGGCCAGAGTGTATACCGATTCAGCAATTTCAGAAGTAATCTCTCATGCCACACGCCAAACGTCGCTTTATCGCCAGTTCTGGTTTATTCTCGCTACAAGTGCAATTGGAGGGGAAAGACGAATTGTTTAATAAAGAATATTGTTCATAATTTGATTGCATATCAGATTGCGTATGAGAATGTCGTTAGATACATTTGTATCAGCTTACTTAGAAGATTATTATTTGTAACAGATTATCTAGAAGATTGTTTAGAAGATTATTTGTATCAGATTATTAGGGAAGATGTTAGGAAACTTATCAAAATACACAGTAGTATTTCAAAAACTGGTTTGATTATTTATAAATCAAATAACAATCCGACTAATGTGGTTTTCAAGTAATACTATTAAAATACATGTATTTAAAAACTTTGTGTACTGCATACGGATTGTTTGAAATTAGTTAAAGAAATGTTCGACACACATACATATAATTTATTATTTGAATGAAACGATTCTAATTTCGTAGAAAATATATGTGTAGAATCCGCATAATATTCAATTCTTATATAGTACAATAATCCGTAACGAAATTTGAAGATTATTTGAAAGGAGGAAATAATAAAATATTTGTCATTTTAAAATGCAAAATTTGTAACATTTTAAGGAAATTTGCTTGACATTTTTCAGTTTGTGGGAGCAATGTTACTTTTTCGACACACGTAGGATAATGCAGCGTTTTTCAAGATGTGTTTGTTCTGCGGAACCCTTGGGGTTCTACGTCGTGATAGTTTCAAGTAAATTTTCTTAAAAATTTAAAAACGGGTAAAGTTTTAATGCTTTTATACTTTTAAATTATTTTAATTTTAAATATTTTATTATTAAATTGAAGAATTTTAAATGTTATTGGAAAATAAATAAAAATATTTCCTAATTTAAATATGGTAAACAAATATCAAAATTAATTGCACTTTGCATTTAAAAATTCCCTGGTCAATTACATTTCCAGCAACTTACGTACGTGTAATCGTTCATTCAAATTAGTAATATATTTTTCAATTATTTTTACGTCTAAGTTTGGCAAAATTGAAATTTTTAATACAAAAAATTTAAAAAATATGAAAAAGCCTTTATGCAATGGAAAGTGATGTGTACACTTAAATTTCGAAATAACTGTTAAGTATTTCTATAATTTTTAGCACACTTATTTCATGCAGTCATATGAATTATTGGACAAACCAGAAGTTACATATTCAGACCAGGAAATCCTTAGTGAACCCTACCAATCCCTCCGGAATTCAATATTTAATCTATATCAGTCTTCATCTAAGCTGTACCTAAAGCAAAGTCTGAAAAACAGATGTTGAAATGAAAATATAAATTTTTGAATAGGAAGTGACATCTCTCTCCCGAACAAGAAGTGGAACTGTCATGAACCTTCATCCTTCATGAACCCTACCTCCTCCGTAATTTTATGCTGCATCCATATTAGCCACTATATCTTTTTAAACATCTAAATCCTACGAAATAGATGTTTAAAAAAAATTCGTTAAAAACAATGGCAAATTGTAAAATTTTCCCACCAAAATCTGCATTTCAAAATTATTTAGAGTAAAATTATATTATTATTTTTTGTACACACATGAGATAAATTGTCTGTGACTTACAGTTTTAAGTGGGTTGCCAACAATATACATTTACACTCAGTTTTATCCGTCACAGAAATGGATCTAATATAACAATTATAGATCTGAAGGACTAAATAACCTTTAATTGTTGTATACCGATTTAAAGGTATATTTATGCCGTAGAATGTAAAATCTCACTAATTTGATATTTAGGATTTTTTTTTGTGAAA